>JAKGSA010000791.1:352086-430975 GCA_033558755.1 Philaethria dido
TACCTTTTTAAGTAACGTTTTAATGCATTTTAGTATTTTCAAAGCGCGACGTTGAGTTCCGCCACTCGGTACGCAATACCTCAATTCAGTAACAAAATGTTACAAGAGAACGGATTGTCTTAACACTAAGTTCCCTCTGCCTACCCTGCTATATGCTGGATACACCGTGAAGCTAAAAATTAAATATAGTAATAATGGCCTCTTCCTTTTTTAAAATCGGTTCTTACCCAAATTCAAGTATCGCCTACAAATATGTCTACCCGAAAGCTTGCCTCACAGTACAGATTAGTCCTTTCACGAGAAAGCCTTTGCCTAAAGATTTTAATGGTAACGCATTAAATGCGTCTCGAGGGAAAGGACTCGAGCTTTAAATGTGAAAACGCGAGAAGATATTTGAGAAGTGGTTAAGAAAGTCACTTACATTTCAAAGGCACTATTTAAGAAATGTACTTGTTTCTTACTGCAATCGACGATATCGTTTTTTTTTTCACTATTTAAGAAATGTACTTGTTTCTTACTGCAATCGACGATATCGTTATGTAGCTGGAAAATGAGATAGTACTCAACGTGACGCCTTTTCACACAGGAAACAAAAATAATTCCTTTTTTTTTTAACTTCACGCTGTATCCCGCATATAGCGGGGTAGGCAGAGGGAACCTGAGAACCTAGTGTTAAGACAATCCATTCCGTTTCAACAATTCCGTTCCCCACTTTCTGCCAAATTGAGGCATTGCGTGTTGAGTGGTGGAACTCAACGCCACGCTTTGCCTTGTTACCAAACCCAAGAAATGAAAATACTAAATTTTACATTTCCTGGAGTTGGAATCGAACCCACACCTGTCACGTTTGCAGTCGCATGCTTGTGCCTCTGCGCCACGACAGGCGTCATTTAATAACAATAATTCTGTTGTATTTAATAGGCGTTTGGTGAAGTTAATAAGGCCAATTATTATGATCATTTAGTATTATTCACTTTTTTACATACGAAATACTCTAAGTAAAAACAAAGACAATGCGCTTGAGCAAGCGGGAGGCCATGACAGATTATATAAAAAATAGAACCAAAGATTATAATATTTACCACAGATTACAACAAACTACAAATAGAGATTGAAGCCATGACCATGACGATTACAATCAGATTCGTAATACGACAAAAAAACAACTTCACGCTTTATCCCGCTTATCACGGTAGTCACAGAGAACCACTAAAGTGTCAAGACACTCAGTTAACCACTACATTCAAAACATTCATGCCACACTTTATCAAATTATATATCTGTACTTATATATTGCCTGTCGTGGCGCAGAGGCACAAGCGTGCGACTGTAAGCGCGACAGGTTGTGGGTTCGATTCCCGCTCCAGGAAATGGTCCAGGAAATTTAATTTCAGGAAATTTAATTTCCTGGTTTTGGCAACAAGGCAAAGCGCGGCGTTGAGTTTCGCCACTCAGCACGCAATGCCTCAATTCGGCGGAAAGTTGGGAAAGGAGTGTCTTAGCACTAGGTTCCCTCTGCCTACACTGCTATATGTGGGATGCAGCGTGAAGCTACGTATGTGCTTAATATATAGACAATATATGTCTAAACAACAAAGCATATACTTCAAGAATTAAAAAGTACGTGACTACAATAAGTGCAAGTTCGAATCCAGAGTCATACAAATATTTAATCCCTTTCCCCTTAAAGTTTAAACAAAAACGATTCCAACATCACATGGCTTATAAAATAAACATGTGATATTTAACTTGAGTCCGGATTGGGATCAAACGGGAAAGTAAATTGACTGACAAGGGATGAACGTCCTGAACAAACTGTAGGATTCACGCTAAGACTGTGTTGAAAGCATATGTTTAAATAATATTTTATATAGTATTGTTGTAGTACGTGATATTTTTTTAGCTTCACGCTGTATTCCGTACATAGGCAGAGGGAACCAGATAATGTAGTGTTAAGACACTCTGTTCTCTTAAGACTTCCGGTCCCCACTTTCTGCCGAATTGGGGAGTGGAGAAATGATAATAATCCCTATGATTTCATCTCCTCGCTCGGGTAACAAAGCAAAACGCGGCGTTGAGTTACGCGTACAGTCTCAATTCAGTAAAGTGGGGAACGGAAATCTTAATAGAACCTATCAATCGTATTTATAGTATAAAATAAATATTTATATAATATATAAAAATGAATATTTGTCTGCATGTCGTCGATGAACTCAAAAATTTTCCTAAATTATTTTAGTTGTTGGCGGAGCAACGCGCACTGAGTACAGCTAGTATGAATATAAATTTGTAATCGTATATCAAGAATATTATGTTGGTAAGGAATAATGATTGTAGGTTTAACATCGATTTAAGGGAACTTTTTTATAAAAATATTTCTATTTCTTTAGTCTTGATAGAAAAATGATGCAATATATATGACAAATTACATGAACTGCAAAAAAGGAGAATGGAGTGTCTGTAAACCAAGTTATCTTTGCCTATCTTGAAATCAAGCGATTGATGAAGGTAAGTCAATAAAGGCATAATTTTTTTAAATATTCAAGCAAAAGAGTTACCAAGAGAGTCTATCAATGGATTTTTAACTAATAATTTTAATAGAAGCTTAGAAAATTGCTAGCTCATTTTAATATGACTTTACAATGAACATTATACAAAAGTTTACAACATACATACATAGCTTCACGCTGTATCCCGCATGTAGCAGGGTAGGCAGAGGGAACCTAGTGACACTCCATTCCCCACTTTCTTCTTTTCTTGTTACCAAGCCCAGGAAATGAAAAATTCCATTTCGTGGAGTGGGAATCGAACCCACAACCTGTCGCGTTCACAGTCACACGCTTGTGCCTCTGCGTTACGACAGGACGTCATAATGACGCTTAAAGCTGAGAGAACCCACTTTTATGCACTCAATCCTCATATTCCGTCCAAATTAAATACATTATTTATTATTTGCGTAACTGAACGCCGCTTACTTCTTTTTAGTTTGCATAACGCAAAACAGCAATTTAAAAACGAAAACATTATTCAACTACTGGATATCCTGATCATACCCATGTCAAAAGACGTCACTTGTTGCCAAATATTTCTGAAAACAAATGAAAATTAAATTTAACCTTAATTCATACGAAATAAGGTTGGATTTCGATTGATGTTTTTTAAAAGATTGTAATAGTTATGTACATTGTGTTCTGTAGACGGTATCTTAAGCCAAATATTATCGATGCGTGATTGTTTTGAGTTTTTTGGTTATATTGTTTTGTTTGCTTGAGGTAAACGTAGTGTAGTGGGACAGTGTCTGTAAGCACGGTTGGTTGTAGGTTCGATTCCCACTTAGAAAAAATATTCTATTTCCATTTTTTAATTTCATGCATACATACATACATAGCTTCACGCTGTATCCCGCATATAGCAGGGTAGGCGGGGGGAACCTAGTGTTAAGACACTCCAGAATTGAAGCATTGCGTGCTGAGTGGCGGAACTCAACGCCGCGCTTTGCCTTGTTACCATTTCATCTCTTTTTTTAACTCTTTTAATTTCATCTCTCTTCTAAATCAAAATGCAGCGTTGAGTTCTGCCACTTAATTCCCAACGTTTCTAATTTGGGCGGACACGTAAGAGGAGTGTCTTCACACTAAATTCTCTCTGCTTACCCCACTATGGAAGAAAAATCATGAAGTTACTAGAAATTTTCTTGAAAATCAAACTTTTATTTTTATTTCGATATATACTAACTATAACACAAACAGTGATAAGACAAAGCACAATAAATTTAAAAAAGCCTTTGCACTCAGAAAAGGAACCAATAAAATAATAAAAAAATTGAATTCACCCACTTAATGAATCTGTTTATATTAAATGTATTTTAAACTTATCTAAGTCATAAAACGCGGCGTTGAGTTCCGTTAAACAATATGCAATGTTACAAATTCCAACGGTAAGTGGAAAACACAATGTCTTAACAATAGTTTCTCTTTGACATCTCTTCTTCTGATAATGAGACAAAGACACAAACAATAATACATACATACATAACTGCACGCTGTATCCCGCATATAGCAGAGTAGGCAGAAGGAACCTAGTGTTAAGACACTCCACTTTCCGCCGAATTGAGGCATTGCGTGCTGAGAGGCGGAACTCAACGCCGCGCTTTGCCTTGTTACCAAACCCAGGAAATGAAAATACTAAAGTTACAGGCGTTAAACAATAATAAAACAGAGCGCAATTTAAAAAAACGTCCCTAGTGTGAAAGCCTCGAAAAGAAACCAATAAAATACTTAACTACTCAAGTTAAGTTTTAATTCGATAAGCTAACGAAAGTCAACGTGAGTGTAATTTGTGCGATTAGAGGCCGGGATCGGGATAAGCCGGGTAGATGGTCCCAAACGATTGCGGTCCGGATTACAAGGCGGTAGTTACATGGCTTGCCTGGTTACCTTGTATAGGCTCTTGCTTGGAAAATTTTGATGTTATTTGGCAATTATAATATTAAGTTTTCAAGCCTCATGTGGCAGTCGTTTTTGTTTTTTTTTTAGACATGGACTACGTTTACTCTGACATGATCAGAGACTTTTTTGAAGTTTTAAAGTGTTAATCTCACATTTAGAAAACAATGATTTTGATAAAAAAAAGAAAATGTAAAAGAATTACTAAATTGTTTAGTTTTATAGATTAAGATGTATTTTAAAAGGTGAAGCGATGTTAAGTATATCAAAAAAATAGAGCTAGATAGATATTAAAGTATTTGCCATCCGCTTCGCTACCAGATAATGGAATATAGAAGAACGGTTACATCAACTCCTCATTTCTGACGGAATTCTCGCGGAAGGATTATGGTGATCTTCCTACAAGTCATGGAAGCTACTAGCGTCCTGGAAGAAACGACGAAGAGAGAGTAAGTAGAATACGGAATATCTTGGCACTAAGTTCTCCGTGATTACTTCGATATGCGGGATAAAAACTTCTATTCAACGTAAAACCGTCTATCACAATTCTAGGAACTAACGTGTTGTTAACTAAATATGTATGGAATTTAATATTTTCATACATTTGATACATATTTGAGTAATTCTAATATAAATACAGTGAGAAGTATTCTACGACACTCATGTTTTAGAATAGTATAATACTACTGGAATTTATACATAAATTGTAAGTATATATATAAGTTGGATAAAACCCAAGAAGAAGCAGGTTCGAATCCTGTCGAATTCGAAATATTCAGGTAATTATTAATATTTTAAATTATTATATATTTTTAATCATTCAAAACTTCGCAGTAAGTATGAAACTGACAGACATAGCAGGCCAAAAGTACCTAGTATCAAGAATTTCCGTTCTGCACTTTCCATCTCAAATCTAGATCGATTTGATGATTTTGTAAAGTTAAAAAAATAAATAATACGAAGTCACAAAACAAATATTAACTATTATACATTACATTTCTAAACGACTAAAATTATACAGTTTTCCTAAAAATCAGCAAAAGAAAGTGAAATTACAATAAAATCCACTAATAAAGAAGCTCCACTCTTGTAATCCTCTCGTCAAGTCATGAGGTAGCGTTTTCTATCGCCTAATGACTTCACTGACGTGGATAGATTAGGCGACTTTGGGATTCCTTTGTTTGTCTTACTAAAGCGATATGTTAGTAATATTTGTTTTATGGCTTCGTTTGTATTAAATGTTTAAACATAAGTAAGTCATGACAACGCGTCTCTCTGACTACCCCGCTAGAGATAAAGCGTAAAGTTAGGTAGGTAGGTATGGAAAACGCGTTGTTGAGTTACGCAAGTCAATGTGTAACTTTTTGAATTTGGGTAAGTGGAGTATGTTGACACTAGGTTGTCTTTGATTACCCTCCTGTAGGTGAAAAAGCGTAAAGTATCCTGTTGTGTCAAAAATCGTGAAAATGAAAATATAAAAAAAGGGAAATTAAATAAAATCATATTTTTTCGGTAGATAAAGTTTTCTTTTTCAAATTAAAAGAAACATTAAACTACAAAGAAAATTATTTCTAAACTTCCAAATAACTAAATGACTTATTTAATTACTGTTTCTTAGAAATAACTAAGTAGGCTTACTTTGTCTGAAAAGTTTGGAGATCAAACATTTTGTTAGACATTTGTAATACCATACAGATTTACTTGTCAAGATCAAAACAAGAATATAATTTATGAGCAAAATATTAAGATCAAAAAGATTTCATAAGTTACATTTAATTAAGTAATTTGTTAAATATTTTGATATTATATGGTATTAAGATATTATGATGAATCACGGATAGCAACAGCATATGCCGGTCGAATGACGATCGTGGCGGTTCGTCTAGTTTTCCGTCAGTGGTTAGAGTGGCATCATGTCGTCCTAATTTTCTGCACCACGCACATTCTCTCGGAGAATTGCTACTCCGGGACATATCTCGGGCCATAGTCGGCAGCGAGAGGTCGCAGGATGCAATTAGCTTGGAGAAAGTGCCTAGTCTTCTGAAGCCTGTAGCGGCGCGCAGATCGCTCCCACGTGCTTCTTCGAGCATGCCGCTGACGGTGCCCACAACCCTTGACTCCATGATGTGCCTTGGAAGCTCCCTCCGTCGAGATTCACGGAAGAGGTGTTCCCGTGGCCTAAGCTAGTGACGGTTGAGGAGGAGCACCAGCCGTTCCGGAGTCCCACATAAAACGTCTCAGTCACCAATCGGGTGGATACCCGTAGCGAATTTCCTCACAATTAAAAAAAATAATACATTTTTTTTAATTGTGAGGAAATTCGCTACGGGTATCCACCAATCATCCACCATCAAAAACGATTTTTTTTTTATTTTTAAATTTATTTAAAATATGATGAGTTGTTCGTAATAACTTTACTATTTTGTGCATTTTGCTTGAAGTCAGTTTTCTTTTCTATTAAAACTTTAATAGTTATAATAAGCAAAACGCGTTGCGTCAAGATAAATCACTGTAAACAAAAATATAAACTGCTCTTTTCAGTCCAATCTTTCATACTGTTTGTATTACGAGTATCTACTATCTCCATTGAACGCGTCGTTTTGTTGACTTTGCTCTCAGGTTGCACAAACATTTGTGCAATCAACGTAATTTGTGTAACCCTGCTATGAACAATGGCTGTCACGATATACCACCTTTTGTGGTTTATAGAACTTTTGAATTTGGTCGGGTTATTTATATATTTAATTATGATATTATGAAAGGGAGTTAATTTTGAAGTTATTGAGACCGTTATAGCGCAGTGGGAACGTCTAACTGTGACGATTGGTTGTGGGTTCGATTCCCACTCGGGGGTAAGATTATATATTTTTTTTTTCATTTCTCTGCTCTGGTAAGACCGCGTTACATCTCGCCACTTACAAGGCAATATCTGGAATTCGGGTGAATAGTGAAGAACGGAGTGTCTTGACGCTAGGTTCACACTAACTACGCGGGATAAAGTTTGAAGCTGCTTGCTTTTCTTTATTAAAATTATTTATGTAGGAGGACGTTGTGGCGCAATAGACATGTCATACGATGATTCAAATACATATGGGATTTATTTTTAAAATAACTTTTAAACAAAATCTCGTCAGTCTTATTGCCCATATTTCCATGAGATATTGATACCTTACCCCCTCAGTCCTTGACTAAAGTTTCTATATTTACCCTCATATTTTTTATAAAGTTGCCAACCTTTATTTAATAGTAAACAATGTTTCCATTCTATACATTCACGCTGTATCCCGCATATTCCCCACTTTCCGTCGAATTGAGGCATTGCGTGCTGAGTGGCGGAACTCAACGCCGCGCTTTGCCTTGTTACCAAACCCAGGAAATGAAAAATTCCATTTTGCGTTTACAGTCGCACGCTTGTGCCTCTGCGCCACGGCAGGCGTTAAATTCCATTTTATAAAAAAAATATTTATTATCATTACACATATACTAACAATTCCCTTTAAATAAATCAAAAAAAAAGTTAAAAACATATAAAAACGAAGCTTCGCATCCACACCTATAATATTAATAGAATTTTTCTAAGAAAATAAATCAAATCTTTTCTAGGCAGGTTTTGTTATGAAAATGAAACATTCAAATTATTCCTCGTTCAATATCAAACAATAAATATTACCCATATACCGAAGTCCTGAACTGAAATATTGAAGAGGCTGGTACCATTTCTCTGCTGTTCTTTATGACCTTTAATACCTAAGTCCTAAGGTTGAAATTCCCATGTAAATCCCATTAATAACAAAGATTGGCCGACTCTGTTGACACTTGACGCGTTGAGTACATATTTTATCGTATATCGATCATACAAATAACTTTTATGTTTGTAAAGGACTTGAAAAGGTGGTTTTCTTCCTTATAACGATTAACTATAGTTATTATTTATTTTTTATTTTTATAACCAATTTCGAAAATAGCGGGTTAAGTAGACAGCTTTTTTTTGTGTTACTGAGTAAATTTTTACTGGGTCAATTTTGATGATTCTTTCTTTATATGGCAGCTAGTGCTTGTGACATGATCTCATTTAAAATTGGTTAAATTCTGATAAGTAGTTTTTGAGTTATTCGTAATAATTTTATTTTTTAATACATTTTAATTGAAATCGGTCCGGTAATCTTCTTATTTGTAAAAATTTTAATTATTTATGTCATGTTTTAATTCAAATAGTAAGGTAGACAGAGAGAATCTAGTGTTAAGACACTCCGTTGTCTACTTTCTTTACTTTTGTTTTACGCCCGAATTCAAAACTGTGTTCAGTAACGGAACTCAACGCCACCCTTAGTAAGAAATAAAAATAATCTAAATATAATAACACCCTCAAGGGGAAATCGAACCCACAACCACCAGTGCTTGTGCTCACTACGACACGATCTCGAATTACCACTTTAACTTTAAAATTTGATTCAAAGTCAAAAGTTGTAAAAAAAAGTGAATATTTTCATATAAAACAATACTGAAACCTTAATTCAGTAATTTCATCCCTTTATGCGCCCTTTGTCAATTTGTTGGCTGTCTCGACGAGTGACCGCCGCAATGAGTGCGGCGGGGAATGAGTGCTTCGAGTGTCATTAAAAACTGTTATTATTATTTATATTTTAACCGATTTCAAAAAAGGAGGTTCTCAATATGACTGTATTTTTTATGTGTGTTACAGCAAAACTTTTTACTGGGTGAACCGATTTTGATGGGCTTTCTTTTTCTAGCAAGGTAGCAGAAAGAACATAGAGCTAAAACACTCCATTCCCCAGTAATTAAAAGAAAAAAAAACAAGATATTTTATTTATTACTTAATAGTTGCTTCCCGCAAGTTCGTTGTCGTGGACTTATAACTCTATCCACCCTGATTCAACTTATCAACTACTTTCATCGAAAATAGGGCCTAAAATCATAGGGCTTTGACCGTGGCATACGACAAAATTTTTAAATATCATAGATTCATATTCTGCAATTGTTTTTACATCACCTTAAACTGTTTTTCAAATATTTTCATTGCACAGACACACTTTTTAACCGATTGTCAGAGGAGGGTTATATTTTTCGCGCGTATCATGTATGTTTGTAATATTCTTTATTACCTCATATCTTCCAAACCTCGAGACCGAATTATATAATTAAGGTGACGTTAGATAGGTATTGCTACTTCAAGTGTTCTTAGATATGTGACACTACTCTCAATTCAATATGACGCCCTCTAGAGGCAATTACGTCACGATTAAAAACAAAAAAATCGTTGATGGATACCGTGTGGGGTGTCTAATGAAAGGATGCTAATTAATAGTACATTTCAAATATACAACACATAACTATCTTTTATAGCTTACTTTATTTGTATTTGCTTCCCAAATTTGAAGAATTGGTTCAGCCGGGTTTTTTGTTCCTTATAATTTTGCTGTTTTATTATAGTATAGACAGAAGATAGAAGGTCGATATATACGTACGCACTACTTATTTGCACTGTTGACCTAACACAGACGAGAGGAGGCGTGGGAGTAACAGGTGTCTTCAAACAAATTTATTTGTTTTAAATTTAGGAGATCTGAAGCAAAACTTATTCTATTTAGTACTGAAAAAGTACTCTCTATTTAATTCCTTAAGCGTCTTATGAAACTTTCCATTAGGAATTTGCGAAGTCTTTGTTTCAGCGAGTAGGAGATTGTAACAAACTTTATGTAAAATATTAATGAAATGAAGTTACTGGATGACGTCATCGTAAATGAAGCTATCGTGGTGCTGTGGAACAGCGACGTGTAAGCTTTATTAGTAGTAGATTCGTTTATACTCGGGGGAATGAATATTTTAAAATTATTTTTATTTCTTAAATTCAAATTCAAATTTAGTTTCATGCTTTTTCCTGCATAGTATTTTCGAAGCCGGCAACGCATCGATGGTGCCTCTGGTGCTGTAGTTGTTCATGGGCAGCGGTAATCACTCAACATCAGGTGACTTAATACAAAAAAAAAAATGTAGTGTATTTTGAATTACGTTTTGGACTTGTCACCCGAAATCCAGATATGATATGTTGAGTAGTAGAGTAAAACGCCACGATTTGTCTAACCAAAAAATTTTTTTAACTCCACGTTGTATGTTTGTAGCCAGAGATACCCTGTTTTCTTTTAACATCTGCGTTCCTCATTCTGTTTTGAAAAAAATATTTTTACAGAATTTATCCCTCGAGCTCGACACTAAGATTTCTACTTAACTTTCTATATGAAGTACAACAGAATGGGAAAAAAAATATGTGTGAGAAATGGCCGCAAATGCGGCGTTGAGGACTACTACCCAATATGCTTCGTCCAGAATGGCGGAGAGTGGAGGATATATCCTCCGCTATTTATAGCTCATTGCATTTAATTACCTTAATTACCTAATTCTCCTTAGTACATCTACCTTCGTAGTCGCTGTAAGCATATATAGGACTACACTCTCAATTTTTATTAATTAACAATTGACAAAGCCAAAATTCAGAAAACAATACTTTTTATTTGTATTATATATTTTTATTATTATTTATCCTGACCTGTTCACAACAATCAATCACTACTTTCTCTTTACTTTTTCTTTAAATACAACTAAGTTAATAAGACTTTAAAAATGAAAATATATTTTACAGGATTTTATCTTATTTGAAAAAATATTTTACAGGATTTTATCTGTCAATCTCGATGCTACGTTCTCTAACTGCCTTTCAATATATGAGTACAAATGAATTAAAAAAAAATACAGCTTCGTATAATTACCAAATATCTAAGGGTAGACTTTAGAATATAGACTTCAGAATACTTAGTTCTTACGTCGTTGTCTCTCCGTTTCCAACGAAATCGAATACGAACGACAACAACGAATTGAGCGCGTTGGATAGCGGGGTACAACGCTATACTTCCTTTTGCTAAAGTGGACAAATTAAAATAATTTTAGTATAACCATTCTCACAAGAATAAAAACAACCAATCAAGGTTACATTCAGATGCTATCCCACTATTCGACAATGGTCTCACATAAAAAGTGGTTCTTATGATTATTTTTTTAATTACCTTAATTTTCCTTAGCAGACCTACCTTTGCAGTCACTGGAAGATCCTATAGGACTACACTAATATTTTTTATTAATTAACGCTTCAACAAAAGCATTTTTCCATCAAATATAACAATTTTATTTCGATTTTCATTGGATTCATTTTATTATTATTTTCCCCTAACCAGTTCACAAGAATCAATCACCACTTTCTCTTTACTTTTTCTTTAAATACAACTAAGTTAATAAGACCTTTCAGAACACCTTTTATACTAAAAACTTGTGCAAATAGAACTACAAGTGAACAAACAAACCAAGTAAATAAAAGCTTGTAAGAATGGAAGTCTAATCCTAGATACATTAATTAGTTCTAACAAGGTCTTAGAAGGATCGCTGTTTGGAACTAAGTTTGGTTTTCCTTCAATAAAATGTTGATTAAAATAGTATAGTAAGAAAGCAAATTGATGTAATGATGAAGATGAAGCGTGTTCATACCGTAAGAGGGGTAATCGGAGAAAATCTAGTGTTAAGAAACTCCTTTCAGCGCTTTCCGATTGTTAAGTGGATTTGCGGTGCGTTGTTTTACCAGATCAAAAAATCACAATTGTTTTTTTTAGCTTCACGCTGTATCCCGCATATAGCAGGGTAGGCAGAGGGAACGAGAGAACCTAGTTTTAAGACTTTCTATTTCCGCTGAATTGAGGCATTGCGTGCTGAGTGACGGAACTCAAAGTCACGCTTTGCCTTATTACCAAACTCAGGAAATAAAAATACTAAGCAATGCATTTCCTGGAGTGTGAATCGAACCCACAACCTGTTTCATTTACAGTCGCACGCTTGTGCCTCTGCGCCACGACAGGCGTTGGAAATGAAAATAATTCAAATATAATCATTCCCTCATGTGGTAGTGTTGAGTTTTACTACTTGTAATGCAATATCTTGAATTATGACGGAACGCGGCGGACGGAGTGTCTTGACAATATGTTCCCTCTAACTAGACTGCTATGGTATAAAGCCCAAGCTTTATAGCTCCAAAGCTACAGTAATATGTATATTTTCTTACAGAAAGATAAAAATCGATGGCAATCTATGGATTGACTGGTGCTGACTGTCAAGTCCATCGCGTTGCAAAGAGAGAAATTTGGAGTAGTGCTTGGAGCTTGTGACCCAAACGTATTCTTATAATGCTCACTAACGCTTGCATCCACTATTTACCCTTCTTTCTTTACCCAACCAAATTAGAAAAAATTATTAAATAATTCAAAAATTACTAATAGATCCTTTAACTCCCCATTCTCCTCCCACAAAACTACCCGCAAAGCAATACATCAATTGACAGCCTTCTATTTCAATATGAATGAAATACCTTGCAACGTCAATATCTCGATAACAACAATATATAAATTGTTAGTATCCTCTGAAGAATAGAATCGGGATGAGATTGTATATGCAACCAATGTTTCTCACTGGCATTGATGAATGCGAGTTACACTTGTATTTTTAGATGCGAGAATTACTAGGATATCATTTATCTTTCTAAACTACTAATGTTATAAAGGCGAAAATTTGGGGTGGGTGTTTGTTGATCACGCAATAAGCGCTGAACGATTCTTGATGAAACTTTGCAGTAATATAAAAGAACTTTACAGTAATGTTAAAATATATAGCTTATCTATAATTTATTAAGATAACACCTTTCGTGGTGCAAAGGCACAAGCGTGCGACTGTAAATGCGACAGGTTGTTAGTTCGACCCCCACTTCAGGAAATGTTAGTATTTTCATTTCCTGGGTTTACAACGCATAGCGCGGCGTCGAATTCCGCCACTCAATACGCAATGCCAATTTTATGTAATTGGGCTATATAACGATAAATATCTAGTACTACTATAAAGAAAGTATGTGTACCTCGTTTTTATCTGATACTAAGGAGTAGTTGTATTTCCAATAAATATTATAAAGAATAAAATATCCGACTGCGTAAAGAAACTGAAAAGAAAAGAAAAATTTTACGTTTTTAGGAACGAATACAAATAAAGTAGGGAATAAAAACTAGTTATTTGTTATATATCTGAAATATGCTAATTAAATCCTTTCATTTGATACCTCATACCGTACCCATCAAAGGTTTTTTTGGTTTTAATCATGACGTAATTGCCACTAGCGCGCCATATTGAATTAAGACTGACGTCACATAACTAAGAACACTTGGAGTATCAATACCTATCTAACGTCACCTTAATTATATAATTCGGTCCAGGGGTTTGGAAGATATGAGGTAATATAGGATATTACAAACTTACCTTACATGATACGCGAAACATAACCCTCCTGTGGCTGTCAGGTAAAAATAAATACTAAATATTTATTTGTATTCATGTACTGATAATCATTTCATTTCCTGTTTTCTTAAACCGTTTCCACACCCAAGTTAAACAAAGTGCGGTGTTGAGCTCCGCAACCCAATTTACACTTTCAAGAGAAAATTGAATCACAAAGTGTCTTAACTAATTGAAAAAAAACAGTAAAGTGTAATAAACTCACTCTTCGCTATATTTGCTCTCACGAACTCGCATTTAAATTTAAATTTCATTCATATAAAAGAAATCTTTTCAATTTATAAATTTGGTGCGAACCCTTTAAGCGTAATGTAAATATTCAACATTCACAAGTTTTGAATTAAAAAAGTTTGGTAAGCGCTGTTCTGTGAAGTTCTTTTAGAATGTCACATTCGTCCACGTTCTATAATTAAAATGGGGTTACTTTTTTCTTTTCTTTTCTCGTCGAAAATTAAAATTTCTAATTTTGCTAATTTTTATTTTTACATTTGCGAACATCTTTAATATTCCCGAAATTTTTGACCTCACTAATTTGTGATATTTTTAACCTCACGCCAGTATGATATTTTGTGCTCTGGCATGTTCGAATCGCCATATTTTAAGAACTGAACTGATTTAACAATATGGTACAGCAAAGAGTTTCTCATGAACAAAAACTGTACGATTACAAGTTCAAATTCCGCAAATAATTTCAGATCGGTCACTTGATCTTGAATTTAAAGTCAAGTGTTGGCCGAATATACTAAATACCGTTGTAGTTCACTGGGGAAACTTTTAACCTATTGTAAAATAAAGTACTTAAAACGGTAACTGTTTCTCGCCGGTTCTTCTCAGAAAAATTGCCTTCCGAGTCGGTAGCAGCTTGTTATAGGACTGATAATATTTACAATTCTATATTAATGGGCAATTGGAGAGTGCTTGTATAAAATAAATCCAAATATCAAAATCAAAATATGATTTAGATTTTGATGTTTCCATTAGAAGACAAGTTCCAAGTCTCATAAAACGAAACACAAGGCTTGGTATTATCATTCGGCATCCATAACTCTAAAATGAGCTAATAATGGAGAGTGGTTTATCACTAAGTCTCTGCCTATTCTTCAAGATACAGATAATATCAGAAGACCAAAAGGACATTAAATCTACAGCCTAATGTTTTATCCTGCTTAGTATGGTAGAAAGAACCTAGTGTTAAGACACTCCGTTCGTCACTCTTCGCCTGAGAGTTGCTTGTTATGTGGTGGAACTCAACGCCGCGTTTTGTCTTACCAGTGGAAATCCAATCTACAACCAATTGCGTTTTACAGAAAGGACTTACATACGCCACTATGGCCTCGATGATTTGAATTACAGTACGATAAAGTATGGAATGCCAGTTATCTCCCTCAATTCCAAGACAGTATTAAGTCGACGGCGAAAGCTAAATCTCTCATAAATAATATAAAACTAACAATTTTCTCTTTTTATTTTTGTTACTTTACTCCATTTCACTTCTCATCGCGTTTTATATTTTTTAGTTGACAGAATTCTTGAATATATTTCAACTACAGTGGAAAACATTTTTATGGAATTAAAAAGTGAATGAATTTTTCGTAGTACAGCAGATATATATCTGACTAAGTGAGCATGATGCCCAAATACAGCATACAAAGACTTGAACATACAATAACCTGCAATTTAAATGATATAGTCGCGCCATTTGATATCGTCAACTTAATTAATAATGATATATGTCTAAAATCGTTCATCAAATTAATCAACCGCATCTTTAGCAATCTTAAAGACTTTAACAAGGACGTAATATGAAACTAAATTTGAAAATATTTAAAAAAAAATTGATAAATGTTATATAAATAATTGTATATAAATAATCGAATCCATATAAAAAATTATAATCCTCATAATTGTAAAACCTACAAATCGACGTAATTCTCATTTTAACTAAGTAATAATATATCTAATAAGTAAAATTATATAAATTGATACAAAAAATATAACTGTATTAAATTTACACAATTAAACATGAAAAACAGTTGTGTCGCCCGTATCAAATCGCGGGGGCACATCAGGTAGAATGTGGGAGTGTCAAAAAAAAAAAAAAAGTGAGCACGATGGTTTTCATTGTTTACAGCTTATATGCGATTTTTTTAGTAAACGGACGGAAAGTGGAGAATAAAAGGAAAGAAAAAGGAAGGAGAATGAAATGAAAATAACTAAATAATTAACTTTTCTTAACTTCCTTATATAAATGCGAAAGTTACGTGAAGAAAAATATTATAATACTTTTTATAATGTAAGACAAAATATCATCTGAAACTATTGTCTACTTTTTTATAATCACTTATTATTCACGTATCGCTATCACCACCTACTGGAAACTACTCCAGGAAATGGAATTTTTCATTTTCTGGGTTTGGTAACAAGGCAAAGCGCGGCGTTGAGTTCCGTCACTGAGCGTTATACCTCAATTCGGTGGAAAGTGTGGAACGGAGTGGGGAACTAGTCATTTCATACTCCAAGCTCTACCCTTTTTTTTTCACCAGACTGGAAATGGGAAACTTTCTGTGTATAAATGGGGCTAGGGATTTTCAAGCGTGCCACGATGGAGTCTAACAATGTTTATAAATCACTTCACGCTTTTTGTTGCATAGCAGGGTAATCAGAGAGAGCCTATCTACGATACCCCGTTCTCCTCCTTCTGCCAAAAATAGATACATTGTGTGTACAGTGATGGAATTCAATGCCACACTTTGTCTTACCAGAGCGGAGAAATTAAAATAAGTTAAAAATAATTCGAGTGCAGATGGAATCAACATCCAATCATGCTTACAAACAGACACTGTTCCGTCCGAACACTGTTTATATAAGAAAAGTAATTATTAAAATAAATAATTTAGATTCTAAATAAAGAAAATGTATCTACTAAAAAGTATAACTATTACGAATAACTTAAAAACTATTCGTCGTATTCTAACTAAATAGGACTACATCACCACTGGCTATCATATAAAGAAAGAATCATCAAAATTGGTTCACCCAGTTTTAGGTTAAAAAAAAAATCAAAATCAAATAATTTTGTTCAAAATAAGAAGTTACAAGCTTCATTTTTTGAACGTCAAATAATTTACCACCAGTTCACTAAAATCCTTCTATAAATATAATTTCAGTTTTCCTCCTAAATATTTATCGAAAAATGTGTTTTTTATGAAGATATCTTGTTAATATTTTACAAAGGAGTGTTCAATTAGATTAGATACTTTAGCAATTTTCTTAGCAAAATAATCAATGTTGTTCTTACGTAGATTACTTTCTTCCAAAATTTAAATGAGACGTTTATTTTTATGATATTCTTTATATTATTATGTTTTTTTGGGTTTGAGGATAAAATTCTTCTAACCGTAGATTTAATTAACTGGAATATTATATTCAAATATTAATATTGGTATGGACATATTAAAAAAAGAGGCCTGTCGCGGCCCAGAAGTACAAGCGTGCGACTGTAAACGCGACAGATTGTGGGTTCGATACCCATTTCAGGAAGTGGAAATATTAAATAATATTTAGTATTGCCATGCTGAGATGGATGTGTGGCGTTACGCGGGCCAACCGCATACGTAACACATTCATTCGAGGTAGTCTTCGGGTCCGTGACGTAGCGGATAAGCTCCAAGAGCGCCGCTTGAGATGGTACGGCCACGTTGCGCGCCGTCCCGAACACTATGTCGGAAGAAAATGCCTTGATATATCTGTCCCTGGAGTTAGACCGCCGGGACGCCCAAGGAAGCGATGGCTGGATGTCGTGAAGCAGGATATGAGAGCCAATGGACTAACCACCCGTGATGCAGAAGATCGTGCAAAGTGGAGTAGGTTAAGTAGGAAGGTAAACCCTGGCTAGCCGGGATAAACGCTAAGAAGAAGAAGAAGAAGAAGATTTAGTATTGCCATTTCCTCCCTCTGGCAACAAGGCATAAGCGCGGCGCTGAGTTCCACAATTCAGAACGCAATGACTTAAAGTGAGAAACGGAAATGTTATGAGAACGGAGTGTCTTAACACTAGGTTTTCTGGTTCCCTCTGCCTACCCTGCTATGTGCAGGATACAGTGTGAAGTTAAGAAATAATAAAAAAATATAAAGGCCCCCTCACATTGGACGTGATGGTCCATGATCGCTAGAGACCTAAAACAAGTCAAATTGCCTGAACCGAGGATCGCATATCTTGGAGCAGGAGAGAAAGGAGTAAAATCTCTAAACAATGGAATAAGGAAAAAGAAGAAGAAAGAAAAATGATTATATCGTGGCGCAGTGGTATAGCATCTGACTGCAACTGTGACTGTGGATTCGATGCGCTCTCGAGGGAATAAGTGTATTTAAATTATTTTCCTTTTCCCACTCCTACACACAAGAACGCGCTTTATATAATAAAGCAACTTCCGCCACTCAACACGCAATATCGTAAATTCGGATAGAAAGAGTTAGTATTGAGCCTATGATAGAGCATTGGGACAGCGTCTGACTGTGACATGGTTGGTTGTGGGTTCTATTACTACTCGGATGAATAATAAAAAAAATATAAATTAATTTCATTTAATAATAAAATAATAAATATAATTAACTGGCTCTTCTTGAAAACTGTCCAAGCGGTTTTTAGGAAAATCTATAACTTTCCGTATCACAATTATTCCTGCGAATGGAAATTGAACCCACAACCACTCTCGTTTTCAAAATTTGGCCCACTCTCTCTATGTCATCTATCATTATTTCAACTAATTTAGATCACTAGAAGTGGAAAGCAGAGTGTCTTATCACTCCCCATTCTAAAATATCATATAGTAAAATAAAATCAACGTTTACATTATTAAATAACAATGTAACAGCAAATAGTTTCATATCCTCTTTGTAAGTTGTCATCCCTACGTGATATAGTGCGAGGCAACAAAGGCGCGGCTTCAAAGAGAACGTTTTGCTTTTGCAGACAACAGCGGCCAAACATTATTGCTATTTTGGATTTTATAAAGGTAATACGGGTTCTAACGTATTTTTGACGCTTTCTGATGTTTTAATTTTCATTTAAGTGTTAGGTTTAGTATGAAATTTCCGTTTTCTACTTTTCATCTGATTTTGAGAGATTATATGTTAAGTATAAAAAAAAAATGTATAAGTATAACGGCCCAAACCTCGTTACCACCATCAGCAAAGAGTTTTCAAGGTCTCACAGGTGTCCACAAGATATCACCTATGCTGAACGAGGTTTATGACGGAATATACACGGCCCTACCAAAGATTCGCTCACTAAGCACGTCAAGGCTCACAGGTATGCAAATCCCAAAAGACTTCCCAAATACCTTTTACCTCGTCCACACGCAGAAGGAGAAGAAGGACCTGTTATAAAAAGGCTATGGGAGGGGTCAAAACTCACGTACCCTCACCATAAACGAGTCCCAGGGATTGACGTACGAGTCGGCAGTAATCATGCAGACGAAGACCAAAGAAGCCATACACGACAGCAAATCACACGCTGTCATCGCTATCACCAGGCACATCAACGAATGCATGTACTACACGGACGTCGAAGAGGACGCGATCTTAAGATTCATCTGTCGGGCGAAGTATGCGTCAACGGCCGATTTGACCGACTATAATATTAAAATGGCTATCTATCACTGGGACAAGGAGGCAATAACAAAACTAAGACGGGACAAACAAGTAATCACTGGACACAACTCAAAAAGACTCAAACTCACTAACACCAAATAAATGAAAATTTCATATATTTTGTATAAATGAGTATATAAATAAAAAAAGATCAGAAAGCAAAATCATGAAAAGAAAAATCAAAAGAGAGCAGAAAAGAGCACGAACAAAAGAAGATCGTGGTGTTTCATAAAAAAAAACTATCATATAAAAACAGAATCATTAAATTTGGTTCACCTAGAGGAAAGTTTGCGGTAACACATATAAAACAGCACAGTCGAATTGAGACGCTCCCGCTTTTTTGAAATGTTCACGCTGTATCCCAACTATGTGAGCAGGGTAGGCAGAGAAAACCTAAGAACCTAGTGATAAGACACTCTGATTACTTTAGATTTCCGTTTCTCTCTGCCCTCTAGTAACAAGGTAAAGCGCGGCGTTGAGTTCCGCCACTCAGCACGCAATGCCTCAATTCGGCGGAAAGTTAGAAACTTTTGTGAAGTCAGTTAATAAAAAATAGAAATTTAACAATACCGCTACAAGACAATTCATTCAAAATAAATTCATATATCTCCTAGAAGAAGTTTTCCTTGAGAAAACAATAACATACACTAAAATCTAAAGTACCGCAGTACTAAAGGCAAGACGCGTTTGCCAACGCCGTGATGTATGTAATGTACTCCACTTGCCAAGTAACCGAGTGCTACGCCAGTCGATGTTAAACGCAAAAAGTGCCAAAATCCACCAGACTGTGACGACCTGTTACTTAATATATGGATGCTGGTCTATTTTTACATGACCACCGTAATAATAAGGTATAGTGGCGCAGTGGAAGAGTGACTGTAAACGCGATTGGATGTGGATACAATACCTATTTTAATTTTAATTTTTTTTTCAGCTCACACTGTAACAGTAGAGTAGAGAGGAAACCTGAAAACTTCGTGTTAAGACACTCTCTTAGGATTTCCATTCCTCACTTTCCGCCAAATTGCGTTGCTGAGCGGCGGAAGTCAACGCTGCGAATTGCTTTTCCTATGACCACTAATTTTAAAGTTTTTTTTTTTTATTTTAGCTTCACGCTGTATCCCGCATATAGCAGGGTAGGCTGAGGGAACTTAATGCTAAGACACTCCGTTCCCCACTTAAAGTTTAAAGTTTTAAATCAAAATATTACCTCAATCAAAATTACACATATCTTTCATTCAAATTCACATCACAACAATATCCATGGTTTCAAATTTCAAAAAATCTGAAATCCGTCCGCATTCCGTCTCCCAATTGAAATTTTTATATGTCAAAGTCAAACAAGCCCACACGCCAGTGACGCGTCGCCCCGGTTCGTTACACAACACTGTTATTATTTGTTCTCGGTTACTTAACAGGATTATGTGGGAGCGTAATTTCTCTGTGGAAACGTATGACTAATTTTATTATATCTTTTATTATATTTTAGATTGTGGTAGGTATGTGGGTTCGATTTCCAGTCGGTGGAGTGCAATATTTGTCAAATGTCAAATATTTTCGCGTGAAGTTTTTAGCAGCTTCACGTTTTTTCCGATTGAAAGGGTAGTCAGAGAGAATCTAGTCATGGCGTTGAGTAGCGAAACTTAATGTCGTGCTGCCTTTGTCTTACTAGATTAAGTAACTTTCTTTACTCTATACAGTTGTCTCTGCTCTAGTAAATACGAAATTTTAAATTCGGACTAAAGCTACGAACGGAGTGTCTTGACACTTGCTTTCTGATTATCCTGCTATGCGGGATAAAGCATGAACCTAAAAAGAAAAGGAAAGTGATAAATTTACTTACTCACGATAACGATCTCTTACCACAAAATAGAAAGTTTTTGTAAATATAAGACAAAACAGTTGAGGGTATAGCTGGATAGGTACAAAATAATGTCTATTCTCCATTGTATGTAAAGTGGCGGAACTGAATACCGCGTCTTATTAGAAAGGAGAAACGAAAACTGCGCCACAAATGTAAACATGAGAATAAGAAAAAAAAGTAGTTTCATGCTTTATTCAGAGGGAACCTGACAACCGTAGTGTAAAGACACTCCATCCCCTGCTTTCCTCTTGAATTCGACATTGCGTGTTAAGTAGTGGAACTCAACGCCGTACTTCTACCTTTCTTTGGTTTTCCACTAATACCAGAGTGGAAAACCAAAGATTCTTTAAATACTGTAATAATCTTTCTATGAATGGGAATCGAACCCACAACCAATCGCGTTTACAACCAAACATAAAACTCAATTATATTTCAACTTTAACCAAGAAATTCTAACTCCATTCAAATTGAACGTCACTTGCTCGTTTAAAGGAACATTGGGACGACTATGACTATTTCTGAGGACAGTAATAATGGAATTTCTAAAATGGGGAATGCTAAATGTTAGGAGAATTGGCTTTCTAAGATTGTAAGCTTAACTTAGTAAAGATTTGGATTCAGCTTATGAAAAAAGCACGCTTTATATTTCGCTTTATTATGGTAGACAGAGAATTTAGTGTCAAGACACTCTGTTCGATTTTTTCCTGAATTGGTCTCATTGCTTGATAGCTGGTAGAACTCAACATTGCGTATTTTACCAAAAATACTAGTAATTATATAAAAAAAGGCTGTGATTACAGTCAGTCATTGTCCCACGATGGTCTCTATATAAATTAATATAATACATATGATATTATTTTTTTTTACACAAGCAGGACTAATTATATAGTGATCTTTTACTCATCAAATTGAGTGTAAAAAGAAAGAATTTCAACATAATCCTCTGATAGACTAAACTACATAAATATTTACATTACAAATACAGATATTATCCAACACATATACTATCTACTGTGTATGTGTGTTTTTGTGTGTATGTCTGTTTGTGTGTTTCTTGTTACCGTCCTTTGCTGAACGTAGACCTCATAGATCACCAATTATTTCGATCGTGAGCCTCTAATTAATAAAAAAAAGCCTCGTATACATCCTTTGCCAACCTTCCTCATTTATTTATTTGAAATCACTTAGTTGTATACTTTGTATTATAAATATAAAAAAAAAACATAAAATGTAAAGAAAAAATGATGTAAAGCACTGCAATACAAAACTGTGATCTTCATTAGCGTCAGATTGACAGTCGTCGTCCTTCGTTACGCGGCGCTCAGCAAAACATTGGAGCCTTATGTTGAACGCACACTAGGTGTTTGAAAATAATGAATTATTTTTTAAACCGACTTCCAAAAAAAAGGAGGTATTTGATAGTTTTAAAGTGTAAATCACGCACTTAGGAGGCGAAAAATATTTTTAGTAAACAAAAACTTTGAAAGCAGCGAACCCGCGCCTCTTGGAAATCGTCCAAGCGCTCTGACCGCTAAGCCATGCGTTCTGATCCAGCTACGTCGAAATTCTAATACCAACAGTCAGAGTCCTTGGACAGTTTCCAAGAAGCGCAGGTACGTGTCCCGTTGCTTAGAATTTTTTATAGGTTTTCCAAAAAAGAAGGAGGTTCTCAATTCGACTGTATTTTTTATTTGTGTTTGATATGTACCTGACATAACTTTTTACTGTATGAACCAATGTTGAAGATTTTTATATGATAGGTAATGCTTCTGATATCATCCCATTTAAATTTAGTTAAGATCTGACTTGTAGTTTTGCGTTATACGTAATAATATTATTTTTAGTGCATTTAGTATGATATTAGTTTTTATTTTCTATTAAAACCGTAATCGTTATCTTCCTTATCTTATCGGATAAGCAGAGATAGCGTATATTTAAAACTTTCCGTTCTTGATATACGCCCAATTTCAAAGCGTTTCGAGTGATCGAATGTAACGAAGAAATAAAAATGCTAAGATTGAAAATTATACAGCCATCGAGGGTATAATTAATTATTATCGGAAGTCATAGTATAATTAATATTATTTTATAATATCATCAAATGTTAACAAGTTTATGGCTCAGTAAGGGGCTAATACGTTGGTCATAAGTTTAAACCCTTCGTCGAGTACAAAGAGCGTTATTGGATATCCGTCACTTATGTCAAAGATATCTGTGCTTGGACATAAATTGTTGTAAATTGTAAAATTAGGTGTCATATGTCTATTTGTTCGCGCTTCTACTGCAACGTCAAGGGAACCAACGAAAAATATGCTAAATTCTCCACTGTCCACGAAAGACATTGATCGAAGATAAGATTGAAGAATCCAATGCAATAATTTGTTCGAATACCCTGAAGAAATCCACAAACATCATATATACATTTAAACATTCATAATTTACACCATTGCCATACATATACATACATTATCATATTATTTAATCAAAACATTCAGTGTACGTTGCACCTTACAAACATCTAGGGAGTTATTAGCGACAAGTATGATTAAATTCGAGTCCTTTTGAGACAAACGAGGAAAAAATGTAATTAACGCAAATGAATAGACTAAAGGGTGAGGACTTGAGGACTTTAGCTAAGACCTGGCGGAATTATGTAGTCGGGATATAATTGGACACTTTCATTAACCGCTTAAATGAACGAATTACGTTATTCTCTATGAGATTTCGTTGGTTTTTATGGTTCTTAATTGTTTCGTTGTACAGTCTTTTTAGTGTATCTATAAAAAGAACTGTACAACGTTTATTTTTTTTTTATTAACCCAACGTTTTATCCCTAATGAATTTATCAGAAGGAATTTAGGCTAAAAGCGACAGTCCCTGCGTACCTCTTTGGTCTCGTCCACACTCATCGATCTCATCATACTTTTTATGTGACCAAACCTGTATCATTGATTCTATATTCTCGAAAGTCAAGCAAGATCTTTCCCTATCTCTCCCGCAGTTCACCATTGTTTATGTTCTTATATTAATAATGAATTTATAAATAATGGAATTACACTTGATCACAAACTCCTAATATAATTTTATATACAATTGTAAATATAACAATTTTGCATATTTTTCATATAGATTTCAAAAATATTGAAGGAGTATTTTGAGTCTAAATTATACTTTTTTCTATATATAATGTACATTTTTTTCTACCAGCAATAGATAAAATAAGGTGAGGAGTTTTCCTACGCCATATCTCTAAATAAGCGGAAAGTGCAGAACGGTGTAACGCACAATTAAACTTTATCTACCGATTGTCGAATTTAAGATCCTATGATTAAAGTTCTATTAAAATAGTAACACGACTTAATAAAACATCCGAAAAATATATATAAATACATAAATTTTAAATTTGTTACCTAAATCTCTGGTAAATTCTAATATCCTGATCTTTAGATTCCCATAATCGTTTTACATGACAATAATATTCTTATTTCTTCAAAAATAAATACTCGAACAAGGCAAAGTGCGGCGTTGAGTTTCGCCACCCAGCATCAAATGTTTTAATTCAGCGGAAAATGGGGAGCGAAAATCTTATGAGAATCTTAACACTAGTTTCTAAAATTTCCTCTGCCTACCCTGCTATGTGCACAACGTGAAACTAAAAAAAATACTCTAACCGAAAAAAAAGGTATTCGACTTTGATTACTCTCTAAACATATTACGTAAAGTATCTCAAGCTATCAGAATCGGAATCCAACTTAAAAAGCCCTTAGCATTTCCAATTTCTTGGCAAAAAGCCCATACCCTTAAAAGTCGAAAAGTTGAACAGTCATCGATTTTCTATTGTGGCTGAATCGAATGTAACGAGGGGATCGTGGGGGCATAGTTTTGCGTGTAATGAGTTAAGTTATGCAAAATTTGGGTAAAACATGGAGCAAAGGAATCTGATCCTTATCCTCAGGGTAGGAAGAGTTGCATGAGAGGAATTTGGTAAGATTGCAAACGAACTATACGTTCGGATTCCGTGAGCCAGTCACAGTAGTCTTGTTGGGAAGCGAAGAACATTTATTTCGAGTGCCACATGATGGATGTTTCTCTCAATTTGAGGTGCAAAGTGCTGTGGTTCGCTTTAATTTGTAGAGACGGTATGTGACAAGATGGAATAACTGCGAAGTTAGTTTAGTTCTAATGATGATTTGAATTCGGTTATATTTAAACGGTAAATGAGTTTTGTAGAAATTTTTGGCAAATATTTTGAATGTAGCTGGATATGAGTTTTTGGATACCATCCAGGTGTTTTTGTTCAAAAGGCACCATTTGTTTGGTGAAATATGTCTTGTAAATTTTTTTTTTATTCATTCATCTTCACATAATAATATTAGTAGTATTATTATATAGCCTGTCTGTCTAACTAACGCCTGTCGTGGCGCAGAGGCACAAGTGTGCGACTGTAAAGCGACAGGTTGTGGGTTCGATTCCCACTCCAGTAAATGAAATATTTTCATTTCCTGGGTTTGGTAAAAAAGCAAAGCGCGGCGTTGAGTTCCGCCACTCAACACGCAATGCCTCAATCTGGCGGAAAGTGGGGAACGGATTTGTTGAAAGAAAACGGAGTGTCTTAACACTAGGTTCTCAGGTTCCCTCTGTCTACCCTGCTATATGCGGGATACAGCGTGAAGTTAAAAAAAAATATGCAGTGTATTATGTTTAATTTGACATTTTGTCCTGTATTTTCTTTTGTTTATGTTTTGTCTACCAATTCGATATTTTTATTTAATAATAATTAATCTCAATTTTTAATTCGACATTCTATTCTGTGCTCTATTGTGTTCACATATTTGACTTTTTTTTTATTTGTTGATTTTGTATTTCTTGTTATCTAACTTATAATATTATTTTCTCTTATTTTTTTTTTCATTTTCTGTTTAATGTGAAATAAAATGCATGCTGTATCCACCTTAAAAGATGATGCATTTAGCTTTAAGTTTTAATGTCTATTTTCACTTTTTTTTTTGTAATATTTATTGTAATCATCAATGGTGGATCTAAATAAATAAATAAAAAAAATGTCAAACAAACACTGTTTTACGATACCAGGCTCTTTATTTCTTGCCAATTGCCAGAGATATACGAAGGAAATAAAAAGAAAAATATTTTAAGTCAAATGACAATCTTTAAATGAAATTAGATGGAGCGCTCCTTCCAAACAACGAATGGTTTAATTAAAGAGACAATTGTTAGTAAAAAGAAACATGAAATAAGTGTTCGTCGTCGGCTACGTTTTTGTTGTGGTTCCTTTCAATTCTATATGAAAGAATACAAATTAAAAATCTGTCAATGTTGATCTTTTTTAACACAATATTTTAAAATCTCCATAAACATTATAAATGTGAATGTAAGTATGTTTGTTACGTTTTTAAGCTAAAAATACTCAACTAATTATCATGAAACCTTTTATACAAATTCTTGCAAATATTAAAAAGGACTTTATTGAAAAAATATATATTTTGGTAGATATAATTGTTTGTCAAAAAAATTAAACATATACACTATAGTATGTAGTATGGATTGCTATTGAACACACGAGGAAAGCCAGCTATATAACTAACCAGTTATTATATAAATGTAAGCATTTCTTATATATTATATACCTGTTACATACGTATGTATACAGGGTGTGAGGACTTGCCTTACGTTAAATGAAAACACCGTTTTGAGTACTCCTTGTAAACACGATACGATTATAAAATAAGAGTTTTTACTAAAAATGAAAAAATGTTTTTTTTCGAACAAAATAAATAATAAAATATTCGTTACAAAATAAAACGCCATTTGTTATCTATGACGCAAGAGGACACTAACCTGTCAGAGCAGCAACGTCGCACGCCATCTCATTGAAGAAATCGAGTGTTGGGTGAGGGCGATAACGGGTGAACAGATGTTAACACTACGCACCACTGTCTTTAATTTTACACAAACTCACATTTATTATTCTAACTAATAACTAATTAAAATTTAAATTTCAAAAGTCACTGATAGTTCTCGTGGCGATCACTCACTGATAGTTCTAGTACAATGTTGACGTGGGGCTACGGTTTGATCTTCACGTTCTCGTTCTACCGCCATTACAAAATGTACGACCATAAGAATGGCATCTACAAGTAGAACCATACCTTTCCCGATATGCCTCGTACTCGAGTAGAGTTCCATTTTAATGATATTCTCCATAACCGCAAAATCATACAAAGTGTATTTCAGAAGCGGCACTTAACATGCGCCATTATTAAAAATAAATCCAATAAGGAAGAAACACTCTCCAGTCTAGTTTTGTGGGCGACGAAAATAAATTAAATACTAACATAAACAAACGGTCAATAATAAAAGAAATGAAATAATTTGAAAAAGTCGTGATCTAACGACGCGTAAGTACTCGTATAACTACTTCAGTTACTAAGGATGTACGCAGCGCGGTGCACGATCGCACACCTGAACTACCCTCTCTAAAGTTCCAAATATTGGCATTTCTTTCCTGCTGGCATATAAATAAGCAAAACACAAACATTTATTACTGGAATCTGATTACTAATTTTGATTAATGTCTATTAAGAAATTTTAATGCTTTTATGACTTGATCTAAAAGCGTCTAAATTATACTTTTCGTTCAAGAATTAATCTTATTCAATGTAAAAATATTTGTTATGACTATTTATTCCTCTTTCTTTATCTCTATCCCCCCTTTCTTACATTATGCCATTTCATTCTGTCATGGTCAAGGTCATTCTAAATTGTTTTTTTCTGAAAATTATAACATAGCTTAAAATTATCAGCTGTTATTTGTAAATGTATTTATGGGTTTGTAATTCTAATGATGCATTGAGTAAGGCAATTTCTGTAATTCAATGTATCTGTAAGAAAGCCATTATATGAAAATTAACATCAAGCTAAATCGACTTTTAAATGGATAGTTCTCTTTAGTCCAACTTTTTATAATTACTTTTTACATATTGCGGCTATAAATAATCTAGTAATTGATTATGCGTAACAAATTATTTCTTTTAATCGATTTATTCTCGATATTTTTAAAATAAAAATATGAATCGTCCATAAATAATTATTTAAATATTGTAACTTAAAAATGGTAGTATACCGGTGGTCCGTCGTCGTCGCCTTCCGTCTTTCCCGCCAATTTTTTTAAATTTAAATGTTGCTAAATTTTATTAATGAAATTATAAATTACATTGGAGATTAATTAAAAATCAATTTCCACATAATTATGGAATCGATTTCCATAAAAATATCACTTTTGAGAATAATTTCTTACATGATATTTTTAGTAATAGTGCCTTAATTTACCAAAATTTTAAAGCATAACAGCTAAATAAATGAATATGAGCTCGTTTGTTGTGTAACCTCGTTCATTCGTTTTTCTCGCTCTTTCACTTTAAAGTTATCATTAATATCTACCTGATTTTATTGGATTTTTTATTATAAAAGTATTACATAAAAAAATCCTGGGTAACATCTTTTAATAGTAAATAGTTACTTAAAAATAATTAAAAAGTAGATACCATTTCAATAGAAATAACCTAAAGAAAGATCGAGGCCTTTAAAAATTCATAGATATTACCAGGTTGGGTCCTAGTATATCGATGTAATTATCTGTAAAGCCGTTGTCTTTTTACATGTCAAGGTCAACATGCGAATTTCACAGTTTGTGTTAATCAAAATTATTATTACTGTTGAAATTTTTGAAAGTTAACTTACTGATACGTGATGTGTGTATGAGTTATAATTATTGTCGAGTGAATTTTGAAGTGGATATTACTATACTGTTGTAGTGTTAAAAAGCAAAACACAGAATCTGAAACTTAGTTTATGGATCTGGTCATGCAAAAAAGAATATTACTGAAAGCAGAATACTTATGTTAAAAACTGTAAGTAAAAAACGTGTAAGCCAACGTGATGAGAATCTAAAACGAATGAATTCAATCTGTGATTACCATTATCGCTTATACCTTTGGCAAGTTTTTAAGAGCTGTGGTAACATTAGTTTTTTTCAAACAATTTTAATAGAACTGAAAGGGTAACATGACTGTCTAATACCCCATCTAAATCCCTCTCTTCAGAGTAATGTAATTATTTTATTATGTAAACAATAGACACGTGCGTGAAAGAGAATACTTAACATTTTACAGAATGAAATATGGAAGATCGGCACCATACTATATTTTGTAAGTAATTACTAGATAATAATACGTCATCGGTAATACAGAACGGTTAAAAATCGGGAATCGAAAACACATCCCCGGCACCTAAAAACCGTAGACATGCCTTGATTGATATTAAGTGTATGGTTTTGTAGTATTGTACTCTTACGTGGTGGACCTAAATGGGAGCGAACCATTCACAACCCGTATATTAAGCCTTTGGACAGCCTTTGCCAGGCCAAGTGATTGGTTATGGGTTTGATTTTCGGAACAAATTAGGCAATAATTAAAATTTAAGTTTTAATTTATATATTT
This sequence comes from Philaethria dido, assembly GCA_033558755.1. Lineage (NCBI taxonomy): Eukaryota > Metazoa > Arthropoda > Insecta > Lepidoptera > Nymphalidae > Philaethria > Philaethria dido. The sequence continues at coordinate 381,960 of JAKGSA010000791.1, forward strand.
CCGCGTTGATAAAAATAAAAATGGCTGTCGTTGAGTTCCGCCACCCAAGATGCAAATATTTTAAATTCGGACAGAAAGAGGAAAGTAAGTGTCTTAACACTAGGCTCCTCGTAGATCACTGGGCTAAAAGAGTACGAGATGAAGCGCGAAACCGCTTTAAAAATATAGTCCTGTTTTTTTTTTTTTTTATTATGTAGTCCTTGATAATTACTATGACCATCAAGTTATAAATAGCTAACAAGCGGAGACGTTACGGGCCAAATATTGTGTTCTCGCCGGTAAGTCGCTTTTTACAATTTGTTTAGCCAGCGCTTTGTCCCGCCTGAATTATTTAACGCTTACTCAAAAACCCTGTGAGAAGTTACCATGTAATAGAAAGTCGTATAGTCCTACGTAAATCCCGGAATATTTTGGGAAAAATCTCTGAATTCCGAATGAGCTTCAAACTTTCGGCGTGGTTCGTTTATTGTGCAAGATCTGGTTTTTCTTTTTGTTGCTTTACCATATAGACAATGTGGGTAAAACCAGATCTATGAGATACCTTATTGTAAATATAAATATTCTATTAAGTGATATTTCTCAAACATCAAATCATCTTGTAAATTCTAATTGTTAATGATCTCTAACTTACATGGTATTTTGCTTTCTTTTTTTATACTTCCTTTCTCTCTTAGGTTGAATGTCGTAAATGATAAAAAGTAATAATTTAGTCGTCAATAGCAGCTGAGAGCCACACTCTTTCCAGATTGGTTGGGAAAGGAAAAGCGTTCTTACAGTGGAATGAGTAATAATCATTTTAAAGGCACTACCGAGCCCCTCCATGCAACGTGATGTTCAGGACTCAACTCGCTCAGTGAATTCGTGGAACGCAATGAAGTTTACGCCCTCAATTATTTACTTAATATAAATAATTTCGTGCCCTTAATCTCAAATTGGACACCCATCCAAATATCTCCATCTTCACAGTAGCTTAACTTTCCCAAAACCAACTTGAACTGAAAGCGTATCATATATGTAATATTAATTAAAACAAAGTTAACAGACAAGCTCTTATGGTGTTCGCAGCTCCCACATGCTCGTAGTGGCTAAATATTGTCGAAACTTGACAAAAGCTTTGAGTTATCAGGTCCCGCAATATTCTTGAGTGTAATAGATGTGTAGTTTACATGCTTGTACTCATATATCAAAACTAGCAGAGGTGAAGAATGGAAAATATTAAGTTTTATATTGGTAATATATATAGTCCGCCAGATGTTATTCTCAAAACATCTGGCGGACTAGACACAAGCACGAGCTTTACTTTCATCTCTTTAACGAACCAACTATCGTTAAAGTAATTAAAAGCAACCGTCTTCGTTGGTTAGACACGTGGAAAGGTGCCACACTCGAACACCTAAATCGCTCTATACTCAAAACCTGATGTATGTAGAAACCGTGGCCGACCAAAGTTGCAGCTTTGATGGTGCCGAGCAAGACCTTACAGACAATTGCAACTCGGAGGCTGGAAGCAGCCAAGAACCGTTCCGGTTGGAGAGATATTCTGGATCAGGCCAAGGCCCACCCTGGGCTGTAGCGCCATAGATATATATAATATATATAGGACCGATTTGGACTGGTCTTTTATTATATGTATATATTATTTGTACATTATCAAGGTATACGTTGTTATACTTTTTATCGAGCTTGTTTACTTTTGGCATTTCTAATGAAATTTCCTGTCATTGTCATTTAAGTTTTTGCAGCCCTTGTTGATTTGCAGTCCCTATATTATATCGCAAATCGTCAGTTCAGCCTATTCAGTCTGCTAGTAAGTCTGCCACTGATTTATTGTAATTTACAAAAGGTAAGCCGATAAGAATCGTGTTATATTGACGCTTCGTCACTGTTAACTAGCCATATCCCGCGTCTTTGTTCTTTTTATCCAGCCTCGACTGCCAATCGACTTCCTTTGAGTGGACTATATAAACTCAACGCCGCGTTCTATCTTATCAGAAAAGTAAATAAATTTAAATATAATAAAGTGTAGAAATATCTGTGATAGTGCGGAAAGTGGAGAATGAAGTGATTTACGTTTAGATATACATTTTCTCTAAAAAATCTATATACAGGGAAAACTGCTACTACATGCCAAATCATTTAGAATTTGGACGATTTCTGAAAATTCCTACGAAAACGGGGAAAAGGATTTCATGTTTTATAGTCTAAGTGTAACAATAAGTATCTAATATTTCAATTAAATCACAATTAAATAGAACAATTTCTTAATTATCTACAACGACGAACGACGATTACCATAATGTGGGCCTTAATTTTTTGTATCGTATAATTTGGTAATAAAGCCCGAAGGAAGATTTAGGCGCGACACGTAACGTCCCTAACGCGTAAGATCGTTAAGGCACATTTCTGTGACGCCTCCGCCTACTCCCGTATTACATTCTACTTTGCAATCATCAGCAGAAAATATCATAGAAATATGAAAATGTTATTTAAGTTTCTAAGTGCATGAGGCCTGTCGTGGGGCAGAAGCACAAGCGTGCGACTATAAACGCGACAGGTTATGGATTCGATTCCCACTCCTGGAATGACAATATTAAGTATATTAAATGAAACTATTTTAACCGGATTAATCGCGTATATTTTAGTTTTCGAAAATACATTGGTGGCGTTCGTCTGTCATTTATACAATTATTATATCAATCAATCAAATCAATCGCCAACGATTTCTTAGTTACCTCGCGTACTGCCCTGGATTCTTGCAGAATGAGCTGACTGTATCTGACCCTCTAGTGTGGTGGGTTTGAGACTTCAAAGATTTAATGAGTGGGTCCCAGGTGGTAGAAAGTCTCCAAGCATCATCACTATCGATATTAGGATGTTGTTGTATTGCAATAATAAGGTATGCTAGAAAAGCTGTATAACAAAGCTATCTATTCCAAAAAGCCATAACTCCCATTAACAGAGATTGTGCAAACATTGGCGAGAATACCAAATCCCATTCGAGATCAAATAAATCGGCAATCAGTAAGTAATTTTCACATTGTTCAGAACAAGCTGATACTATTAGCTAACTGGCGTTTGTGGCGACGATAAATTAACTCGGCCGGCTCACTAATCCCGCGAGGGTCTAGCTCGCCTCTGATCCCCTGCACTCAGTATCTAAGCTCGATTACGTACGATAGCTTTCTGTCCACTTCCGATTTTAGTCATGAATTTGGCATATGGAGATTTCGATTATATGGGTATTGTGTATATATATTTTGGTATATGTTTCATAATATTTTTTTAAAGTACGTCAGAGAGAATTTACAGTCAAGACACTCAGTTCTCTTCCGTTTTTTTGTTTGGTGGTAATGAAAACCGCATTTTTTCTTATCAGAGCGAAAAAATGTCAGGGATTATATTCATTCTCCAGAGGGAAGTTCGAACCCATAACTAAATGTTTTTATAGTCAGACGTTGCCCCACAGCGCCATGATAGCCGTAATAAATATTTGCTTAAGTAACTTAATGTGTAAATCATTATATTCATATGAAAAGGTAAATCTTTGGATTATTTTTATGAAAGTCATGTGGACGAAGGAATATTAAAATTGGCATAAATATATCCATGTATATATGTAAAAAACAAATGTTATTTTGAGAGACATTCATTCAAAATATTAATGCAATATATAAACAAAAATGAGGATTCAGGATATTTTACAAACAAATCCATCTCATAAAATTAACAAAGTAAAATGTAAATCTGGCAATAATTTCATCAGCAAGAGTGATGTTCCAGATTTGGCTGTAATGAAACAATTTGGACGCGGGTACGAAGCCGCCCCGCAAATAGCGAGTAATCTGACGGACAAATCGCTGCCACGCGCCGCTCCCTGACTGACATACTAAATATATGTATTTAATTATAAAAAACTATGCTTTTCTTTAACTTCACGCTGTATCCCGCACATAGCAGGATAGGCAAAGGGAAACAGAAAACTTTGTGTTAAGACACTTGCTTGCTGAATGACGGAATTCAATGTCGCTTTTTGCTTTATTACCAGAGTGAGATATACTATACGTATAAAGCACGATGTAGGTTTAAGATAACACTAAGTAAGCTATACGAGTATGCAAGGTAAGCGGAGGGAACCTGAGAAACTGAGAACTAAGATTCAATCAAAGTGTTGAAACACTCCGTTCTGTTAAAATTTCTTTTTCCTATTTTCCGCCGTATTGAGGCATTGCGTTATGAATCAATGGCGGAACTCAACGCCGCACTTTCGCTCATTTATTTTTATTTTTTTTTAACTTCACGCTGTATCCCGCATATAGCAGGGTAGGCAAAGGGAACCTAAGAACCTATTGTTAAGGTACTCTGTTCTCTTACAACAATTCTGTTATATTTTGATACTTATGTTAATGTTTCGAGGGACAGACGGACACCTCAAACCGTAAACGATTGTATTTCATTGGTTTTCAATTCACCATCTGGTACAACAAAGCATGGTGTTGAGTTCCAGAGACCTGAACTTGCACATACAGGCACATATATACAATAAAGTCTTGAGCGGTGGGTTTGAGGGGGCATGATGGCATCAGAACATCTCCATTTGCTGTGACAGAGTGGTACCAACTGACTGCATAGATACGCCAATAGATTTACATTAACATCGAAATAAGAATGTAATTCTATGTCAATTCTATCTTTAACCGACTTTAAAAAAAGAAGGAAGTTCCCAATTCTACTGAACTTTTTATTTGTGGTACCGCATAACTTTTTACTGGATGGACCTATTTTGATGATTATTCTTATATACTCGTATGATACTCGTATGATATAGCTAGTACTTCTGATATGGTTTCAATAAAAGTTAAAATCGAACGAGTAATATTAGTTTTTTTTTTTTTAACTTCACGCTGTATGGTTCTGGTTCCCTCTGCCTACCCTGCTATATGAGGGATATAGCAGGGTAGGCAGAGGGAACCAGAGAACCTAGTGCTAAGACACTCCATTCTCTTTCAACAATTCCGTTCCCCACTTTCTGCCGAATTGAGGCATAGCGTGTTGAGTGGCGGAACTCAACGCCGCGCTTTGCCTTGTTACCAAACCCAAAAATGAGAATACTAAATTTTACATTTCCTGGAGTGGGGATCGAACCCACAACCTATCGCATTTACAGTCGCACGCTTGTGCCTCTGCGCCACGACAGGCGTTATTTTATATAATATATATTTTAGTTAATTTTAATATTTGTACTTTATATGCATTTTCTTTGAAATTGGTTCTTGTTTTTGATAAAAAACTTTTGAAGAATGAACCAATTTTGATAATGCTTTTTAGAAATACCATTATATAAAGTGACATTCTAACATCAGTTTCATTACTAACAATCTCCAAAAGCATGAACCAAATCGCCGAGAACCGCCTCTTCCTTGTCCAAGCAGACTGCGAAATCAATAATTCTAATTTAATTCACTGAACTCAGTGGCCATTTATCTCTAAGTTGATCTTCAGATGCTGTAGATATACGTTTGTATCGCTTTATCTTAATTGTTGGTGACCAAGAAATATGCTTCAGGGCTTGTGAGATTGATGGAATTTTGGATGGTACGCTAATTGTGAATTTAATGTTAGAAATTCAATGTTTTTTCTAGCTTCACGCTGTATGCCGCTTACAACAGGGTAGGTAGTGCGAACCAGAGAACCTAGTGTTAAGACACTCCGTTCACATTTGTGGATCTAACGTTTGAAATTATATTTTATGGTTTTGTTTGTCTATATTTTTGGTTAGAGAATGATACGAAAATAATTTAAATATAACTATTTTACTGATCGGGTATTGAACCCACAAGAGTATTTACGATCAGATATTGTCCCACTGCGTTACAGTGATCTAGTTTTTTGTAACAATAAATTTTAGTACAAAGTGAATATTGTTGAGTTATCAATATTTTTTCGACAAGCATAATAAGATAATTGGGACCCTCGAGAAGACATGTTTAAAGAGGTTTACGTACTGTAGCTAAGGTGAGAAATATGCAGGGACCGTCATTTAGTCAGGGATCGTATTAATTTCTTCAATATGGTAAAATACAAGGCGGCGTTTAGTTCCACTACTAATCACGCAATGTCTTGTTTCAAGCGAAAGGTCGAGAATAGAGTGTCATGACACTATGATTTCCCTGAACCTGCTAACTACTTTAGGTATAATAAAAAACATAATGTATGCTTGTCGTAGCGCAGAGGCACAACCATGCAACTATAAACGCAACAGGTTGTGGGTTCGATTCCCACTCCACGAAATGGAATTTTTCATTTCTGTGGTTCGGTAACAAGGCAAAGCGCGGCGTTGAGTTCCGCCACTCAGCACGAAACACCTACAATCGGCGGAAAGTGGGGAGCGGAGTGTCTTAACACTAGGTTCCCTCTGCCTACCCTGCTATATGCGGGATACAGCGTGAAGCTATGTATGTATGTATGTAAAAAAAAATTCCAAGTAAATAAAAGAGTAGTTACTAGGTAAGCTATCTTCTATCCTCTTGTTTTATTTTGCATAATTTTCGTAAACAAAGATTCTCATAATAAGCTTGTCTGGAAAATAATGGACGCATTTTAACAACTACTTCACTCCAGTACACTTTATAAGTATCGGATTTTTATTTATTTTTAAAATTTTGTATTCTCGACTCCTTGTGGTTTTTATATTATTTTGTTTGTAAATTTCATGAATATATATTAGGTTACTTCGTTTTTTTTGTATCTTTCAGGTGTGGTATTAATATTTGTATGGATTGGTAATTTTTCAGTACTTTTAAAGTTTTTTTTAACATTTTGTGATTAGGGTGTTATTATCTTTTTAAAATAATTGAGATTTTAACAAAAGAAAATGGACTGGATGGATGGAAAATTATTACGAATAGCTCAAACACTAACTACTCGTCGGATCTTAACTAAATGTCAATGGGACCACATCACAAGCATACGGTAACACATATTAAAAAAATACAGTTTAATTGACGACCTCCTTCTTTTTTGAAGTCGGTTAAAAATATATTTAATTTTTCGCAAGCATTAATCCTGAAATAAGACCATCATGGTTCAGTGGGACAATGGATTGCAAACGCGAGTAGTTGTGAGTTCGATTCCCACTAGTGGGTTTTAATTATTTTAAAAATTAGTAAAACCTTTCATCACATAACTTGTTTCCATAACATAACATGCAACGTCTTGAATTAGAACGGAAAGCGAAATTGACACCAGGTTCTCTCTGTCTACCGTGTGGCAGAATAAAGTGTAAAGATTTTTTTGCTTTTTAATGCATAATCATTTAGATATCCTTTTTAAAATGTTTAATTCCAAGTAAAGAGACAGTGGAGCGCAATGCAATGCGTTCTAAGGAGAACTTGTATGAATAATTTATGAGATTCAAGGTCTGCACCTGGCAAAACTTATTTGCAAGCATCGCGGCGGTGGTTTTGTAAAATCAAGATAGAATTTAATTTTGTTAGAATATTTTTGTTGAAGTGAAACCTACGATATTAAATTAGCTGATTTGCCGTCACCGCCAGCACCATGACGTTCTCATGACATCATGGTTCCACCACACCACCGCGTAGAATGAAATAAAAATGTATAAAAATATATATATATATATATATATATATATATATATACTATATACTATATATATATATATATATATATATATATATATAACATAATAATAACATATATATATACTATGTACCTATATATATATATATATATATATATATATCATATATATATATATATATATATACTCTTCTTTGCTATATATATGTGTTACACGTTCCGTGGTTTCCTAAAAGATGTAAGGAGTTTCTTTGCGATGGGTATAAGGACGATGATTCCATAGTTTACTGGGTACTTACAGGTAGACGATCTCACAACATTTCCTGAGGCTTAAGTCCCAGAATGGAAAACCCAGGACCTTTTGAAGTTTTAAAATGATAATCACATACTTAGAAAAAAAATTAAATACACTTTGCCCCTCAAAATTCTATTCACATTTTTACTCACATACCCTCAATCAAAAAGTTAAGTATCAATCGTGCTACCGTAATCCTATTTGGCCAACATTACCAAGAACAAGAACTGGCGACGTTGAAGAATCCTATGTAATAGTTGTGACAGCAATTAGGGCCGTCTCGAGATCGAACGCTCCAATAGTCAGCGTAACGAGCAAAGTTTACACGTCACACTTTAACTTGCTTATTGTTGCAGGATGAATAAGCGATGTTTTGGATACTGGAGGTTTGTGCTTTTTCATGGATAGACAGATAATCTAAGATCTAAGAAACTAAGATTAAGATGCTCACTCGTTCTACACTTTCTTACCAGATCGGAGAAGGGTAGGAGAGAATATAGTGTCACGATACTCTGTTTTTTACTTTTGTTTTTAATATGAGACTATGCATATTTTTACTAGATTAGGGAAACGAAAATAATTTATATAAAGTCTACACTTGGGTCACAAGACGCTTTGCTCCAAGCTTCTCTGCAAGACAATAGGCATCTGCATGGTGAATTCATGGAATGCTGGGTTTATCCTTTTGGACGCTACAGACATTTAGCCCATACCTTTTTTCTCCTCATAGTTTTTTGTTTCTTTTATCTTCGCACTTAATGCCACATAGCCGGGAAAACAGAAATGACCAAGTCGACATTTGGTTCTCTAAATATTCTTATTTCCTGATTTCCTTCGCGAATTGAAAGCATTGTGTATTAAATGACGGAACTACACGCCGCGCTTTGTCCAATTAGAGTTGGAAAATGGAAACAATTTAAATATAATTACTCCTAGTAGGTATCGAACCCACTAACATTGAGCTTTAATGATAAAAATACATGGTAATAAGCATGAAGATGCTGTACCCCTTGTATAGCAGAGTAGGCAGAGGGAACCAGAGAACCTATTAAGACACTCCATTCTCTTTTTAATATTTCTGTCCACCACTTCCCGCCGAATTGAGGCATTACGTTCTGAGTAGCGGAACTCAACGCCGTGCTTTGCCTTGTTACCAGAGCAAGAAAATGAAAATACTTAATATAATTTAATATTTTCATTTCCTGGAGTGGGAATCGAACCTACAACCTGTCGCGTTTACAATCGGCCTCTACGTTATAATAAAATAAAACTAAATGCTAATTGTGCAGGCGAAGTAGAATAATTACAGGATGAATGTACGATCTGTTTAAATTGAAAACTTGTGGGTCGCCAAGTTTCATTTGTAATTAAATTCTTTTACTTACAGTGTTTAGTTAAGAAATTGTGGTATTCAGTATTTAGGTTTATTTCGTTTTACTAGTTTTTTAAAAATATGTTTTTTTATGAGATGATACTTTAAATCAGTAATTCAAATATATTTTTGCTTGATCATAAATCACGTAGGCTACGTGACCTATGGTTCAAAGAGTATACGAGTATATGGCAGGACGCGAAAAAACAAAACGTGGTGTTAAGTTCCGCCAAAGTTCCCACAAGATACAATATCACGATTTCTAACGGATAGTGGAGAATGTCGTGTTTGTCACTAGGTATTGTTTTTTTTTTAACTTCACGCTGTAACCCGCATATAGCAGGGTAGGCAGAGGGAACCAGAGAACCTAATATTGAGACACTCCATTCTCTTTCAACAATTCCGTTCCCCATTTTCCGCCGAATTGAGGCATTGCGTGTTGAGTGGCGGAACTCAACGCCGCGATTTGCCTTGTTACCAAACCCAAGAAATGAAAATACTAAATTTTACATTTCCTGGAGTGGGAATTGAACCCACAACCTGTCGCGTTTACAGTCGCACGCTTGTGCCTCTGCGCCACGACAGGCGGTTTTCAGGACAGGTCTTGTTTCATAAGCCTAATAGCATTTTTTTCATAATTTAAAGCTTAACTTGCTTTTTTAAAGTTTTCAGAGAGAGATTATTAATTATTAATATTATACAACGTTTTGTTATTTTTTAATTTCAATGTTTTTGATTAAACATCTCAACAGAATTGAACCTAAAACCATTACGTACAGAAAACAACTGCACCACTGTACATATCAACTAAATGTCCACAGAAATAGTAACCTAACCAAATTCAATTTTCATTTACAAATTAAAAATGCAAAGCAAAACATTCATATTTGCACTAACACCGTTGCACAAACACTCTTGCATACTGTTTTATTATTTTTTGATTATAAAAGGGAAAGCTCATATTACGAATTATTCGGTCTCATACGTCCACGAGGGCGTGCTCAGTATCCAGTTGAAAAACTGGGGGAGAAAGGTACAGAAATTTAGTCCATAATAAAAATATGAGGAAATTAAATTTAGAATTGCTAAATCCACTAATGCTTTACAAACAAACATTATTTGCAGTTAACGCCATATGAATATATATTATAATGGAAACATATGATGGGGTCCGTGTGGCCCCCAATTAATTTCAAAATTGTTTTATCATTTCAAGGCAACATCTTAGTCAAATAGATTTAAAAAACTAAGAAAAAATAAAATTGGCATACCATAAAACTCTAACATTTCCAGTAAGTTGTTGTTAGTTGTTAGTTTTTCGGCTGCACAGATCCTACGATATCCGAATAAGTGAAATGCCGAACGTCCGGCATCAGCAAATAGTTATATAATAAGAATACTGAAAATGACGACTTACTTGTTACAGTACAGAGAATACGTCAAGGGACCGCACAATATCAATTATGAGTAAAATTGAAAGACAGAAAATTTCACTACTTAACACACACTGACTCAAATTTGGACCTAAAATGAATAATGGTGTCTTGCCACTAGGTTAAACTACGCGTGAAAATATAGTCACTTTGTTTTAGCTTCACGCTGTATACCGCATATAGCAGGGTGAGCAGAGGGCACCTGAGAACCAGAAAGAAAAAAGTGTTATGAAACTCCATTCCCCATTTTCCGCCGATTCAGGCATTGCGTGCTGAGTAGCGGAACTCAACGCCGCGCTTAGCATTGTTACCAGAGCGAGAAAATGCAAATATTAAATATTAACTTGTTGTGTTATTAAATTATTCCCCATACATTGGTATCTCACGTTTACTTTATCGGCTATAGTAATAGTAAGCGTGCACAACAATTAGGATTTCACGTTTGAGGTAACGTATAGTTATCGGATCGTTTATGGAACAAACTTTGTTCGAAACACAACAACTACTCGTATGATGTTATTAATTGCGTTTTGCAAAATTATATTAGATTTTGAGTATATTATTACTTAACAGTTTATTTTGTTTCATGTAGAGAGAACTTAGTGACGAGACACTCAGTTCAGTGCTTTGCGCGCCAATTCAAGATATTGCGTAGTGAATGGCGGAACTCAACCCCACATTTAGTTTTGTTAAGTGAGGAAAGTTATAATAATCATACAGATTATAATAGATATAAAACGCTTGCTTTACTGAGTGGCTGACAGACAGCGTACAAGGGAAACTACTGGCCATAGGATCCTCGGGGAGTGTGGGCAAGCATACAGAGGATTTGTCAAAATTTCTCCTTTTTATTGTCCAGATAAATATATAGTACAAAACAAAATTATATTTATCCTCAAAATCATGCAATTCCCAAAAAAAAAATGCTTACAAGTTCGCTTATAATGTACCAGAAAGTTTGTATCAGAAGATTTTCAAGGCACTGAAGTACGCCTCATTCTTAATATTTGGATTATTCAATAATAAAATTTATATATTGTAACGTTCCTATCATACGAGTACGTTGTTTGAATGTAAAAGGCATCTTTCTTTTAAGCTGCACGCTTTAGCCCGCATAGCAGGGTAGTCAGAGAGAAAAAAACAACACATAAGCTTAGTGTCAGGACACTCCGTTCTACACTTACCGACCCAAATCGTGGCATTGCGTGTTGAGTGGCGGAACTCAACTCCGCGCTTTGCTTTACTAGAGCTGGGACACAATATAAATATAATCACACCTCCAAGTGCTCACTTGGCATTGGCCCATTCCTCCACAATGGTCTCTGACCACGTTAGATTTAATTAACCGACCTCCGAAAAAGGAGAAAGTCCTCAATTCGATTGTATTTCTTATGTGTGTTACCGCATAACTTTTTATCGATGATTCTTTTTTATTGTAGCTTTTTTATTGTATTATTTTTTTTTTAGCTTCATGCTGTATCCCGCTTATAACAGGTAGAACCTAGTATTAAGACACTTCGTTCCCCATTTTGCGCCAAATTGAGGAATTGCGTGCTGAGTAGCAGAACTCAACGCCGCGGTTTGCCTTATTACCAAACCCAGGAAATGAAAATACTAAACTTTTAAATTTCCTGAAGTGGGAATCGAACGCTTGTGCCTCTGCGCCACGACAGGTTTAATACTGATAACCTCTTTTTTCAAAATCGGTTATTACCCAAATACTATATAACATACGTTGTTAGAATGTAGCATGTATCGCTCATAAATATCCCCGTTTCATTTATCCATCAAGGAAGATTCCGCTTTGTCCACTCAAATACTTATTGGCCTTAATAAATCTTTTATATATATTGCTTTGCTCCAATTTTGTGAAAGTAGCAGCTGATTTTGTTTATAGTTTTTTTGTAGTTATCCTTGTTATGTTGTAGGAGGTCTGAAAGAGTTTGGGTTCGAAGTCTATTAGGGGAAATGTTATTTTTTTAAGTCAAGATATTCCGTTCTTCGACGTTCATCGTATACAGTTATTCCCATGAGAATGAGATATTATTACGATAAAAAGTACCTTATCAATTTTCAGTCTAACTCCATCCAAATTATCAGAACATAATATCGCTTTGTTGCAACGTGAAGAGAGACAAACAAAAACACTATCATTTTTATAATATTAGAATGGTTTAAATGGTAAATTATTTGACGTTCAAAAAATGAAGCATGTAACTTCTTATTCTGAATAAAATTATATGACTTTGACTTTGACTTTGACTTTAATTTGACATTGATTTTGACTTTGACTTTGATTAATCTGGAGTGTCTTGACATTAGGTTCTCTCTGATTATCCTGCTGTGTGAAGCTGCTAGTTTTATATTTAAAACGGAAAATCACAAAAGCGAATGATTTTATTGGGAGATTTATGTTTTGAATGATATCTCGTATATGTATAATACGCTTGCGTTATTTAGTGACTTACAGACAACATACAAGCTCGACTCCTGCCCATAGAATGCTTTTGAAAATTTAACATCTTTAAGGGGTGTAAGAGAGGATTTCTCTTGAATATCTACAAAAACAGCAAATAAAAATTATATTTTATAGTTCACGCTAAAAAAGTCCTGGAATAGCTAGTTTAACATAAAAAAGAAATGAAAATAAACATTTAAAATTCCTTGACATCACAACCATAAGATACCGAAGTAAGGTATCTAAACTGTCAGTCGTGTTCCCAAGTTCAGTGAAACTTGAGTGGTTTCCAATCGAAATATTGCAATTTTAAAGTAACAAAGCGATTCACGTACGTTTAAAGGAATGCGGCTTTTCTATATATTTTTACATTCACTTCGAGGGCTAAAGTTTGTTTGGTGTTTATTTCTTTGCGAAAAGCTTGAGGTTGGAAAAAGTGATTTTATTTTTGTTTTTTGTTGTCTGTAAGTGTAAATACTCGGGGATGTAATACTTTTGGGGGGGTCTAAAAACATAATTGTTTAAGCATTTTATTTAAGACTAGATATATCCCGCGATTTTGCTTGTGTGGACTATGATACCTATTTTTTTTTTCAATTTTCGTAGGAATTTCGAAAAATGCTCTCTTAATGTCTATACTTCTCAAGGACTCTACATGCCTTATTTCAGCTTTCTATGGTCAGTGGTTTTTGCTTGACGTCTGACTGCAAACGAGAGTGATTGTGGGTTCGAGTTCCACTCAAAGAAATTATATGTAAATTATTTTCAATTCTTTGCTTTAGTAAGACAAAGCACGGCGTTTAGTTCCGTGACTTTACACGCAATATCTCAATTACCGGCGGAAAGTGAAAACCGAAGTGTTTTAACTCTGATCTCTTTTAACTTTTTTTACATCTCTATTAGTTTCTACGATCAAAAGTAACTTGTAATATATAGCATTAGAGAAGTCAGTGTTGTCGGCAAGTGTCGGCGGGCGTCGGCGCGGAACAGACGAAGGCGAGTCCTAATAAAACTTACTGTTATTGATGTCCTCGCATTGTCACGAGGAAAGTGCACACGGAATTACGTGTAAATTGAACTTTTTAGAGCTAAAGATGTTACTTTATACGTTTCTTGCGGCGTTGAGTTACGGGATTTAACAAGTAATGTTTGAAATTTGGAAGTAAACAGAGTGTCTTGGTACTATGTCATGTAAAGCCGCGCAGAGACAGAGGTCTCTCTGACTACCCCGCTAGGTATAAAGCGTGAAGTTAGGTACGTAGGTAGCGGTAAATTATTTTATGATTTAAATACAATTGTATTCTAAACACCAAAATGACTAATTCTAATATACAAATAATAAAGATATGAATTAAACAAAAAAAAATAAACAGACTTTAAAATAAAATACACTTAAAAGTAAAATTATTACGAATACCTCAAAAACTATTCTTCAAACCCCAACACCTCTCATATCAAAAATGATTATCAAAATTGTTTCACCCTATAAAAAGTTATGAATTACTTATTTTTTGTGTGTGTCTTACACATATAATGATACAGTGGAATTGAGAACCTGATCACTTTTAGGAAGTCGGTTAAAAAGAATATCTACTTTCTTCTTCTTCCTAGCATTTATCCCGGCTAGCCAGGGTCTGCTTTCCTACTCAACCTACTCCACTTTGCACGATCTTCTGCATCACGGGTGGTTAGTCCATTGGCTCTCATATCCTGCTTCACGACATCCAGCCATCGCTTCCTTGGGCGTCCGGGGGGTCTAACTCCAGGGACAGACATATCAAGGCATTTTCTTCCGACATGGTGTTCGGGACGGCGCACAACGTGGCCGTACCATCTCAAACGACGCTCTTGGAGCTTATCCGCTACGTCACGGACCCGAAGACTACCTCGAATGAATGTGTTACGTATGCGATCAGCCCGCGTAACGCCACACATCCATCTCAGCATCTTCATCTCCGTGACGCGAAGCTCCTGAGTGTGACGAGACAGTGCCGGCCAACATTCGCTACCGTATAAAAGAACAGGTCGGATTATGCACTTGTATATCTGTCCCTTGAGTTTGGGCGGTATTCTGCGGTCGCAGACCACACCAGTGACCTCACGCCATTTGGCCCAAGCAGCGGATATCCGGGCTTGGACATCGTGATCGATGCCTCCGGACTCGTGCAAAACGGATCCAAGGTACCTGAACTTTTCCGACTTAACGGCTGGTTCAGGACCTATATGGATAGTGCCAGAGTCCGAGCTCCCGCATGCCATGTACTCGGTCTTCGACACATTTAGCTTAAGACCGCCGTTCTCCAGCGTACCCTTCCAGAGGTTCACTCTCTGCTCTAACTTCGTCCGGTCCCCGTCAACGAGTGCTATGTCATCGGCATACATCATCAGCCATGGAGGCTGGTCCTGAATATAAGCCGAGACAGTATCGAGCACTACATTGAATAGAAACGGACTAAGCGCCGAGCCTTGGTGAACCCCTACAGTAATGGGAAAAGGTTTGGTGTCGCCAACAGCAGTCCTAACCATTGACGCGGAATCGCGGTACATATCCCTAATAATGTCAATATAGGCCTCAGGGATCCCCTTGGATCGCAATGCCCACCAGATACATTGACGAGGCACACAGTCAAAGGCCTTCTGCAGATCTAAAAATGCCAAATGCAGAGCTCTCCTTTTCTCTCTGTATGCTTCCATCAAAGTTCTGAGGGCAAATACGGCGTCCATGGTACCGGATCCTGGCTGAAATCCATACTGACATTCAGAGACAGTACACTCTCGGCGAAGCCAGAGATCGATTACGCGCTCGAAGAGCTTCATGGTGTGACTCATGATCTTGATACCCCTATAACTACCACAATCTTGAACACTGCCCCTTCCCTTGTAAATAGGGGTAATAAAGCTGTTGCGCCACTAATGTGGCATTGTACCAGTGTTCAAGATGCGGTTAAAGAGATCAGTGAGCATGAGCACACCAAGAGAGCCCAGCGATTTCCACGCCTCGATCGGAATGTCGTCAGGCCCCACCGCTTTCCGGTTCTTCATGTGTCGAAGGCAATTCTGAGTTTCGTCGAGGGTTATTGGGGCAATAAGTCCGAGGTTAGGGAGCGGTTCGGAAGGAAGACTGCACGGGTGCTGAGTATTCAGCAGCTCCTTGAAGTAGCCCCTCCATCTCTCCTTCACAGAGCCCTGATCACAAAGCAGCGTACCTCGGGAGTCCTTGACACAGAGACATTTGGAAATGTCTTGTGTCGCTTTATCCCGAGCACGTGCCAGTTTATATATGAGCTTCTGCCCCTCCGCAGTTTCAAGTTTATCGTAAAGTGGTGATAAACTCTCACTGCGGGCTCTGGCTACAGCTGTTTTGCTGGCACGTTTCGCCGCAATGTAATCCACTCTGTCTTCAGGGGAGTTGGAATTCTGCCACTCCTTAAAAGCAGCCTTCTTTTTCCGAATCGCTTCCTGCACCTTGTTATTCCACCACCATGTCTCCCTGTCGATGACTCGTCCTCCCCTAGAAATGCCAAGAACTCGTTTACCCGCAGTAATAATTGCTGACTGGGCTCGATCCCAAGCTTCCTGGGCAGTTTGGGTGTCAGTCAATAGATTTTGACTTTTAACCTCTGCCAGAAAGTCGGTCTGCATCGGCCCATCCAACAACCACCACTTGATTCTAGGGTCACGTTTCTCGGCAACTTTCTTTTTCGGAGTAACGACATAGTCCATGACAAGAAGACGATGTTGCGCCGTTAGGCTTTCACCAGGAATGACCTTACAGTTAGTGACCTTGCCTATATGACACCGTCTGGTCAGCAGATAATCTATTTGAGTTGAGTGGGACCCGCTCTTATACGTGATAAGGTGCTGGGAATTCTTTTGGAAGAACGTGTTCACGATGGCCAAGTCAGACGCAATACAGGTTCTCAGAGTATTTTCTCCCTCCGCATTGCGACGACCATAACCAAAACCACCGTGAACACGCTCATACGTGTCCCCAGTCCTGCCCACGTGGCCGTTTAAGTCCCCCCCAACTATGATTACCTCGGTAAGTGGTATGGCGCGTAGCACCCCTTCAAACTGCTCCCAGAAGGACTCCTTTTCGGCGCAACTACAACCCGCCTGAGGGGCATAGGCGCTGATCAAGTTGGTGATTACACCCTCAATCAGTACCCTTACCCGCATCAAACGATCGCAGCGACGGTCGACTTCGAGGAGACCACTCTGAAGCTCTTCAGAGAGCACTACCGCCACACCGGTCCTACCCGAGGGCGACCCAGTGTATATAAGCTGGTAACCCTGTCCGATGTTACGGGACTTATTGCCTTTCCAGCGTGTTTCCTGTAGGAAGACACACTGAACCCGACGTCTCACGAGTACATCTGCGAGTTCTCTGCATCGTCCGGTTAGAGAGCCAATATTCCATGTTGCAAAGCGGAGTTTCTTTCTGGGTACTTGCGTCTTTAGCCGTGCCCGTACTTGACACGGTAGCCCTTGCCCACTTATCGCAGGTGTAGGGCGATGTGCCTGCGCGTCGTTTAACGGCGACGCCCTAGCCATACCCAGCATTTTTCTTAATCTTTCCATTTGATTGGCGAAGATTGGTTTTATTGGAGCGACTGCCATCTGACCTCCAAAACCCATTATGGGTAAAACCAAGGGAGAGGATAAGTCAAGAAAGGAAAAGAGAGAAGGAGATCAGGACAGGGGGGTGCGCAATGAAAGGACACCACTTTCATGGATGATAGGAGTATGATAGTGGTGGCTCGAGGATCCGGGGTCGCGTACCCGTATGACCTAAACCAAGTATCGGGCAGATACTTGACAGGACACCCTCTGGATATAAAAAAGAATATCTACTTTAAAGTTTATAAAAATATTGAATTTTTATATGACAAGTTCTAACATAACAGGATTAGAATTCACTCTCTTGAACATTTCCAAGAACTTCCAGATTTCCTTAGTTATATATTCAAATCCAGTAGTGAGTAGTGACCACCCGACCAAATATAAATCAAGATTGAGATACTTAGACTATTACAGTACGAAGATCCCATTATGTACACACAGCAGCGTGTTGAGCCAAGTTCAATCCAAAAAGAAGAAAACTGGCCATTTTTTTCTCTAAATAATGTTTCATTAAAAGATTTAAAATGTACCTAAATATTTTTGTATTAAAACTGCTGAGATATATTATCATCATATGTATGCATAAATAGAGGTATACTATCATCATATTAATATAGTTAACTAGCTGTACCCGGCGCGCGTTGCTACGCCAACAGCTAAAATACATATATAAAACATTTTTCATAATAATCGGTACAGTAGTTTTTGAATTCATCGATGACATACAGACAAACATTCATTTTTATGTATTTTTTTTCTTTGTATTTAAAATGATTTAACATCCTACTAATATTATAAATGTAAAAATTTGAGAAGATGGAAGGATTTGATACTCTTTCACGCAAAAACTACTGAACATATCTCGATAAAACTTTGCAGTAACATAGCCTATACATCAAAATAGGCTATAATTTCTAATAAAAAGTCTAATTTGACCATAACGATAAATATGTAACAATAAATAAATTCTTCTATTAGCGAAGACTCACATATTCTTAACATTGAACTTGACTACATTTTTCACATTTACATTTTGAATGGAATTCTTTCTACCATTCTATATCAGTGGCCTGCATTTTGCGATAAGCAAATAAAATTTTTCATAGTCGACATCAACCCATTATTCCTTTCAAATATTCATACTAGTCTCCGAGGGCAAACCTCTTTACAGCTGCCCAATAAATAATAAATTACTTATAATATTTAGAATGTAATTTCTACCTTATTTCAAAGGCATAGAACATAAAATTGTAGATTTTTGAGTATATTATGTGACTAAGTAGATGCATAAGGTATTTAGGGGTGGTTTTGGGTTTGATTCCCACTCGAAGGTAGATAGATAGAGAATTTATGTTAATTGAAAAGTATATTTTAATCATAGGAAGCAGTGGCGCAGTGGCGTCTGCTTGCATGATAGTTGTGGGTTTGATCCCCACTGTGAAATAATCCATAAAATTAAAAATAAAAAAAAATTAATGATTAAAAATCAAAAAATCAAAATCAAAATATTCTTTATTCAAATAGGCAATATCAATTAACAAAAGATGTTAGTATTTTCAGATCTACCGGAAGCGACTGCAGGCTCGGAAGGCAGTTCTGCTGGGAAGAGCCGTCAGGAAACTCAACAGTTGCTCTTTTCAAATAAAATTTTCCAATAAATATACAATTATAATGAGCCTCACTCCCGGGTGATCGTCAGCAGCATTTAATTCCATATATTAGCATCATTATAGTGTATTCTTGGACAGAATAATATACTTTTTTCAATAATATGTTATTATATAAAACAGAAAACAGTGAATGGAGTATTTTGACACTCACCCACTCTCTGCCCAATGCGGGATAAAGCGTGAAAATGACTTCAGATGTTAATAAAGCAAAATTTCTTAGACAGGTGTTGAAATTGAAAATATTGTAAACAGACACCACGGGACTCTTGCCCGATTAAGTTGGTCTTTTCATCGCCTGTACATTATTCCCCTTTCGACGAACCATCCTGACGAGTTATTAAGAAATAATAAATCGCAAAAGGTTAGAAAAAGTTGTAATATATTTTATTTTTTAGCTTCACGTTGTGAAGCCCGTTGTCCCGTATATAGCAGGGTAGACAGAGGAAATCTACTATTAGGACACTCCGTTCCCCACTTTCCGCGAATTGAGGCATTGCGTGCTGAGTAGTGGAACTCAACGCCGCGCTATGCCTTGTTACCAAGCCCAGGAAATTAAAAATTCTATTTCCTGGAGTGGGAATCGAATCCATAACCTGTCGCGTTTACAGTCGCACGCTTTGCCTCTGCGCCACGACAGGCCTGCTACATTCTGGTATAAAATTTATACTATTATACATTTATTGTATAATGAATAGATAATCCAAAATTCATTAAAAAAAATTAAAAAAAAAAACAGACAAACATCGATACTGCAAAAAAGGCACAAAATCAATTAAATCAGTCAGCCAAAGGGATTCCAATATGATAGAATTATTAGAGGTGCAGTCGAACTAAAAACGGGGGCTCACCGACGCGAGATGCATCCAATGTATGGAGTGTCGAGGGAGGCTGTCTACAGTAGACAGTGGTACTGTGCGTTTATAGTTATAAGGTAAAATGTAATCAGATAATGAAATAATATATTTTCATTAATTAATGATTTTAAGGCATCTTGGCGCAGTAGGACAATGTCTAAATATAAACGCAACCGATTGTGGATTTGATTCCCACTTGATGGAATATATTATATTTTTTCCATTTCTTCGCTCTAGTAAGACTATGGACAGCCTTAAGTTAAGCGACTTAACACTAGAATCTCTTCGAATATCCTGGTATGTGGGAATACTATCATTGACTCGTGTGGGAAACCCACAATCGTGTTAACAGATATATGTTGTTTTATTGCGGTATGATAGAGACCATTTAAAAAAATGAGTATATTTAAATAAATATAGTTCCTAAAATAAAAAAATATGTACTGATTTTTTTAATAGAAGTATGTTAGAAGGCCTGTCGTGGCGCACTTGGGCAACCTCTCACTATAAACGCGACGGGATGTGAGTTCGGTTCCCACTCCAGGAAACATTAAATATTTGTAATAATTAATATTTAGTATTTTAGTTTCTCGGCAGTTTTTTGTTTAGTTTCTCCACGGCGTTGAGTTTCGCCACTCATCACGCAACGCCTCAATTCGGCGGCAAGTGTGGAACGGAAATGTTAACAAAACGGAGTGTCTTAACACTAGGTTCTCAGGATCAACCAGCCTACACTACAACGTATAGTTTTTCTTAAATAATTAAAAAAAGTTGTAAAAACATATAAAAAGCTTACGAACATGTAAATTTATATAAAATTACTTAAAGAGAAGATTTTATGTAAACATTAACTGTTACCTTACGCCATGTCTTTGAGACGAGGAGGCTTGACCGAGGGCTCTCGCGGTAAATTCCTTTCTCTGTGAAAAATTGCTATTGTAATTTAAACTCTACTTCATAGAAATAAGATTAAAATTGGCTTAGCAATTGTGTGTGATGTCACGTGTCAAAGTGCTTTGCTAATCCGGTCGGTGGAGACGTTTAGTTGGATTTCCTGAAGCATTGCATGTAATAGTAAGTGTTGAGTAACAGTGTTGTGGCATGTTGAAAAAAAATATTGTGTTGTGTTTTTGTATGCGAAGAGCGGAGTGTTATAACACTAGGTTCTGTCTATATATATCAGTATATGGGGCGTGTGATATAAATTAACACCTGTCGTGGCGCAGAGTCACAAGCGTGCGACTGTTAACGCGACAGGTTGTGGGTTTAATTCCCAGGAAATGGAATTTTTCATTTCCTGGGCTTGATAAAAAGGCAAAGCGCGACGTTCAGTTCCGCCACTCAGCACGCAATGCCTCAATTCGGCAATCGCAATTCCCTCTGCCTACCTTGCTATGTACAAACCACAGCGTGAAGGTATGTATGTATGTAATTTATTTTTTTCGCTCAGGAGAGACAAAGTTCAGCGTTGAGCTACATACAATAACAAATATGAATGAATAGCATAAAAGGAACTTAACAGCATCAGAACGTCATACCATAGGCCGTGACGACAACAGATGTTTCACACCAAAAACAAACAACATAAATATTTAATAATAAAAATATTTCCTTGGACCCTAAATGTAATTCACCGTTCACTCACGACTCAATCATAAGGTATTAACGCCTCACACTCGCATGTATGAACAAGTGTTTGTGTACACTTGTCATTCATTTGAGATTATCGCTCTCGTGGGGACTGGGGACGGGGACGGGGACGGCCTGCATGATGGGTGATGGCGGTTTCAGTATTGAACAAACTTTCGACCCCTTGTCGCGAATGGTGGGGTATGAAATTTGGTATACTCGTACTTTTTTTTAGCTTCACGCTCTATAATATTGCACTACACTCTCTTAACATTTCTGTTTCCCACTTGGCCGCCCGCCTTCTTCATCTTGGCCACCGCTGAATTGAGACATTACGTGCTGAGTGATAGAACTCAACGCAGCGCTTTATCTTGTCTCCAAACCTAGAAAATGGAAATACTGAACTTTTTACATTTCCTGGAGTGGGAATCGAACCCACAATCTGTAGCGTTTACAGTCGCACACTTGTGCCTCTGCCACGACAGGCTTACAGATTACTAAAAGGCCCAAATTCACTAAATACTATATAATTTCCCGCTTCACTTATTCCTAACATGGTTTATCTAAAAACATGTAATTCGTTTAGAAGCTAATACATTTTCTAGGTGCGATGTTTGAATAGGATAGTTAGTTAATCCTCTTTCACTAAAAAGGTCTTCGGCTGTTACAACTACTTTGATGTTATATGTTATGTCGTATATGTAATCTTTTTTGTTTGTACTAGTATCCAGTGACTTCGTTTGGGTCGACTATAAAGCTAAAACTGTAGTTTTTTGTTCGTTTTCATAAGAATTTCAAGGAATTGGTGATTCTTGGATTTTGTTCTTTTCTGATTCATATTGCCCAAAATTTTAAAAATATATATTTGAGGATCCCTCTCCCTCACCCACTCATACTGCACACCCACTTCACAGGAACACGTTCTTAATATACCAAGAGTGTCGAAAATCTTAGCGATATGAACTGATGAAATGAAATCTTGAAGAAATACTCCAAATCGCGTTTTTCGCGGTCTCTTACACCCTAAAGGTCTATACGACAAACTTCGGCGAAACTACTGGCTGTAAAGCTAGTACTAGTAATTATTAAATTAATCTAGCTACTGAACAAGATCTGGTAGAAATTTTACAGTAATATAGCTTATACATAGGCTACAATTAAAAAAATATATATAATTTTCACATAACATAACCATAAGTATCATACAACTATACGAACGGAAGAGTATGGAAACTGGTATACATATAATGTACATGGAGAAGAAGTGCACAAAGTTATTATTATTTTTTTACTTATTATTTTTTTTATAGAGGTCATCGTAGTACAGTGCGACCTGACTATAAACCCAATTGTTTATGGGTTCGTTTTCCATTTGAAGAAATAATTATGTTAAAATTGTTTTCATTGCCCCCTTATGGTAAAACGAAGCGTTGAGTTCCACTACTCAATACAGAATATCTATATTCGGGCGGAAACGAGAGAAAATAGTGTCTTAACACTAGGTTTTCTCTCTACCCTGCTATGCGGGATAAAGCGTAAAGCTATTGTTTTCATGATTTTCTTTTTCATCGCGTTTTGTGGAACACTCGTATATTTTTATTGCGCTCTACAAAAAGGCCGATTGTGAATATATTGCAGTACTGTATGTACCCCGCCTGTGTACCAACTTCACTGTTTTATAGTGTTTTAAAGTGGTTCTCGCATATTTAGGATTATATAAATAATATATATTTATAGAAATTCTATTAAAATTTGGATTTCAGGATTTTAAGTTACCCAGAAACTCAAAAACGATGGCATGGTGGTGAAGAATTACATACATACATACATACTTCACGCTTTTTCCTCGGTAATAAGAGAGAACCTAGTGTCAAGATAGGCTGTCTTCCAGTTTCCGCCTTTTCAATATATTGAGCGTCGAGTACCGAAATTCATCATCGCCATTTCTTACCGGAATGGAGAGAGAGGAAATAATCCAAATTTTGAAGTGGAAATCAAATTCACAACCAACCACATTGTCGCACGTTGCCTTCCATATAATATGCTTTAGATATGTATTCGTCCCGTTCCTCGTTACTATTTTAAAGACATTTTTAGAAGACGTTTTATAAATTTTATGTATTGGAACGCGAACTCGAATATTGAGAGAATAAGGTAACAGAAGGAAGAAGAAGATAAAGAAATCTATCTTAGTAATAAATTGTTACTGTGTAAGTTTAATAACTTAATCTCTCTGACCACCCCACAAGGGGTAAAGCTATGTATGTGAATAAATAATTTACTTCGTCCATACTAATTATATTTTTTACATACATAGCTTAACGCTGTATCCCGCATATAGCAGGGTAGGCAGAGGGAGCCTGAGAACCTAGTGTTAAAACATTCCGTTCCCCACTTAAATTTTTTTGCTTCCATTAATTTCCTCGCTCTGGTAACAAAGCAAAGCGCGACGTAGAGTTCCACCACTCAGCACACAATGCTTCAATTCGGCGGAAAGTGGGAAACTTAATAGAACGGAGTGTCTTAACACTAGGTTCTCTGGCTCCTGCCTACCCTGCTATATGCGGGATACATAGTGAAGCTAAAAAAAGGGGAATAGTAACAATTCATGCAGAATTTCGTCATATTTTGTTCAAAATGTATTCGTTATCGTCTCTATGTACGATGTGAGGCGCGAGGCGCAACGCGGGACACATCTGGAATATGAAATTTTAGTTTTATCTTCCCCGCATTGTTTCCCCACTTTCTGTTTCAATTTAAATCACCTCGCCTTTTAAAGTGGGGATTGGAAATCTTTTACACGTATCGTATGTTTGTGTCTTTTGTACCTATGTAGGTATTTTGGTTTGTTTTCTTTTCTTTTTGTCGTAGAAAATGTGAACTTTAAATCCTTACTAATATTATAAATGCGAAAGTAACTCTGTCTGTCTGTCTGTCTGTTACGCTTTCACGCCTAATCCACAGAACCGATTTTGATGAATTTCGGTATAAAGATAGAACTGAACTTGGGAAAGGACATAGGATACTTTTTATCGCAAAAAAAAATATAGAGGGGGTTGAAATAGGGGATGAAAGTTTGTATGGAAGTTCCTTATTGTCTAACATAAAATCATGTAAGATTGTTTAAATGTTTATAACTTTGACACATAAACCACTTAACCAATTTTGACAAATAGTCTAGACCTTGGGAAAGACTATAGGATACTCCTTATCATATCGCGCGATATAACCGAAATTCACGCGGGCGAAGCCGCGGGCGGAAAGCTAGTCTATATATAAATATATAGAAGATTTTTAGATAGTGAAGGAATGAAGAGAAATGAGAATAGGAGAGCAGTAAGAAGAATTTAAAAAAAAAAGTGATTTTAGATTTTTTTTTATAGTATACGCTAACAAAATGCAGAATACGAGTATAAGCAATCCGTTCGAATTCATTACTGAAATCGAGACATTGCGTGTTGAGTGGCGAAACTCTACCCGCAATTTATCTTAAAAGAACAAAAAAAATGCGTAAAAATATAAAAAAAGATATAAAATTAAATAGAACCGATCGTTAAATAAATCTCAATCTCAAACCCCACCTGCGTGTTATAATCATTATTTTTAAAATCCATCTGAAAGCGCGCAAACGTAAGGAAGCAACGTTTCATCATAATCTGTCAAATCATTTGAGAGGGGAAGAATATTAGTTGATATTATTATAAATGCATTTTTTCATATTAATTTTATGAGGTCATTGTGGCGCAGTGGGACAGTGTGAACTGTTAAGGCGATTAGTTTTGGGTTTGATTCTCACCAGAATGAATAATTGTGTTTAAAATATTATACATACATACATACATACATAGCTTCACGCTGTATCCCGCATATAGCAGGGTAGGCAGCGGGAACCTAGTGTTAAGACACTCCATTCTCCACTTTCCGCCGAATTGAAGCATTACGTGTTGGCGGAACTCAACGCCGCGCTTTGCCTTGTTACTAAACCCAGGAAAATAAAAAAATCCATTTCCTGGAGTGGGAATCGAACCACAACCTGTCGCATTTACAGATGCACGCTTGTGCCTCTGCACCACGAAAGACATAAAATATTTTATTGACATTTCCTCGCTCTGGTAAGACAAAATGCGGTGTTTAGATCCGCCATTAAAAACGCAATACTTAGATTTCGGTTAGAAAGCGGAGAACGGAATCACACTAGGTTCTTCCTGACTATCATGCTATGCGAGATATAGCGTGAAGCTGTTTTTTATCGATTTTAAAATAAGGAACTTCTCAGTTTGAATTTTTTATATGTGTACATAACTTTTTTTGGGTAAACCAATTTTGATGAATATTTTTTAATATGATAGCTGGTGCTTCTGATGTGATCTCATTGACATTTAATTAAGATCTGACGAGTAATTTTTGAGTTATTCGTAATAAAATAAATTTTATTGTAACTTGACTTTCTTTTATGTTAATATTTCAATTCGTTATTGTCAAAACGTGGCATGGAGTTCCGTCACTTAAAACGCAATACTACGAATTCTGGCAGAACACGGCGAACAGTGTGTTAACACTAGGATCATCAGAGATGGCGCAGAGAAGCAGAGAGACCGTAAACCCACACCAGGAAATGAAAATATTAAATAATATTTAGTACTTATTCCTCGCTCTGGTATCA
Source organism: Philaethria dido (assembly GCA_033558755.1). NCBI lineage: Eukaryota > Metazoa > Arthropoda > Insecta > Lepidoptera > Nymphalidae > Philaethria > Philaethria dido. Next base: position 408,556 of record JAKGSA010000791.1, read on the forward strand.
AGGCAAAGCACAGCATAGAGTTCCGCCACTCAGCATGTAAGGCCTCGATTCGGCGAAAAGTGAGGAACGGAAATTTAAAAAACGAGCGGAGTGTCTTAACACTAGGTTCCCTCTGCCAACCCTGCTATGTGCGGGATACAGTGTGAAGCTTCATCATCATAATCATGTGTAGTAACATAGTGTAAAAACGTAATATTCGTCGGTTGCTCTCCCAGTAGTCTATTTGCGACGCGCAGAGTGCACAGATAAATAATTGAGTCTCGCCCGCTTGCACGCTGAATGTTAAGAGGTTTTAGTCTAGTTTTTTTTTTAATATTTTTGTTTTTTTTTTTTTATGTAGAATTGATAAAAAGGTTTTTTATAGGAGTAACTTTTAGTAGTGTATATGGAAGTTGAATACGACTTATTGTATGAATTGTAGTGCTTAATACAATCGTTGAGTTCCGGGACTTAGTAACTGCGTTTTAAATTTGGATGGCAAGTGGAGAATCAAGACACTCTTGACATTCAATTCTCTTCCATGCTATATCCAGGAAATGCGTGAAGTTAAAAACATTCTATTAATATTATATATGCGAAACTCTATATATAACTACTGAACATATCTAGATGAAACTTTACAATAAAATAGCTTTTCTATAATTTGGGTATAATATAACAGTATGTATCTATATACTTATAATACGTTTCCGTTACTGAGTGACTGACAGACAACGTACAGACAAAACTGCCCAATAAAAAGCTAAAATTTGGAAAAGCAAAAATTTGGGCATGCATGAAGAGGTTAATGACTGTGAACGAGGCGAAAGAGGTATACAGGAACTGTAGCGTTCGGCGCTCCGTTCTCTCTGACTACCCCGCTAGGGATAAAGAGTGAAGTTAGGTAGATAGGTAAGTTGGAAAAGTTGATAACTACTTTCCATAAAACGCTGAAAAACTGAAATTTGTTACTTGGGGAGCGTAGAGGAGCACTAAAAGAGTATTACTCTTACAAAATCCTTAGGAAAGAAGAAAAAAAAAGAGATTTTGGGTTATACAGTTGAAGTCGCAGGATACAGCTAGTATTCTGAAAGCGTTGAGAGGTCGGAGCGGGTTATTAATGACCGCGAACATGTTTTTATTGCGTCTTAATTCCACTTGCAGATTTATAGTCTTACCCAGATTGTTGTGTTACATTTATCTTTTGTTACTTTTGTGCAATGTTTACTTTTAGTTTGTATGGAAGAGCTTTTGTTGGGGGTTTCCTTATACCGAAGCTAAGCAATGGTTTGTTTTGTTAGTTGTACGTGGTAACGCTTTTTTTGCCATAGCAAGGTAGTTAGATAGAACCCAGTATGAAGATACTCTATTCTTCGTTTTCTATTTGAATTCAAGGCATCAGCAGAACTCAACGCTTAGTTACATACATACATAGCTTCACACTATATCCCGCATTTAGCAAGGTAGGTAGAGGAAACGTAGTGTTAAGACACTCCGTTCCCCACTTTTTTGCCAAATTGAGGCATTGCGTGCTGAGTGGCGGAACTCAACGCCGCGCTTTGCCTTGTTACCAAACCCAGGAAATGAAAAATTCTATTTCCTGGAGTGGGAATCGAACCCACATCTTGTCGTGTTACAGTCGCATGCTTGTATCTCTGCGCCACGACAAGCGCCAACCAACCAAGCAATTATATTTAATTTTATCAATATACCACGAGACGAACCTAAATCTAACCAAAATGCTAACCCATCACAAATCTGGTTAATACAACTATCACCTTAAACGTAACTATTACAAAATATATACACACCATTATTTATCTTAATGCTTTAGAAATAAACGCTAGAATCGCTTGAAATAATTTTAATATATATGGATATTGTATTTATGTAATGAGCAATTATGTAGGCGAACTGGAATGCGACATTCCTTAGCTATATGTAGTTAATTACTATAATAGATGTGTTTAGTATCTAGTGTCGAAGTGTCTATATAACTCGATGCTTGTCGGTTTAACTTTTGTATGTCATCTATATATTAATACGTGAAGCAAAAACTTTGTACCCCTTTTTAGGACAATTGTGAAGACGGAAGAAGTGAAATTTGGCACTTAATGCTTAAAAATATTATAGATTAAATTAATAAACCAAATATCAGTTCAACGACTGTCGTGGCGCAGAGGCACAAGCGTGCAACTGTAAACGCGACATGTTGTGGGTTCGATTCGCGCTCCAGAAAATTTAATTTTTCATATCCTGCGTTTGGTAACAAGGCAAAGCGCGGCTCTGAGCTCCGCACATTCAGCACGCAATGCCTCAATTCGACGGAAAGTAGGGAACGGAGTGTCTTAACACTAGGTTCCCTCTGCATACCCTGCTATACGCGGGATACAGCGTGAAGCTATGTATGTATGTATGTAATATCAGTTCAGTTCAGTTCTTAAATTATAGCACTGCGTAAGTGCCAGTTCAGCACAAATCACTTCGCCAATGTCACTATGTATCTTTTGACCTCAGCTCCCATGACATATATTTACTGGGTTACCCCTTTTATTTTTTTTTACCATTCACCACTGGTCTCTAGTATACACCGTGGATATTTGTTATATTATAGTCAAATAACATATTAGAAAATCAAAAATCAGGTTCACGCCTTATAGCAGGGTAGTCAGAGAGAAAGAACCTAGTGTCAAGACTAGACTAGACTCTATTTACCGCTTTCCATCCCAATTCGAGATATTGCGTGCTAAACGGTGGAACTCAACACCGTAATATTTGTCTTACTGGAACGAAGAAATCAAAATAATTTTTCTATTCCATTATTTGACACTTATTTAATTACACAGGTTAGCTGAAAGAGATCTCTTGAAGAGATGAGACCACCCTTGTGTATTTATTATTTTATTTTTTCTCGTGTAATTGCAATAATTTAAATAAGACCTCAAGCGGGAATCAAATCCGCTAACAACCACGTTTACAATCAGACGCAGTTCCACTGCGACACGATGGCCTGTATTTATCTACGATTATTTAATCTCTCATGAACATCTGAGCCTGACCTTATTATTCCACAGCACAAAGACTTTCAATACTTTTGCAGATTTTCATATAATAATCAAAGAAATAGGGTATTTTTTCTAGAGAATAAAGTTATTACTTCGGCAGATGCTTGTAACGTAAAATAAGGGTATGTACGACATGGTTGACCTTTTCTTGTTAGGCACTTTTATTCGTAGTGTCCTAATATTAGACTTATGTTGATATTTTAGCTGTTTTTGTATATTTTTTTCAGTTTAGGAGAGTAGTTAATAAGAACTTTGTGCCAAGACACTCCGTCCTCCATTTTCTAGCTCAAGTCAAGATATCTCGGTTTGAGTTAAGGAATTAAGCATCGCGTATTTATAAAATTTTCCTTATTTACCACACAATAAGAAATGCTGTAATAATTTGACACCTTCATTAGTGGTGAATGAAGATAATTGACATACAATAATTTCCTCAAGAGATTGAAGCCACAACGATAGCATTTATAGTGAGACACAGTTCTGCTGCGCCACGATAACGTCACTTTATTACTTAGTCCGCAGAAATGCTAAAATCTGTGATATTTATTGTTTTGTTACTAGCTTTGATAATTAAAATTTTAAAGAAAAAAATGAAATCCGACTTCAAAAAGATTATTATAATTATTTAAGTGAAAAACATTTATAGATATATATTTTTAACTTCGACCTACAACGATTACCTATACTCAAAACGCTTTTACTTACATATGATGTAACTGAGAATCAAATCTGTGACCTGCAACCATTAAACCTACAGACGAAGAGCCTATTTCCACAACAACATCAGAAATATCTAGATATCTATCTAATAAAAACATAACAAACAGGAAGAGTAGAGGGAAAAAAACACATCCTCAGTGAACCCCATTTGCATATCAAAGCGTTCGCGACGCCTAATGCAGGCCAATGAACGAACGTAGGCTCGCTATGAAAGAGAGATACGTTTAATATCATGCTAAATCGTCCGTTTACATTTTTAAAGCTAGAAACAAAAAAAAATCTCAGCATTTAGCATTTTTGCGGACTAAGTGATAAAATGACTCTGACTGTATGGGTGGTTATGGATTAGATCTCTTGGGAGAATGGTTAGATTTATTTTATTTTTATTTATCCAATCTGGTTAGATTAAGCACCGTGTTTAGTTCCGCCACTCAATACGCTTTCGATTTCAGGCGAAAAGTGGAGAACGGAATGTCTTGACACTAGGTGGACATATATATTCCATATTTTTCAGAATAGACATAAATTTAAGTGATTTTTGATCTGTTTCTAAATAGGTAAGCATTAGGGCATAGATTTCTGTAATTTTGTTGCTTTTTAATTTAAAAATACATATGAACAAGACTTGTCTACTCAATAATTGAATAAATACTTTAAATGCCTCTACGGGTTCGATATGGGATATAGCTTGCTGTTTTTTAGCTTCATATTCAATGACTGCATGTAACAGGATAGGGAGCAGTGACGAAGTGTCTGTATAACACGATTCTTAATGGCTTATCTTTGGTAAATTACAATAAATCTGTAGCGAATTTACCAGCAGGCTGAACTAACGATTGCGGGAAGAAAGACACCTAAAAAAGCAAAGTTGACAATATATAAATCCACCAATGTAATAATATTTTCATCCGGGTCGGACCTGTAAAAAGTGCCGGCTTATAAAAATTTTACCTTTCAGCACTGATAGAGTAAGAACATAGTGCTAAGATATTCCATTCTACACTTTCCACCCCAATGGGAAAAAAAGTACAATTTATTTTAAAGTACTTCGATTTCATGTCCTTCACGTTTTACAAGTTTAGATTATCTGTCTTTCAAAAGTCTTTCTTTGTAATTTGCTTCGCTTCACAGTTTCCTGAAATCCTTTCAAATACACTAACGGTAAATGCCAGATTCTGTTAGGTGTTATATACTCTCTCCGACCCTGTTTCTGCTGCATATCAATGATATGCTGGCAATTGACGGCATTCATTGCTATGCAGACGACAGCACCGGAGACGCGTTTTACACAGGCCGTGCAAACATCCCTCGTTCCGTTGTGGAAGAAAGTCGCGAACAACTTGTGTCTCAAATCGAGAGTACTCTATCTAGAGTCTCCGATTGGGGTCGGGACAATCTGGTCCAGTTTAACCCCTCCAAGATACAAGTTTGCGCGTTCACCGCTAAGAAAACCCCATTTATTGCGGCCCCTCAATTCCAGGACACATCTCTTACCATCTCTAAGAGTGTAGGGATCCTTGGTATCGACATATCCAGTGACGTCCAGTTCCGAAGTCACTTAGAAGACAAGGCCAAGTTGGCATCCAAAAAGCTGGGTGTGCTAAACAGAGCGAAGCGGTACTTCACACCGGGGCAAAGACTGCTACTTTATAAGTCACAAGTCCGGCCCCATATGGAGTACTGCTCTCATCTCTGGGCGGGAGCACCAGCATACCAGCTTGGACCTTTTGACTCGGTTCAAAGACGAGCTGTGAGACTTGTCGATGATCCCACACTCACAAGCGGTATCGAGCACTTAAGTCTAAGGAGAGACTTTGCTTCCTTGTGCGTGTTCTACCGCTTGTATAATGGGTTGTGTTCTGAAGAATTGTTTGACATGATGCCCACGGCTACTTTTCACCATCGCACCGCTCGCCATCGACAGGGAGTTCATGCTCACACTTTGGAGCCTAAATGGTCCCGAACAGTTCGATTTCAAAGGAACTTTCTTCCGCGGACTCTCCAATTGTGGAATGATCTCCCTGCCGAGGTTTTCCCAGAGGGCTACAATATGGGGTTCTTCAAAAGGGGAATAAATAGGTTTTTGAAGGGTCGGCAACGCGTAAGTGATGCCCCTGGTGTTGCAAGCGTCCATAGGCCACGGTAACCACTTACCATCAGGTGGGCCGTGTGCCTTGTTGCCACCGTCGTGGTATAAAAAAAAAAAAAAAAACACGGAAAAAAAAAAAAAAAAAAAAAAAAAATAGTAAGGTGGCCAAAGAAAACCTAGTGTCAGTGACAAGATTCTCCGTTCGCTGCTTTCCACCTGAATTTGAGACATTAAATGTTATTCAGCGAAACTCAACGCCGTGCTTTGTATTTCCAGAATAAGGTAAATAGAAGTAATTTAAATATAATCAATCATTCTTCTGATCGGTAATCGAATCCATATTCACTCGTATTGACAACCAGATAATGTTTCACTGGACCGTGATAGACTTAGTCTTTTTATTCATTTTTTTTATATTTTTACATACATAGCTTCACGCTGTATCTCTCATATAGCAGGGTAGGCAGAGGAAACCTAGTGTTAAGACACTCCGTTCCCCATCTTCCGCCGAATTGAGGCATTATGTGCTGAGTGGCGGAACTCAACGCCGCACTTTTCCTTGTTACCAAACACAGGAAATGAAAAATTCCATTTCCAGGAGTGCGATTCAAATCCACAACCTGTCGCGTTTACAGTCGCACGCTTGTGCCTCTGCGCTACGACAGGCGTTAATATTTTTCAATCACATTCAAATGCTTGTCATTACTTAAGGCCTCAATTGCCTTACTAGAATGGGTGTATACAAATAATTAGAATATCCCTCAAAAGGGGACAAAATCCAGCATCATCGCGTAACATACAATCATAACCAGTCTTACAAATTATATTGAAATTAAATAACAAAAAACACTATTAAATTATTTCAGCAAAAACTAGCATAATTTCATAAAGGCACTTCAAATTGTCCCGTAAGGTCACGTAGAGGACAAGACAAAGGCTCTTCCTGTGCACTTAACACACTGCCCTTGCACTAAGGGATGTGTTTAAATGCAGCTTTGTTTTCACCCTACTTCACAATTAGGCCGAGTTTTTATCACAAGCCTCTGAAAAAAACGTTTTAAATATGTAAAATGTTCCTGTTAATTAACTTAAGTGACTTGAAAAAAGGGGGTAGTTATCAATTTGACTGTATTTTTAATGTGTGGTCACGCATAACTTTTTACTGGATGAACCAATTTTGATGATTCTTTCTTTATATGATAGGTAATGCTTCTGATGTGATTCCATTTAAATTAAGTTGAGACCTGACGAGTAGTTTTTGAGTTATTTGTAATAATTATTAGTAGTATAATTATACTTTTTAATGCAAGATTTTTGTATATTTTGGATTTTCAACTCAGAAATTATTAAGATTTTATATAGAAACTAGTTGTATCCCGCGACTTCGTTTGCATAGACTATAAAACCTTAATTTCCGTTTTCTTCAATTATCATGGACATTTAAAGAAATTCTCTCTTAATGCTCCCATACTTCATACACTGGCTATTTTTAACTAGATGTCTGTCAGTCGCTCAGTAACGCAAGCGTTTTATATATCAGAATCAGAGTGAAAGAAACAGTAAAATAGTGTCAAGAAACTCTTTTCTCTGCTTTCTGATCGAATTCGATATATTACGTGTTGGTTGGCGTAACTTAGTGTTACGTTTCATCATACAAAAATAACGTAGTAGAAATTATGTAATAGAAATGAAAATAATTAAGTATAATCATTTCCTCAAGTGGTATTGGAACACACAATGAATCGTGTCCACAATCCGAAGCTGTCCCACTGCGCCATGATGGTCTCATTTAGTATATTTAGATTTATTGTTTTAAAAATAAATTAGAATTTCACGACTGTCGTGGCGCAGAGGCACAAGCGTGCGACGTGGGTTCGTGGCTTCGATTCCGACTCCAGAGAATATAAAAGTTTAGTATTTTCTTTTCCTGGGTTTGGTAACAAGGCAAAGCGCGGCGTTGAGTTCCGCCACTCAGCACGGAATGCTTTAATTCTGTGAAAAGTGGGGAACGGAGTGTCTTAACACTAGGTTCTCAGGTTCCCTCGACCTACCCTCCTATATGCGGGATACAGCGTGAAGCGAAATAAGAAAAAAACAAAAAAAATATAATTTTCATGGTATTTATGATTTTATGTAAAAATGTTGTATATATTTTTAAAAACAAGGGCACATAAAATGTAATTAAAATAAAAACGCAATGAGTAAAACATGTCAAGTTGCCAATATCGATAATGCCTTTCACGTCCCAATTTCCCTATTCTTGTATATCAGTATGTAAATATGTAATTAATTAGCAGCCTGAATAGACTTAATAATATGTAAATATTAATATAGTCATTATTTATATAAATTATGACAAGTTGTGGGTTCGATTCCCACTCCAAGAAAAGAAATTTTTTATTTTCTGGGTTCGTAACAAGGCAAAGCGCGGCGTTAAGTTCCGCCACTCAGCACGCAATGCCTCGATTCGATGGAAAGTGGGGAACGGACTGTCTTAGCGCTAGGTCCCTCTGCCTACCTTGCTATATGCGGGATACAGCTATGTACGAGTATGAAGCTATTATTTTGACTAAATTAAATATGACAAAAAGCTATAATGCTACAAACTACTACTTTGATTTAGAAAGCTAATAAAGATTTTAACAAAAAAGGAAAATCTGCTTCAAATAAAATGTATTAGAAAAAGTTATTATTGTTATAGTTAAAATTATTACGAATAACTCAAAAACTACTTGTCACTTACATTCAAATGAAACTACATCGGAACCACTAGCTATCATATATGCGGTAACAAATACAAAAAACTGTCAAATTACTAACCTGCTCTTTTTTGAAGTTGGTTAAAAACAATACAAGAAAAATATTGGAAATAAATATAAGAACTACACAAACATTAAAAGTACTCCAATTTTACGTTTCAGATGAATAATGTGTTGTAGTTACTGAAATTGGGCTTTTCAATATTCAGCTGTTATTATTGTAAAATGAGGTGAGGAGGTATGTGAGGGTTGGTGGTTCGATTCTCACTTCAGGGAATTATGATGATGATGATGAGGGTATTTATTTATTTTTCTTAGTCTGTCAAAGCAGCGCAGCGCGTTTAGTTGCTCTTTCACTTCAGTTGGGAATTCTGTACAATGTTTTGACAATAGGCTCAAGCATCAGAATATATAATTTATACTGTGGGTGCACAACAGAACTATGCGCAACGCGGTAACGTGTCAGCTCACCGAGGAACAAGGATGGCGGTCCCTGATTGGTCGTCCTGATTGGCCGTCCCTGATTGGCCGTGAAAAGGTCCACGCTGATTGGCGTAGATTTAGAAAAGGTCAACGCTACCTGGCGTAGATTTAGTGAAAAGGTCAACGCTGATTGAGTACATTTAGCATGTGAATAATAAAAGATGATTGTGATTAGCTAAGGTTCCTCTAAAATTATAAATACCGTGCATACCTGGAAATAAATGCAGAGTGCTTACCTGACTGTCGACTTTAATTGATCTCCCTCGAACACGCACATGCATAACAATACTGTAATGACGCAATGGGACAAAAATCTTACCCGTAACCCCGCTTTGGTTGTGGGTTATATGCCCCGGAAGAATGGTTGTATTTATATATTAGCAGACTTTAAGTTCTCGATTTCAGACGGACGGAACGCGTGTATAAACAGAGACGACGAAACACAGTGTTTGTACTCCCTCTAGGTTTTCTCTGACTACCCCTGCGATGCGTGATAAAGCGTGACCCTGCTATCTCTTCTTATGAAGATTTTTGCTTATATTAAAAAATTACACGAACAGAAGCAGTAAGCAAATAATATTAAAATCGATAGCGTTATAGCATTCATAAGCCCATAATATTTTCTACACAAATAGTTGGTACCTTTCAATACCGCCTCTTATCATTCACAACATAACCTAGTTCAGTCTACTTGACTCTATTCAATACTGCGTTATGTTTCTTATACGAGAGATTTCCTGTTCTTGTTCTCTTTATTCATTATTGTTTTTCAATAGGTTTTATTACGATGGCCTATTTTATTAATAAAGTAAGATTTCGGATTCCCCTTTTCAACTTTAAAAAAGAGATGTTTCCAATTCGATTATTTTTTTATGTGTAGTATTTCTTTATTGAATGAACCAATTTCATGATTATTTTTATGTGATAGTTAGATGACTTCTGATGTGATCTCACTTAAATTTAGTTAAGATCTGACGAGTTATTCGAAATAATTGTAATTTTTAGTATTTTTTATTTAAAATTAGTTTTTTTTGTTATTTTTTTTATATTTAATATTAAGGGGATGAAGTATGAAATTTGATATACTTTAAGTTGCCTCAATTCGGTGGAAAAGTGGGGAACGGAGTGTCTTTAACACTAGGTTCTCTGTCTACCCTGCTGTATTTCCGGGGATACAACGAAACCTAAGGTACGGCGTATATATGTCATATAAAGAATACAGCTTCACACTTCTTTGCCACATTACAGGATGGTTAAAGAGAATATAGTGTCAAGACACCTATGTGACATTTTCACGAAATTGTAATATTGTGTATGTTAAGTTAATAGACGGAACTTAACGCCGCACTTTGTCTTACCAGAGCGGAGAAATAAAAACTCCAAGAAATAAGAATCGAATCCATAACCGCTGCTGTCGCAACTCAGTTCAGACCACCAGTTTCACATATCTCGACTATTTTCAGATATTTTCAGAAGTAAATCTACTTTTTATTTTTATTTATTCCTATCCCGCAAAAGCGTGTACCTCCGAATAGCCTTCCTGTTAGCAATATAAATGTTTCCGCCTCGAAACGGTCATTAAAACGTAGATGTAGTCATTTCATATACCTGTAAAAACGAGAACGCCGTTTCCGCGTCTATATGACGCTTTTCATATAAAAATCAAGTATTTATGATTCGCTGCCCAATTTACGTTATATTGTATATACTATGCTGAGGCTATCGGCAGTGGGACAGTGTTCAATTGTAAACGCGGGATTGGTTGTAAGTTCAATTCCATTTTTGGGACATGGTTATGCTTAAATTATTTTCGTTTTCCTACTATAGTTTTCTCTTGTTTAATTCTTTTAATTATGGTGCTTCGAACGCTTTGAATTGAGCACAAATCACTCTCTGCCAATCTCACGTTGTATGGAGCACACACGGAGGAGGGATTAATCGGTAAAAAGAGATATATACAAACCATGGTCTGGATTTATAATCTAAATTCTTGGTTCTTGAGTTCCCGCCATCTCAACACGCAATGTCTTCGTGTATTCAGGTTTGAAAATGGAGACGGAGCGGCCTTTAAATACCCAAGTACTTTGAGAAAATCTCATATATATAAAAGTATCTATGTGGGGGAAAAGGAGAATCATGCTTTATTTTATTTTCCTGATCTGGTGAGGCAGAATACGATATTGAAAGCCCCATCACTAACACCACAATGTCTCGAATTCAGTCGCAAATCGGAAAACGGAGTGTCTTGACACTAGGTTCTCTTACACTGCCATATCAGAAAAAAGCTGAAAAAGAAAAAACAGGAACACATATATTTTCAATACCTGTATGTATCACAGGATCGGAGCAATAGTTTTCAGAAAATGCTTGTAAAATAAAAGTTGGTTCACCTGCATCGATAATGAAGCTTTGGCCACAGTGCGGCTCGTTAAGCGCGTTGATGCAACGATACGTGCCGTACGATCCGATATACGAACACCTTCGCACCAGGAAATCAGAAATGTTATAAATATTTAAAAATATTGTTTTACGTCATTTTGACGCAGTGTACAGGATTATGTCTATATATTAATACGTGAAGCAAAAAACCTTGTACTCCCTTACGAAAATTATGACAAGGAGCATGAAACTTGGCACACTTATAATTTATATAGCGAAGGAGTGCAGAATGATGATATCTTTTTAAAATAATACATAAAAATATATGAAATTATTAAAATAAATGTTACACACACTAGCATGGTTTGACTTACATGTTTATATAAGGTTACGTTGCTAGGACGCGTTATTAACGCGTCGTCGGGATACTTGTTTTATTTAATTCACAATTTGCTCTGCGTAGTTGGTTAGTTATAGAGAACGAGAAAAATAATTTAAATATAATAATTCCCTCCAGTTGAAATCGAACTCTCAACCAATCTTGTTTACGGTATGCCTTATATTTATATACTATTGAATATGATGCCTGTCGTGGCGCAGAGGCACAAGCGTGAGACTGTAAGCGCGATAGGTTGTGGGTTCGGCTCCAGGAAATGTAAAATTTAGAATTTTCATTTCTTGGGTTTGGTAACAAGGCAAAGCGCGGCGTTGAGTTCCGCCACTCAACACACAATGCCTTAATTTGGCGGAAAGTGGAGAACGGAATTATTGGAAGAGAATGTAGTGTCTTAACACTAGGTTCTCTGATTCACTCTGTCTACCCTGCTATATGCGGGATACTGCGTGAATATATTATAATTTCTATTCGCTTCTTAAATTTTACACTTAGGTCTCTATAGTAGGGTCAGAGAGAATCTAGTGTCAAGTCACAATTAAAAAAAATATTCAAACAGGCTATTGAAAACTTCGAGTGATCAGTTAAAAAAATGTTAGTATTTTTTGGTTCGTTTCTTCGGCTGATAAGAACAAAAAACCCGACAATTGGTTTTTTCAAATATATTTTCACAATTTTACAAAGTTAAATGGCGAAGCTTAACGTCGCACTTTGTTTTATCAAACTAGGGAAATCAAAATAATTTAAGTATAACCATAACCCCGAGTGAGAATCGAACCCAGAACCAATCGTTACAGTTACAGGCTATCGTGCTGCACTAATGGACTCTAAATGTTAAAATATATGTACGTTAAAAGAGAAAACAAAGTTAAGCAGTGTTCTGTACCTGTCTAAAGTCAGACAGGATACGTTAACAGTAAATGTTTCCTTGAAGACTTGCCAGTAATATCCTTCTTGACAACTCGAATTGCAGCTTCCTTCTTATATTACTAACTAGCGATACCCCGCGATTTCGTTTGGATAGATTATAAAACGTACTATTTTTTTTGAGTTTTCGTAGGAATTTAGAGAAATCCTCTTTTAGTGCTCCCTTATACTCCCCAAGAAGCCTGCTAAGTTTCAGCTTTCTATGGGCAGTAGTTTCGCCTGTACCTTATTTGTCAATTACTCAGTTACCTAAGTATTTTATATACAAACAGATGAAATTTTACTGCTAATAACGTCTGTCCGTAACCTTCACGGCTGTAGTTTTGATTTCCTCATAAAGCTCATATTTAAATTATTTTTCTTTCTCCTCCCTGGTCAGACGGAATGACGGCAGACGGCGTTAAGTTCCGCTACTTAATACGTAATTTCTCGAATTCGAGCGGAAAGTGTAGAACGGAGTGCCTTGACACTAGGTTCTGTCTGACTATCCCGCCATACAGGATAAAGCGTGAAGCTACGTGATAGTCAATAAAATATAACAAATTGACACAAAGACTAAATTATTATTTCCCGGGATTTTTGAAAGAGAAATAAATTTTTTATCCAGTTGCTTTTGCACAAAAATCAAACACGTTTACTGTTTCAACAGACCATGTCGACACGTATTACGGTTAAAGCTAACTTAGAAATACTCTTAGCAAATAGAAAGTAAAAATTAAAGTGATAAAACACTACATTCTGAGTAACATTGAATAATATTAAGTAATTTTAAGTAATGTTAAGTAATATTATTTTTTTTTTTTAACTTCACGCTGTATATAATGTCCCCGCATGTAGCGGGGTAGGCAGAGGTAACCAGAGAACCTAGTGCTGAGACACTCCATTCTCTTTCAACAATTCCGTTCCCCACTTTCCGCCGAATTGAGGCATTGCGTGTTGAGTGTTGAGTGAGTTATAATAAGTAATAATAGTATATCAAGTAGGCAACTAAAATACTTGACTCTCTTTGGAAAAAAAAAAATCTGTCGTGTAAATTTGTTTGGTGGTAGGAGGTTCGTCCTCCGTCTGGCTCGCGACCACTATCATGTCAAAGACGAACCGCCAAATATCTTATGATGTGTTCCGGTTCGATGGCATGTAAGCCAGGTTTTCCCCTTTCCCACCCATCCTTTCCCCAAAATGTGGTGGTTCCGATAGCGGACTACTACATTGTCCTCCCTTTCCATCTGTATCCTCTAGGTTGGCAACGCATCTAGTACATCTCTTGTGTTGTAGATGTTCATGGACGAAGGTAACCACTTACCATCAGGCGGTTCTTCTGCTCGTTTGCCATCCGGTATCCATAAAAAAAAAAAAAAAAATCTTGTTTCCTAAGCTTAGTTAAGTAATATGAAAATATAGTGAAAGTTAACAAAAGTTACGGACCACGTGTCCGTAGTGATCAGAATAAATGTATATAAAAAAACACTACTTTCTCTCTGAAAACATGCCAAAATAGTTTTACACTTTGTCCCGATTAACAGGTTAAGCACAGAACATTGTGTGTTTAGTGGTGAAGCTCAACGCCGTGATTTGTCTTATCGGAGGTGGGAAATGAAAGTAATTTAAATATAATCAATACCCCGAATGGGAATCGAACACACGGCCACTTATGCCTAGAAAAGACATACCATACCTAGCCATACCTGGAAAAGAGAATACAACGAAATTAAATTAAATTTTCTATTATTTATTGTAAACAAATACAGCACCTTTACAGACCACTTTGCTTAAAATTTTGAAATATGAAGTACGACACATTAAAAATAGTAGTCGGGTTTTAAATCGACTGAATAAAAAACCTACTCCTTTTTTGAAGTCTTATCTTTCCAGTCCAACTTTACTGAACATCCAGACTTGTAATATAGACTAAAGTATCTCAAAATCTAGACTTTAGGTGTCAACAGTGAATAGACCACGTCTAGGCGTATTACGTGTAGACCGACTATAGCTTAAACACTTTCAACTATCGTTACCGTTTCATAGTGACGTTAGCAAGTCATGACGTGGCGTCTTTAAGGGTGCTCTTCTTTTATGAGATAACTTATTTTGGCATTGTAATTATTATTTTATCTCTTAAAGTAGCCTGTCGTGGCGCTGCCATTGTAAACGTGACAGGTGGTGGGTTCGATTCCCACTCCAGGAAATGGAATTTTTCATTTCCTGGATTTAGGTACAAAGCAAAGCGCGGCGTTGAGTTCCGCCACTCAGCACGCAATGCCTCAATTTGACAGAAAGTGGAGAACGGAATTGTTGAAAGAGAATGGAGTGTCTTAACACTAGGTTCTCTGGTTCCCTCTGCATACCCTGTTAAATATATCCCGGATACAGCGTGAAGTTAAAAACAAAATAAATAAAAAAAAGCAGTTAGAACCGAGAGCTAGACACTAAGAACCTAGTGTCAAGACACTCCATTGCCGATTTTACCCAAATTTCAAACATTACGCGTTAAGCATAACATAAAGTCAACCTAATAAATATTGATAGAAACTAACTCACACTCCTCATTTGCTCGTTTAAACTTATTCCGCTTGATGTCTTTACGTGAACTAATCTCAAGACTGATCCATCCATGTACCTGTGACACCCTCCCCAAAGTTTTCCTAAAAACAATATCTTCAAAGCATTATGGAACCTAAAATATTGGCAGTAGGAATGATTTTTGGATACTTTCATTTATGTTTAATTATCATCATTTTTGGGATACAAAAGGAATTATTTAACATCGTCTAGGCATTACCCTCGCGCTATTATTTCCTAATCAGAGGAATAATAAATAATATGTTGGCACATTCGAAATCAATTAGCACTGATGAGATCGTTGTTTGATCTCCATGTTTGCTGTTAGGTAATTAGGGGCCAGGTCAAGTGACGTTAATCGAAACTGCTAACTGGATGGGTGGGTAATTGTGAGTTTTCATCTTTGTGTGAGAGATATGTAATTGAAAATACATAAATAATAATTGTGAGTGACGCTAGGTGGGTTGTTACGTTTTGATACTTTTGGGGGACTATAATGTGAATATCTTAAAAAATTTCGTTTTCCTGCTTGTGAGAATAGTAATTTTGAAAATTATGTTACTGTGTACCCTTTTTCCATTAGATGAGACAGTAAATGGAAGGTGGCAGTTAAGGTCTACGCTTTTACATACTTAAAAGTGCAGCAAAATTATAATTTTAAAAGAAGTAATGATAAATATATATTTTAAGAAAACTATACATTCTTAATCTGGTCACGTGTAGGTATCTAACTTCTCATTAGACTGCCTTTAATGACTTTACGAACTGATGTAATAAATCAAAACTTGTAATACTAAGATAATTCAAATTTTACTAAATAGAGGCATAAAGCCGGGTTGGGACAGCGTCTGACTCTAAAAACAATTGATTGTGGGTTCGATTCCCACGTGGAGAATGATTATATTTAAAATAATCTCATTTCTGCCAAGACAAAGCAACAGTGAGTTCCACCACTTAAACCGCAATATATCACAAATTGGGGCGGAAAGCGGCCAACGTAATGTCTTGACACTGCAGTCTCTCTGAACTATCCTTATATGCATATTAAAGTCTGCAGCTATTTTATTTTTCACTAAATATTTCTATACATAGAGTATCAGTATAGATACTATCAGTAAATCCTCCCCAATTCAACAAACATACGCGAAGGTCAAAATTGTATTAAGTTCCTTAAATCCATTTCCATGTCCAAAAAGTTTTTCCAAGTTCCTATTCCCGTAGTTAATGTATGCGACGCTTGTTATCCAGTTTGTAAGCTTAAATCTAAATAGCTCGCCCAATGATTCACTGTTCGCTAAGTTAAGTCCTGAATTCTGAATGAGGAGCTGACTGTAGTCTGTCTTAGAACAACTGATTGTAAGGTACATATGAACTGCTATTTGAGATACTATTAATTGTTTTATTATAAATGTTTTATGGCTTGAATTATTTGTTTCTTTTTTTTATAATAAATGTTTAAAATAATTTTGTATTTCGTATCTATCAATGTCGATGTCAATTTGGTTAGGTACGAAAGGAGCCTATACGTGGGTCATATATACGTTCCTCTCTCTGTAACGCCATGCGACACACACCATCACCCACACATTGAGTCAGTGAAATGATAAGGAGTTTCTTTTCTCGTAAACTTCTCCGATATTCTTCGAATGTACGACAGGTAGTACACAGCCAGAATTACTGGGTAGAAAGTGGAAACATAGGATGTTTCTTGGTGAGAGGAAGGGAGAAAAAAGAAGTCTTTTTTTCAGAATTTGAAAATAATGAGATTTTACTATTTACAGTCGAAATAAGATATACACATATAAGATAGATATGGAAATATTTTGGCAACAGTTATAAAGTCCTCGCAAACGACAACTGGTTCAATATATGAGAAGTTTAGTTTGTGTGTAAAAAAATCTGCATTTTATCCTTTCTAGGTAAAACTACTTCTAGTATGTAATATTTTTTTCTTTATAGACTTTCCAAAATTATTTCCTAGGTATATAACATTCAGCTTTGTTTAAACATAAACAGTGTCAAGTTCCACTAGCCAATACTCAATGTCCAAATAGAAGGAAAATTAAGAACGGAGTGACGTATCTAACTCTTCTTCTTTCTGTTTAATCAACATTATGCAATAGATAAAAAAATAATGCTTAGATATACTTATATTCTTTAAGTCAAATTATATGCCATTTCTACAAATTCCTTTATTCACCAAGTAAGTGTAGTCTCGAAATAAACTAAATGTTAGCGGACAGATCGTGATTGTACGTAAAGTGTGTTTGCTAGTCGTTGCTATATATAGCTTCAATCTTGGATACTAGATACGAAACATATCTGTATATCTACATACCTACATATCTATGGTAGACTATATCTGTAAGGAAATTTGTCAACTTTGACCACGCTATTTGAAGCAATAACTCAGGTAATCATCCTTCTTATTTACAACTTCACGCTTTTTGCCACATAAATGCCACAGTAAAGGTAGAAATAAGTGTCCGGGCACTCTCTTTCCAGAGCGAATAGAAAATAGTTTACAGTTAGACTTTCCCACTACGCTACCGTCTGTACTTTTCGCTTGAGTCTAGACATTGCGTGATGATGGCGGAAATTAACATCGTACTTCATATCCAGAAGAGCAAAAGGTAAATGAAAATAATTGAAATGTAATTCCCCCGAGTGGGTATTGAACTCGTAACCAATAGTATTTACAGTCATAGTTCCACTGCGCCACGCCACATTTTTTATATTTATAATTTTACTTAAGTTTACGTCAAGTGTCTATTCTCTCTGACGTAAAGAGAGAGTTATATTTAACATTCACGAAACAAGAAACGGGAAATGTTACGAAAATTCGCAGTAATATGCTAGTATAGAATTTGATATTTAGCCAAATATTGTGCACTATTCTGCGGTAAATCGACTTCTATTAACTACTCGTTTCGATTTCACTTAACAGTGTGTTTTTATGAAATCTCTGGATTTTTTTTCTTATATTTATATTTAATGGAAAAATAAGACAAAGCGTGGCGTTAAGTTCCGTCTCTCTACATGTAATGCATCGAGTTCGGGTGGAAAGTTGAGAACGAGATGAACTAGATACTATATTTACTCTATCTACCTAGTTATGTAAGATAATATTTGGTGGAAGAGTAAGCGTGGCGTTGAATTCCGCCACACAACACGTAACCTCTCAAGTTTAGACGGAAATTTTAGAAAGGAGTATCTTGACGTAGGTTCACTCTATCTATCTGGCTATGTGGAATACAGTTTTAAGCTCAAAAATGTATTTTTTGCAATTTTTCTATATGTGAGATAAGTAATTTTTAATATAGAAGAAAAAATAACAAATTAGCACTATTGTCACATAATTGAGACTAGCCTGAATACAGCCTCATTAATTTGCTTTGCTTTTTCATTATTATGACGCTCATTATTATGACATTCCGTTCTCTGCTTTCCATCCGACTTTTTGTTTCCTCATTCCAATAAAATAAAGCGCATCGATGAGTTACTCAATACACTATATCTCTCTTTCGGACAAAAAAAAAGAAAAGCATGGAGTATAAAAGCATTGTTAAAGCATGGAGTATCTTGAATTTTGTGTCTAAACACGAAATTTCCTGTAGTCACCCTGCTATGGTATAAGCGTCAACCAAAAAAAATTACACCTAAAAGTTAGATTTTCTTTTACAAGTTATAACACGTATTCGCAGGACTTGGACCGGAAGCACATTATTCACGTTATCGTGTCCTCAGCAATTTTCCCAAACCACAAGCGAACGTGAAATGGGACTTCATATATGTATTTATACTAGTGTCCCCGTAAATGCGTTAATAAAGCATTGCGTATATGTCACTATTTAAACATGGATGTCAAGCCATGGTAGTGTGTGGAACATTTATTTTATTAATTTAATATAATTTTTATTTATTATTTGAAAAAAATATTAGCATTCTACACTCCTTCTTTATATAAACCATAAGTGTGCCAAGTTTCATGCTCCTCCGTTCGCGTAATTTTCGTAAAAAGGGATCCAAAGTTTTTGCTTCACGTATTTATATATAGATAATAGAATAGTTGACATTATACACTGAATATAGTGTAACGGTGATTATTTGACTTGTTTCATAATATTTTTAACCGGCTTCCAAAAAGTGAGGATCAATTTCACTGCATTTTTTACCCGACTGTCAAAGGAGGGTTATGTTTCTCGCGTATCACGTATGTTTGTAATATTTATTACCTCATATCTTCCAAACCCCTGCACCGAATTATATGATTAAACTGACGTTAGATATGTACTGATACTTCAAGTGTTCTTAGTTATTGGACGTCACACTTAATTCAATATGGTACCCCCTAGAAGCAATTACATTATGAATTAAAACAAAAAATCATTGATGGGTACCGTGTGGGGTTTCAAATGAAAGTTAGAAAACGGAGTGTTTTGACATTAGGCTTTTTCTGATTACCCTAAGCGGGATAAAGCATTTTGCATGCATTAGCTTTCGCTAATAGTAATTGTCAGTGCGGAACAGTTTTTTCTTTTTTTTATCGTGAGGAAATCCGTTAAGGATACCCGCAGTGGGGAACGGAGTGTCTTAACACTAGGTATCCTCTGCCTACCCTACTATATGCGGGATACAGCGTAAAGCTATATGCTATTGTCATTGTTGCTAACAATTTTTATAGTTTTTATTTGAAATAAAATAAAAACAAAAAAGTCTTACATATGTATATACTACAAGTGTAAATACGTTTGTTTGTATTGTCTAATTTGTACGAGTGTTTTATCTTTGATTCCCAAAGGCACTTGAGTGTACAGTAACTGTATATACCTGTATATAACTAGCTGAAGCGAACATAGATATAAAAAAATATATTTACTTCAGTGTTTTTTTATATTTATTTACCAACACCTCGTGCCGTGGCGCAGAGACACAAGAGTGCGACTGTAAACGCGACCGGTTGTCAGTTCGATTCCCACGCTAAGACATTTAAAAGCTATTTTAATTTCCTGGGTTTGGTAACTAAGCAAACGCGGCGTTGAGTTCCACCACTCAGCACGTAATGCTACAACTCGGCGTAAAATAGAGAACGGAGTGTCTTACCACTAGGTGCTCAGGTTCCTTCTGCCTATCCTGCTATTTGCAAAATACAGCGTGAAGCTAAAAAAAGAAAGAAAAGCAGCTTCCCGTTTTTCTCTACAACTTAGTGTCAAGGCACTCTGTTGTCCACTTTCCGCTGAAATTCATGACATTGAGGGCTAAATGGTGGAACTCAATGCCGCGTTATGTCTTACTAGAGTTAGAGGGGGCTAGAAGGAATCATTAAAATTAAAATCAAAATATTCTTTATTCAAATAGGCTATTACAAGCACTTTCAAATCGTCACTTTACAAAAGGATGTCAGTCATGTCAGTTCTAACGGAAGCTACCAACGGCTCGGAAGGCAGTTCTGCTGAGAAGAGCCGGCTCAACTCAATAGTTGCTCTTTTCAAATAAAATTTTACAATAAATTTACTATTATCTATGATGAGCCTCCCGGATGAGCGTCAAAAGCATGTAATTCCACACATTCACATCATTATAGTATTCTTGGACAGAATAATATATTTTTTTCAATAATATGTTTTTAATCCTAAAATTAAAAAGTAAAAGTTGACTTTAAATTGTTGAAGTGGCAGATCTGTAATTATTTCTGGAATTTTATTATACATGCGTGTACCTTATACAAAAATGATTTAATGACTTTTTTGAGGCGAAAGCTAGGTGTAATTGGCTTATTTATGTCAATATAAATCCCCAAGTGTGGATCGAATCCACAACTATCGAACTCACTTGTGACTCTACGCCACGACAGGCGTTATATAACTTACTTATATAGTAAAAAACATAAACCAATTAACAAACTTAACTACAGTTACTAAAGTAAACGTGTTCATTAAAGTTAGTTTAAATTGCAACACACCTGTTCCTCTCTGAGTCGCCATTCGCTTTTGACTCGCCAAGTGTCTTAGAGAATGACTATTGATTTAACAAGCTTCTCTATGCTTCGAGCATCAATATTTTGCATAATTGAAAAGAAAATATATAAGGCCTGTCGTGACGCAGCGGCACAAGAGTGCGACTGTAAACGCGATAGGTTGTGGGTTCGATTCCCATACCAGGAAATGTAAAAGTTTAGTATTTTTATTTCCTGGGTTTGGTGACAAGACAAAGCGCGGCGTTGAGTTCCGCCACTCATCACCCAATGTCTAGAATCAAATTCAGATGGAAAGAGAACGGAGTGTCTTGTCAGTACGTCCTCTCTGGCTACCCTGCTATACGGGATAAAGCGTGTTTTTATATAGCTATAATAAATACGTGAAGCAAAAACTTTGGATCCCTTTTTGCGAAAATTACGCGAACGGAGGAGCATGAAACTTGGCACACTTATAGTTTATATAGAGAAGGAGTACAGAATGCTAATATTTTTTTAAATAATGCATAAAAACTATATTAAATTAATAAAATAAATGTCACACACACTACCATGGTTTGACATTCATGTATATATAAAGTGCCATATACATTACTAAAGACAACGCGTTGTTAACGCGTCAACGGAGACACTAGTAGTATTAAATATACATCGATAGCGGCTACCACTGATTGAGTAGCAAGATATAATCGTTTAACGTGACTCGTTACTCGCGAAATGAAATTAACTGAAATTAATGTATTGTTTCATATGATAATGCGTTAAGTTCCGTTTCACGTTTTTATCGATGTTGATATGTTAATATATTGGAGGCGTGAATTTTTGTTAATATCCTTTTTTTTATTTTCACGCTGTATCACGCATAGCAGGCAAACACGTAATACTCCCTTTTTCACAGGGATTGACTGACTCCTTTCTTTCTTTTCCACACGTGATTTTAAAAAAAAAATCGTTAAATTGAGGTATTACGGGCTGAATGGCGGAACTCAACACCGCGTTTTGCCTTATTACCAAACCCAGGAAATGAAAATACTGAACTTTACATTTTCTGGAGTGGGAATCGAACCCACAACCTGTCGCGTTTACAGTCGC
>JAKGSA010000792.1:0-41089 GCA_033558755.1 Philaethria dido
CCATCGAACCGGAACACATCATTAGATATTTGGCGGTTCGTCTTTGACATGATAGTGGTCGCGAGCCAGTCGGAGGACGAACCTCCTACCACCTAACAGAAGCACTACCTATCATATAAAATAAGCATCCTCAAAATTGATTCACTCAATAAAAAGTTACACTGAATTGAGTATCTTTTTATTTGGAAATCGGTTAAAACGATGTAAATTTATTTAGCATTAGTGCTTTGTGACGCTTATATTATAATTAAGCAGAAAGTACTTCTTTATACAAATTTCATCTAAATTATGAAACTACCAAGCACTAAAATCTTATTTGCATATCCATCTCGTGCTTAGCCATAAAGCAAAACATTACGTTGAGAGAAAACGTGTATAACTAAGAGTTGCCAATTTGCATTTGCTACAACGTCAAAGATCCTTACAAAAATTGTCTAATATATTCCTAATTTTAGGAACAGAAAGGTAAAATTTTGATTTACGTTAAAATTTATAATTAAAATTTTGAAAAAAAATTAAAACTGATTGCAAATAAAAGGATTGAGTAATTAAATTGTTACAAATAACTCAAAAACTCCTCGTTAGATCTAAATAGGACCAAAATGTACAGTCAATTTGGTGACCTCCTCCTTTTTGGACGCTGGTTAAGGATTGAAAGGAATTTAGAAAATATGTGCAAGTATATGGATACCTACTAGTAAAATAAATATTATGAAGCAGGAGTTTCAAGAAATACCATTCTCTGTATTCTGAATTTAAGATATTGCGTGTTAAATGACTGTTCTTTTTTTTTAACTTCACGCTGTAACCCGCATATAGCAAGGTAGGCAGAGGGAACCAGAGAACCTAGTGCTAAGACACTTCGTTCTCTTTTATTAAATGTTGTAGCATATTAACATGGATATATCGTATCTAATAACAATAATATCCTATAATTATCCTTCATTAGTAAAATATCTAGAGCGCGATAGAAAAATAGTCAAATGGTAAATTGTATTCTAAAATAGTAATAAAAATTGTACGAAATGCTGCATTACAGGTTTCTCTCAATTTGTACTTTTTCTTAAATTAAAATGTATGTATTAAATCAATGTAAATATAAAAAAAACATATTTACCCATTATCTGTAAAATGCCTCAATTCGGCGGAAAGTGGGGAACGGAATTGTTGAAAGAGAATGGAGTATCTTAACACTAGGTTCTCTGGTTCCCTCTGCCTACCCGGCTATATGCGGGATACAGCGTGAAGTTAAAAAAATCTATAATATTATATACATTATAATTATTTTTCTTTCTTAAATAAATCTCTTATTTTACAAATTTCCACAATTTATAAAAAAGAAACCGTAAGCTGACAAGAAAACCCTACAAAAACGAACGACAGATAACATGTCGAGTATCGGTTCAAGTGGTAAAGCAATATATTACTTATGGGCAAAGAAGCATTGACTTAACAGTACAGCTTTCCGTTCAGAAGAGAAAGTTTTTAGGTTTTAGTATTTATTAAAGTGGAATGAATGTTAAAAATACTGAGTTTTGCACAGTGACCGGAAAAGAAAATGTTTCGAAACTACAAGTACACTCAGGAAGTTTGAAATAACCATATTTGTTTTAACTATGATATTAAATTATGTAAGAGGCCATCGTGGCGCATTATGACAGTGTTTGACAGAAAGCGCGGTTGGTTGTGGGTTCGATTCCCATCTAGGGGAATTTTAAATTATTTTCATTTCTCCACTCTGGTAAAGCAAAGCATGATGACACGAAATGTACCAAATTCAAGGGGAATTCGGCGTACAGTGTCTTGACTGGTTCATTCTGACTAAATGAATTTATGTAAATATCTATTTCTCACAAATTGTAGGTAGTTTTATATATATATTGAAATACCAATATACGTATGTATAAAAGGTATATGAACAAGAAATGTAAGCGGAAAGAGAGATAGGGAAAAACTTTTGTTGGCCTTCGATAACTCTGTATCGATGATACAGGAAGAAGCTCACGTAAAAAGCTTAAGGAGCTCTCAAAGGGCATAAATAAAGGTGTGATGAGTGTGGGGCAGACAAAAGAATTATGCAGAGATCGTAGTGTTTGGCGTTTATTGCATTTTATATAGTCGTTTCTTTTTTGTTAAAATTTTAATTATTACATAGCTTCACGCTGTATCCCGCATATATCAGGGTAGGCAGAGGGAACCTAGTGTTAAGACATTCCGTTCCTCACTTTACGCCGAATTGAGGCATTGCGTGCTGACTGGCGGAACTCAACACCGCGGTTAGCCTTGTTACCAAACCCAGGAAATGAAAAATTTAATTTCCTGGGGTGGGAATCGAACCCAAAATCTATCGCGTTTAGAGTCGCACGCTTGTGCCTCTGCGCTACGACAGGCGCTAATAAAGGTGTCCCAAAATTAACGCAAGATTTGACTTTGCCGCCATTTGCTATTATATTCATTATTCATTCGCTATAAAAGACTAAAAATGGCATTCTCTATTTAATTCAAATCTTGCGTTAATTTTGGGACACCCTATATAAGCTAAAATAATACAAATGCATAATAATCATGTTTTGTTTAAAAATTGACTAAAATATTTAAATTTGTATATGTTTTAAAATTTTAAAACTATACATCTGAGTAGCAAATTGTTCTATATTTTACCAAAAAAATAACCAAAAATTAGAACGAAGAAAACGTAACAAATCCGTTCTATTCACTGAAATTGTTACAATGCACTCGTCGGCGCTAACTAGGTACGAATAATTGCATAACTACGATACGTCTCAAGCACGAAATTGCAGTTTTTTACTTTGTTTCCAACCTCGACAGTAAAAAAGCAGGTTAAGTGTCAGAAAAGGCGTTTTTTTATTAATTTGAACTTTATAATTTTGAGCTAATTGAAACTATTATATAAAATTGTATATGAGTGAATTTTGAATTTAAATAGTAATCATTTTTTAGCTTTCACGCTGCATCCCGCATATATAGCAATGTAAGCAGAGGGAACCTGAAAATCTAGTGTTAAGACACTCCGTTCTCCACTTTCCGCTGTATTAAGGCATTGCGTGCTGAGTGGCAGAACTCAACGCCGCAATAGTAACTATTGATGCGTAAAATATGCGTTGTCTTGACAACGTGTTTGTCACTTTATGAAAGAGTCTATGTCAAATATATAAGTAATATTTTATTAAATTAAAGTAATTCTAATATATTATCATAAAAAATCTTTAGCATAATACTTTAAATACACTAATTTTCATACTCCCGCGGTTGTATAATTCTTATTAGAAGGAGCCTATAGCCACCGTTGCTAATTACGATTCTGTACTTGTTTGTAATTTTAAAGTGCAATAAAGAATAAATTATAATTATTTTTTACATATATATTAATATAATAGTTATATGTCTAAACATACTTGCCATTATACCCTGCTATTCCACTATGCTTTTTTTTTTGAATATTAATAGGCGTTTCAACATAAACATTCAAATAAGTAATTTAAAAAAGAAACTAAAAAAAATCCCTCTTGAACTTATTTTCTCGTTATAGTATCGTCTTGGCAAGGATCGGCTATCGGCTTCATGCTGAAAATTAATTTTATTATAATCACATCTGGACATATATGTAAATTATCTAGCGGATTTAAGTTGGACGTTTTTACATATATTGATTATTGAATAGACAAAATCGTAAAATACTTAATTCGATATGCCCTTTACTTTGCAAATTAATTACTCAATTATTGTTTTCTTGAAAGGGTTAAAAAAATAAAAGCAAATTCCTAAAAAAATATACTTTTAAAAGCATAAACAATTTTATACAAAGAAAAATAAATTCCAATAACAATGCTTGTAAAAAAGGTTTTACATTACTTTCAGCTATTCCACTACATAACGTTAGTTATTCTAAGAAAGACTAATAATTCAATTCCTAACACAGCCTTGAGTTTGTAACTATTTTTTTTTTGTTTCACGAAACCCGCTGAAAATAGATAGCACTATAATTAGGTTTAGTCTTTTAGAGCACTTTGGAAAAATAAGGTTAAGAAAAAATTTTCTACCAGTTTCGTGTATATGACCTTCACGCTTTACCCTGATGGGAAGGCAGAGAGAAGATAGTGTTAAGACACTGCATTCTCCGCTTTCCATCTAAATTCTAGACATCGGACGAAATACTTTTGTTTTATATATATATTAAATTAAATTTGCAGTATTAAATATAGCTTAAACGCCAAAATAACGAGTGGGATGCAATGATTTACAAAAATGTTCTTAAGGCTTGGTAATTAAAGATCTACGAGTATTTTCCACCATTTGCGATAATCGTTAGTTCAAGTATAATATAGCATGCAATTTTAACATAAAAAGAAAACCGAAATCAAATAACGTACTATAAAGTGTAATTATTACGAATAACCCAAAAACTACTTGTCAGATCTTAAATAATTTTAAACGAGATGACAATCACTAGCTCTCATTTAAAAAAAGAATCGTCAAAATTGATTCTCCCAGTACAAATAAAAAAAAATAAAAAGCCAAATTGCGGAATTCTTCCTTTTTTAAATCAGGTAAAAATAATATACGAAATGTAACTAATTTGATATTAATACATAACATCAATATATGTAGGTAGCATGGGAGATAAGATTTAAGTTTATCTTCATCCTTTTCCTTATTACTAGCTTATTACTGGCAGGGGATATATCTATGTAAATAATTAATTTATGTATTAGATATTTAATAGGACTGGTGTTCCCCTTGACGTGTTTCTCACCGACTCTTCTTAGCAGAGCTGCCTTCCGAGCCAGTAGTAGCTGAATTGACAATACTGACATGTTAATTAATAATTCAAAAGTATTTGTGGGGAACGGAAATGTTAAAAGAGAACGGAGTGCCTACCCTGCTATGTGCGATATACAGCGTGAAGCTAAAAAAATATACTTGAAAAGTCTGTTTTTAAGTAAGAAATATTTTGATTTTGGTTATGAACGCGTTGCTTTTAGCACACGTATACGTCACTTTATATAAACATGGATATCAAACACTTGGTAGAGTGAGTTACATTTATTATATCTAATTTTTATGTATTATATAAAAATATATCACCTTTATGTACTGCTCCTCTATAATAACTAATAAACTATAAATGCCAAATTTCTTGGTCGAATGTCCGCGTAAAAATCGTAGGAATGTGCTGAGTTTCGGTACCATGACATGACCTAGGGCTAAAACTACCTATTCTTCACTACAATTTTGACGATTTCTTTATGGAACTAGAAAATTTCAATAATTTGAAGTAGAATGAAGAAGAAGAAGAATTCACAAAATTGCCATACAACCTATAACCACATACAGTCAGTCGTTTTACTATTGCCACGACGGCTTAAATATAATACAATCGACAAAAAAAAAATAAAGAAAGATCTTAATAGATAATAAAAAAGGTATACAATATATACATTACACATACAAATGTTATTTACGTACAAAGTTCCCCATAGTCCTTGACAGTTCAAGTGTTTTGATGTCTGCGTCTAAGTAGCGACTCGGGACCTACGCCTTAGATTACATACCTATATTAGAATATTGTGCATACAGTAATTTAAATATAATATATTTATATAAACAATAAATACCATGGTGGAGCAATGGAACAAACAGCGTTTGACTGTACACGATTGGTTATAGATTCGATTCACATTCGGGGAAATTTCTATAATTAAATTTCATTTCCCTTTTGCTCACATATATGCTAGATGCTATGAAAGACTATTAGGACTCCCATAGGTTCACCGTGCGTGTGGTGGATTCATCGTGTTACAGCGAGAGGAGTTTGGAGAGTACCTGGGATTTATACCCCAAATGTAGGTTTAAGGGGCCCCTTTAAATACGCATTAACATTCGCCTCCACTGTCTGCGTTCCTCTCTCTACTTAACCTAATTTGTAAAGATCCTACTAGTGCCTTCAAAATATGAGCTAAAAAATGAAATTATGATAGTTCTAGAAAGGTTTTTATTAGTTTATAGAGAAATTTAGCTGTTGTACCTCTCATGCCTACCTCTAGCGCTTCGTTGGTAAGTTCGAAATACTTTACCTTTAAATGGAATAAATAATTTATCAAAAAAGTAATAATTTAAAAAACGCAGTACGTAATCAGCGATTTACATCTTCAGATCAATTTCGTTCAATAAAATGGCGAACGCATTTATCATTTGGGAAGAGCCGTAAAGCAGCCTAATACCAGAATCCTAAGGCACACAAAACCCCGATGAACGATAAAGACATCCATTGTACTAAAGATTTATTGGGGACTACAATACAAAAGTGAATACTTTATAATATAAATGATAAGTATTCATGTGTGTTTCAGTAGAATATGGTGGTGAAATTAATTCAATTTTTGTTCTTGGATCTTTTCTAACTCAAAAATAGAGGAAAACTCAGTGATAAATTTTAACATTAGATGCTCACTGTTTGTTCTGTTGTTTAAGGAAGATACGTAAAGATAATTATATATTATAGGTATTGTATAAAATAAAAAATATAAGATTTTTTTTTATTTTATATTTACTTGAGTATTTAATTAATTTTATTCAATATTTTTATGAAAAAGTTTTTAAGTCTACCATAACAAAATTTCCTTCATTAAGACTGGTTGTGGCATATGTAGTCGCAACATGCTCGTGGCTTTCTTCGATTTTACGATCACGGGCTATAGCGCATGGCTACTTAGTTAAAAGTCTGGTGACAGAACATTACAGATCATGAATATGGCTATCAAATACATAAAAAAAAATGAAGTCGTGCTGTTTGTTTCAAAGATCAGCGAGTTCTTTGACCAAAAACATCTTCGACCTTGTTATATTAGTAGAGATCTTAAATTAAAATATATATTTTTAATAAATTTCATAATTTTCATATAGATCCAAAATATTTTTTTATATAGAATTAAAAGTAGCCAGAACACAAAATTCAGTTTACTATTAAAATTTATCATTTAAGTTAATTAATACGCCATTTGCTATTCAATGACTAATTTAGTACATTTCAGGAAATACAATTAATATATAATATTGGTACGTCGATTTGCTAAGCTAGTTGCCAATATGTGCCAAACTTTGATAATGAATGATTAGTTGTCAAGCTATTGGAAAACGGCGAATGCTATGTGATTCAATTCATAGTGAATACGTACACGGTTATTATATAACAAATCATTTGAAATACTTAGTGGCTGAAATGGAAATTATATGATTTTGAGTATGAATATGCTATATAATATTCTGTTAGTATACGAGGTGTGTTTAAAAAGTAAGGTGACTGTAAAATTTGGCGGGCAACGTACGAGGTGTGTTCAAAAAGTAAGGTGACTTTGTATTTTTAAGAAAAAATATTTATTTATTTATCAATATTTATGTTGTCCCCTTCAAAGTAATCCCCCTCAGATACAATACACTTATGCCAACGGTTTTTCCAATCGTCAAAGCACTTCTCATAAGCACTTTTCGGTATAGCCTTGAGCTCTTCCAGCGATGCAGTCTTTATCTCTTCAATCGTTGCAAATCTCCGTCCTTTCATAGGTCTCTTTAGTTTTGGGAACAAGAAAAAGTCACATGGGGCCAAATCCGGTGAATATGGTGGCTGAGGCATGATTGTGGTGTTGTTTTTGGCCAAAAAATCTCTCACCAGCAAAGATGAATGATGAGCAATTTCGGAACAAACTTCGCTGACACACGTCTCATGCCCAAAACGTTAGAAAAAATTTCATGGCACGAGCCAAGCGATATACCAACATCCTCAGCAACTTCTCTGATAGTGATTCGACGATTTTCCAGAACAATTTTCTTCACTGCTTGAACGTTTTCATCAGTTGTTGACGTGCTTGGGCGTCCAGAGCGAGGCTCGTCACGTTAGCTACTTTTTGAACACACCTCGTATTTTAGTAATAATAGTTATGTGAAGTTAGATTAGCTGGCTTATTATTATTTTTTTAGTATCTAAAGATACTACGTTTATTTCCGCTAGAATAGTTACCAGAACATAGCACAAATACACTCCTTTCTTCATCCTCTATCTGATATTGAGACGTTATATGTTGAGTGGCGGAACTTAACGCCTCGTTGTTTGATCATGCTGTTGTAGGGACAAAAATAATTTCAAAATAATTTATACCTCTAAATACAAAACCAATCGCGTTTACATAGCGTGGCGGCATAGTTGTACAGTACTGTAATTTTTTTTTTAACTTCACGCTGTACCCCACATATAGCAGGGTAGGCAGAGGGAACCTGAACCTAGTGTTAAGACACTCCGTTCTACAACAATTCCGTTTCCCACTACACGTAATTTTTTTTTAACTTAAAATATCTTACACTATGTGCGAGATAAGCATAAGCAATCTATAGATCATTTCTTTAATCAGCTCTTTAATTTCTATCCATTTTAAAAATAATACATTATATAAACAATACTTTGATCGAATCGAATCTAAAATCATCGTTTATAAAACGACTTATATACTTCGTCTAAGAGTACATCACTATTTCTATGGATAGCAAGTATTATATAGTGATGCTTCTCTCTACTTTCTTTTGGATTTATATATTCCTAATATTACAAATGTGAATGTAAATTTGTTTGTTGCGCTTTCACGCCAAAACTACTCAACCGATTAATATGAAACTTTGTACACATATTCTTAGAGGTATGAAAAAGGACATAGGATACATTTCATTTCTATTGTTTCTTTTATTAAAACTAATGTAATGTTGCTTGATATATATATAAGAAATTTCTGAACACAATATAAATATTTGACAACAAAGATTATGTCATGAATTCCTTCTGCAACCAAATGACAGTACTTTTATATACTATTTATTGTAGTTTAAGTAGCGAAATAATTTATATAACAACGCCTGTCGTGGCGCAGAGGCACAAGCGTGCGACTGTAAACGCGACAGGTTGTGGGTTCGATTCCCACTCCAGGAAATGTAAAATTTAGTATTTTCATTTCTTGGGTTTAGTAACAAGGCAAAGCGCGGCGTTGAGTTCCGCCAATCAACATGCAATGACACAATTCGGCGGAAAGTGAGGAACGGGATTGTTGAAAGAGAATGAAGTGTCTTAACACTAGGTTCTCTGGTTCCCTCTGCCTACCCTGCTATAAGCGGGTTACAGCGTGAAGTTAAAAAAAAAATTATATAAATTTGCTTATTTACCTTAAACATTATGTACTGCAAAAAACACCTAGAAGAACCATACACATCTAGTTCTAATACAACACAATGATCAATTGTAAGTAAATCAAAAGTATGGCCACCTTCTTCCAATAAAATGTGCTCAGCATCTTACATGACCCGCGGGTGCCATTACACCCACAGTTGCCGTGTTCCAAGCCACATCAAATAAAACTTTATTTATTACTTGCTATTTCGCACTATTCTAGTACGTACGTGAACATTAAATGTACTGTTTATATCAAAAGGTAAGCCGTAAAATTGACGTTGTTCCTACTATTTTCTAATACCAAGGTGACTGGAATAATGATATGGATTTCGTGGATTGTGCTTTTGTTAATATATGGAAATTTGTATATAGCTTA
Organism: Philaethria dido; assembly: GCA_033558755.1. Lineage (NCBI taxonomy): Eukaryota > Metazoa > Arthropoda > Insecta > Lepidoptera > Nymphalidae > Philaethria > Philaethria dido. The sequence continues at coordinate 9,606 of JAKGSA010000792.1, forward strand.
GTACATACATAGCTTCACGCTGTATCCCATATAGCAGGGTAGGCAGAGGGAACCTAGTGTTAAGACACTCCGTTCCCCACTTTCCGCCAAATTTAGGCATTGCGTGCTGAGTGGTGGTTTGCAACGCCGCGCTTTGCTTTGTTACCAAACCTTGAAAATGAAAAATTCCATTTCCTTGAGTGGGAATCGATCCCACAACCTGTCGCGCTTACAGTCGCGCCACGACAGGCATAAAAATAATAATAAATTGTAATAATTCAGAAAAAGCCAATAAAAATATGGATCACGTATCCATAGTGATCAAAGAAAATCATAAAAGAAAATAAATATATTATGTTTTATACATTTGTAGTTTCTATCAATACAGAATTTGAAGTATTTGTAGTGCTCTGAGATAGTTATAGGTTCGAATCTTCAACAATTAGAGGAAATTATACTATTTGAATACGTACATAGTGCTTGTTAAATAATTCAAATTATATTTAGGAACTTAATGACAACATATCTATTGTACGCATTTCAAAATGTTCAAGCATTCAAATATATATTGTAATATATTTGGTTATATAAACTTCTATTCACAGCTGGCAAGTTTGAGCCCCGATTTAGACTTTATTCATCTCAAATTATGTCAATGTCACTCTTCTCTTTCTGTGACACATAGGGTGGTGTCCAATGTCGCACGATGGCCTAAATTCATCAAAATGTTTATATATTTACTAAAAATCTTTTTAATAACCAATTAAAATGTAAATTTATATTAGTATTTAGTAGTTATAATTAATGATGGTTCCTAAGATTCTTCAAACAGTTTTAGCTTTTCGATTATCTTTCAAGATTAGCGAATAAGTTGGTTAGCTTCACACTTTTTCTCGGATTGCATGGTAGGCACAGAAAACCTATTGTTAAATACATCGTTCTTCGCTTTCTGTGGCTTTTAGGCGGCGTAACTCAACGCTGCGCTATGTCAAACCAGAGCCGATACATTACATTTTTTTAGCTTCACGCCGTACCCTGGGCAGACAGAAAGAACCTAGTGTTAAGACATTCCGTCCTTCTCTTAGTATCCGATTTGAATGAATCCGTGTTGAATGCCGGAATTCAACACTTTTCTTTTTGTTACTAGAGCGCGATAATAAAAAATACTTCGCGAATATTTTAAATATAATTATTTCTCCAAGTGGAAATCGAACCCATAACAATGTGCATTTATAATCAAACGCTGTATACTAAGCTATGATAGTCTTTAACATTATTAATTGTATTTGAAAAATCAAGATATTGGTTACTTCAAGAATTTACGAGTATTATACACTAGAGATATACTAAATAATATGTCTTTCCTAATTTTAATTTGAATTATATAACTACATCGAATAAATACATATATTTTTCCAAGTTCGCTTTCATTAAGCATAATACATAGCTTGTAGAGATTAAAGGCTACCTTCATATTTCGGCGTCGGGTGTGGTGAGGTACCTAATTTACGTAATAGCCTACCCTCCAACCTCATTTTACTTTACTAAATCTCTAATAGCTAGTTTAAATATTTATGTTAACTAACAAATAATGTAACCTATTATCATATTATATTATATGAATTTATTGGTCGAATTTGAAGTATATAACAGCTGACGCTAGTGGATTCGATTCCCGCTTAAAGAAATAATTAAATTTTAATAATTTCTCTATCCAATCTGTGGATGATGAAGTAATTTATCAATAGATTATCTTTATACAAAACAAAGAAAAATTAAATATACATATAAATCTCTGTTCATATTTTAAACCATACAATTTTTCTGATAATAAAATCGGAGTCCAACTAAAAAACTAAACTTTCTACAATTGACTTTCATAACTAAATTTTAGGGCTTATATACCATATATTATTATAATTTATACAATTTTTATCAACACTCCAGGAAATGAAATTTTTCATTTTCTGGGTTTAAGGCAAAAATACGCGGCGTTGAGTACCGCCACTTAGCACGCAATGCCTCAATTCGGCGGGAAGTAGGGAACGGAGTGTCTCAACACTAGGTTTCCTTTGCCTACCCTGCTATATGCGGGATACAGCGTGATGATGATTCCTCTTCTAATTCTTCTATGAAAAAAAAATAAGCAAAAATTACAAATCCCTATTAAATTCAATTTAAAAACACAAGAAACGTATCAACCACGATTATCATGTATATTACTTACGTAATCCAACATATTACACTGCGACAAACCGATAGCATCTTGATGAATAAATTTGTTTATGCGACTAGGAAGGCGTTGTTCACTCGCTGAGTCATTACGGTTACATGGAACACTGAGTATTTTATTCTATGGGGTAGTTTCACTTCTAATTTATTTAAAAGATTTCTTTTATTTCTTTTCGTTTCTTTGTTGTTTTTGGAAGTAAGGTTAAATGTAAGGAAATGAAATGGATCTTTTTTATATTATTCGTCATTATTATTCATTCGTCTTGAAGATTTCTTGAAAGAAAAAAATATATTGAGAAATTTATAGCGCAGTGGGACAGCGTCTTTTTGGTTGTAAGTTCGATTCCCACGCAGTGAAATGATTATATTTAAATCATGGTCATTTTTTTGCTCGGCTAAGACAAGATGCAGCGTTAACTTCTGCCGTTCAACATGCAACTTCAAGCTTTATCCCTTATAGCAGGTTACTTAGAGTGTAACCTAGTGTTAAAATACTCCTTTCGCTTTTATCTGCCCAAATTCGAAACATTGCGTGGCAAGTGGTAGCACAAAATATATGAAATGCTCTCTCCAGTCTGTTTCAAAGGTATCATTGCCAATAATAAAGAATTGTAAACCATTGTCGAATATAAAAAAAAAAAAAAAAAAAAATAGTCCCGCTGAGTTTCTTGCGCCGGTTCTTCTCAGGTCTGAGGCATTAAATTTAGTGAACCGGTGGTAAATTATTTGACGTTCAAAAAATGAAGCATGTAACTTCTTATTTTGAATAAAATTATTTGACTTTGACTTTGACTTTATATCGAGTTTGGTACAAATATATACGGTGTATACTGACACTTGGTTTCCTCTGACCACTCTGCTATACAAAATAGAGCACGAAGATGTAACAAATTGAATATTGATGTTAAAGCCACATATACACTTAAACTTACGTACATATAGTAACTTAGCACGCAATACCTCAATTCGGTGGAAAGTGGGGAACGGAAATTCTAAAAGAACGAAGTATCTTATCCTAACCTAATCCTAACCTAGTGTTCTCAGGTTCCCTCTGCCTATCTACTATATGCAGGATACAACGTGAAGCTAAGAAGAAGAATATAGCAAAAATACATCACAATTTAAAATTCAAATACAATCTTGAAATTCTAAAATATGAAAATTTTATAAAAAATATTCAAACAAAGTAAATTTCATTCTCATTATCGAAACATTCCAACGCTCTTCATGTTCGAAAAGTTTAACTTTTGCAAAGAAATGTTATAATAAATGGCTGTTAAACAGCCGTAGGAATACTGTAATGAAGCGAGTTCAATGCAGGGATAATTGTGCTAATGGGAGCCTTCGAAGTCGAGTTTTCGGAGGAAATTAATTCTATCGCTCTCTCTGTATCTCCGATACATGCGAAAACTTTTACCTTTGTATAAGTAAAACATGCTACCATATATTTTCTTTTCCTGTTAAGTTTTATTAATTTGATGAGAACGGTATTTATTAAGGTATTCTTCGTAAAATAAAAGGAAATAATGCTATCCAGTGAACAATGAGTGCCAAGTCTGTTCTATCTCTTATAGTTTGGGGTTGCGTTTAAATACTGTAATTGTGTACTTAAGAACTAAATTAAAAAGAGAATGTGTTCGACAGTAAATACAGATCCTCACGCTGAGTTAAGCTCAGCATATGGTTGTGGGTTCGATTCCCACACGGTGGAATCATAATATTAAATTAGATTAGACGAGATACAGCGTGAAGTTAAAAAAAAATCTAATACTCATATAAAACGCAGCGTTGAGCTCTACCACTCAATACGCAAAGTTTTCAATTCGAGCGGAAGTTGGAAAACGGAGTGACTTGACACTTTTACGGTTCACTCTATCTACCCCGCTATGTCGAATAAACTGTGAAGCTACTTTAGTCGCCACCGCCAAATACGCAAAATGCCTGAAATTTAAAAAAATAATCAATTTCATGAACAACGTGATTAATATAATAAATCACGAGATTACATTGGTTAGTTCATCGGGTCCCCTTCCGTCTCTAATGACAAGGTCAGATAAGAACAGTTCGGCTGAAGAGTAAATCCACTTTGAAGATCAGAAATACTACGCTTGTCAGCATTTCCGAATTCCTTTTCTTATATTTTCTAATTAAACCTGTTATTTAAACTTGATTGCATATTATAAGGAACGTTTTAACTAAAGTGTGTAGCAAAGAGATGTTAATGTAATATCAGTATATTTTATTATGTTACTTATGTGAGCAATTCAAGTTTTTCTAGATTGGATATATTATTTTGGATGCGATGTTTTCGTCATTATGACAAACATCACTTGACAAAAAAATTACATAAATTTTATTTAGATTACTTTTTATTAAGATGACACTGTTCTAATTAATATTTTTGCAGAATTACAATATTTGCATACCTTATAAATGTAAATACTAAAACAAACCATCAGTATTGTAAACTATTTGTATGTTTCTTCTGATATAGTATATTTTTAAACAAGTAACAGTTTTTTTCTCACATTAATATTTATGGAAATTAAGTCTACTGTTAACCGTAAAATAACGCGTAATCTACGCGTTGCCGTAAATTAACCTATTTATGTTTTTTTTTATTCTAGCAAAAAGCCAAAGGTGTGGAAATGTATAATCAATTTCTAATATATCATTACAAGAACAGTATTTTCTGTTGTAAAATTTCTATAAGTTTACGATATGACTATTATTTTCTAAAAACTTCAAAATATCAATTTTAGTCCAAAAAGTTAATTAATTAGTTAGTGAGTAATGAAAGTTCCATTCCAGTGACCAATTATTTTTAATTTAAAAAACTATAGATTTTTGGTCATTTTCTACTTTATAATCTCATATATGCTCCGTACGGTTCTTTAATAATGATTTTGCTGCCAATGTCGCCGTAATAATATTTTCTAACTTTATAGATAATTTCGTTTACTTTTCATTCGCGCCAGGTTGTGGGTTCGATTCCCACTCCAGGAAATGTAAAATTTAATATTTTCATTTCTTGGGTTTGGTAACAAGGCAAAGCGCGGCGTTGAGTTCTGCCACTCAAACCGCGATGCCTCAATTCGGCGGAAAGTGGGGAACGGAATTATTGAAAGAGATTGGAGTGTCTTAACACTAGGTTCTCTGGTTCCCTCTGCCTACCTCGCTATATGCGGGATACAGCGTAAAGTTAAAAAAAAAAGAAGAAAAAATCTTTTCATTCATATTGATTAAAAATATTAATGCTGTAAAAAATAAAAAGATAATATAGAAAAAAGACAAATAATATAGCAAATTCCACAAATAAACAATAAACAAAAAATATATACATACATTTTTATCTCTACTCTTAAAGTTACACCGATACCAATGTCAGTCTCACAGATCGATCAGCGCCAATTCACCAACCTATCCATCTCGCACAAAAACGAAATGGGTGCTGAAATCAAGTTGAAAACAAATCCTGAGGCTAGCAAACAATTGGTTTCACCAAAAAAATAAATAAATTTACAAAAATGTTTCGTCGGTCTCACAGACCAATGTGTGGGTAAAGGAAGGTCTTAAGCTTATATATATTCGTTATACTTTTACAATAATTCAGAAATTATTAAACTTAACAGAAAAGAAAACCGGCTTCAAATAAAATGCATTAAAAAGTAAAATTATTACGAATAACTCAAAAACAATTGTTAGATGTTAACTAATTGTAAATGGGATCTTATCAAAAGCCTTTTTTACGAAAATGATGTGGACAGAGGAGTATGAAATCTAACATACATTGAGCTTGTATTGATCTCTATATAAGCTTAAAGTATACCAAGTTCAGAAATCGAATTGTTTATATAATAGTGAACTAGAAATATATTAAAATAACATAAAAAACATTACACGCAACAAACCACTAAACCGATTTTGATGAAATTTGGTATGAAGATAGAACTGAACTTGGGAAAGGATATAGAATATTTTTTATCACGAAAAAAATGGTACAAGGGGTTGAAATAGACGTTGAAAGTTTGTATCAAAGTTCCTTATTATCAAACATAAACCCATGTAAGACATGATGAATAGTCTAGACCTTGGGAAAGCCTATAGGCTACTCCTTACCATATCGCGCGATATGACCGAATTCCAAGCAGGCGAAGCGGCAGGAGGAAAGCTAGTAATATATAAATGATAATGACATTCTATACATTATAAATAATTCTCAAGTACTCGTATATTTTATTTCAAATTAACTTTTCATGTGTATGTTACGTGAAGTGTTAAGACAACTTGTATTTTCACGTCAAAAGGTCTACTAGTGTAAATTCGATGTGACCAATAAAGTAAATATACATAGAAATACATATTAAACTTAAAAATAATCAACACTTTAAAACATTAACTCGACTAGAACAAATCAATAAAAATACGTTTGTCGGCTAAATTAGTACAACATAATATATTATGATAATTTTTTCTATTCAAAGAAAAAATCATAAAATAAAGCATTATTTTTATATAAAAATAAAATATTCACTAAAAGTAAAAGCTTATAGCGTCGTTGTAACAGCACTGCAAAATGGCACATTTATTTAAGTGGCAGTTGCGCTCAAGGTGATTTAGCCCTATGCTCAATAAAGAAAATCATATTTCTTTTAGAATAAATATTTTAAATATACTAGTAGAGTGCTACGGTTTCGTTTCTTTTAAAATATTATTTGTTATATAATGTATTGCCTTTCCTTCCAAAAAACATATGTGAAGAATAAATTTTAAATTTAAGTCAAAGATATAGCTCAAAAACACATACGCATTACAATACATGTGTTTCAATAAATCTTAAAATTTTTGTAAGTAGTCACTACATCTTATACGAAATTTAGTAACATACTAGATACTCGTATTAATATCAAATTTCATCTCAATCCATTCAGTAGTTTTTACGTAAAAGGGTAACAAACACCAATCACAAACTTACGTATTTATATAATTAAGATTTTAGCCAAAGAAATTTCAAGTAAGATACACTAAAAGGTAACATTATTACGAATAACTCAAAAACTATTCATTAGATCTTAATGAAATTTAACCTATCATATAAAAAAATAAAATTTGTTCACCCAGGAAAAAGTTACGGTAATAAAAAAACCAGTTGAATTGAGGATCTCCTCTTTTATTTTGAAGTTGGTAAAAAGAAATTGTATTGAATATTTATAATCCGCACAAAATTACAAAAATTTGTAAATCACAGACAAAACCTAAACAAAAACTATTCTTTAACAATTGCGAACATATTCTAATAACAACAATATTTTATTCAGTTCATTTGAAAAACACAATATCTAGTGAATACTGCAGTATCATTTTTCATACAGATTTATGAATTTAACGAGCTGGCAATATTCTGCTTCTATTAGGAGACACTGTAATGCCTTTTAGTCCACGTAATGAATACATAAATGATAATTACTGTACTAATAATATTGCTAATAATATTACATTGGTTATTCATTTAGAATATATTATTCATGAAATGTGGTTAGGTTATGTAATAGGTCATAATGTATGGAAGAGGTCGTGGGTTCGATTATCAACCGACGTGAAAAAAGGAGCAGGTTCTCAATTTGTGTGTTACCGCATACATTTTTATAGGGTGAACCAATTTTGATGATACTTGTTTTATATCATAGCTAGTGCTTTTGATGTAGTCTTATTTGAATTTAGTTAAGATAGTTTTTGAGTTATTCGTAATATTTTTTTTTTTTTAGCATTTTATTTGAAGTTTGTATTATTTTGTGAGTCATGATGAATTGTTGTTTTATTTAAAAGAGTAAATGTGTTAAAGTTCTTACATGTTTATTGTAGTCTTATTTAAACGAACGAATGAAAGAATAAATATATATCACTTACTGTGATAATGTCGCCTTTGCATGCTGCAAATTTGTGTTTTGTATGTTCCTTTATACCTGTTTTCTTTTTTGTGTGTGCAATAAAGAATTTATCTATCCATCTATCTATATATTTTTATCCATGGACGGTTTTCTTGTAGTTTTTATTGTTAGTTAGTATATAATTGTGGTAGTAGCCTTCCTCAAACATGAATAATGTGTCTTAATTACAAAGAGAATGAATTACATGAATTACACAGAGGCAAAAAGTTATTGTCTCATTATAAGAAAAATATATATTTTTTTTAAGCGTTATGCTTTTTTTCGCACATCATAGACAGAATGTAGTGTCTAGACATTCCGTTTGCTAGCTTCTGCCCGTATTCGAGGCATAGTATTAAGTAGGAGAACTCAATAAGCGCTTTGTCTTTCAAAAGATATAAAAAAAAATATATAATCATTTTCTTGCGTAGGAATTGAACCCACAATGAATCACGTGTATAGTCAAACGCTTTTCTACTGCGACAATATGGTCTTTATTCAATTTAATAGTTTAAAATTGTTCAATTCGGTGGGAAAATCATTAACGCCTGTCATGGCGCAGAGGCACAAGCGTGTGATAGTAAACAAAACAGGTTTGATTCCCACTCCAGGAAAAGAAAATTTTAAAAAATGTTTAGTATTTTCAGTTTCTGGGTCTGGTAACAAGGCAAACCACGGTGATGGGTTCCGCTACTCAGCACGCAATGCATTACTCCAGCGGAAAGTGGGGAACGGAAATGTTGAAAGTGAACGGAGTGTTTTAACACTAGGTTCTCAGGTTCTCTCTGCCTACTCTGCTATATGCGGGATACAGTATGAAGTTAAAAAAAAACACAAGTCAATAACGGAGTGTTTCGACACTAGGTCTCTCAGCCCAGCTCCACAAGAAAAGCTGAAGCTGCTAAAATTACTTTTTGCTGAAACACTACAAAATATATCATGTCCACAATAAACGAATGTATTGGAATTTTGCCAGTTACAATGTATTCTATCCCAACTACTAGTTCTACTATGAGTAGGTATAGGTGACTGCGGTAGTAACATAAATTAATATTACAACAGCAACTTGGTAGCGATTCCCCAGCGTCTTCTTTGTTGTCGTGTAGGAAGTTTGTTGAATATGACTCACTTACCTAATTTCTTCGTGCATCTCCCCGGTGGATTTTATGCATGCAAAGCTTTTGCATTTCTTGTAACTATTTTCTGCAACATTATTAGTTTTAAAGTAAAAAAAACGAGTTTTGTAAAGTTATAGTAGTGATAAAGATTATATTTTAATAATCTTTATTTGTTTTTTTGTCTTTTTGTTTAGCTTCACGCTGTATCTTGCATATAGCAGACTAGGCAGAGGGAGCCTGAGAACCTAGTGTAGTCTGAACCCTGTGAACCTAGTGTAGAGTGTCTAGGACACTTCGTTCCCCAATTTCCACCGATCATCTTTATTTTATGTTAATTTTCCGGAATTCCAACTCAGAATGCCACGGTCAGTACAATTCTTTAATAATAGTGCTTTGAAAGTGCCAGTTGAGTATAAATCAATTCGCCAATTTCATGTTGTATGGATAACACACTAAGGAGATTGAAAGAGCTCTCTTTCATATACCAGCTTAGCGTTCTTTATCGTTCTGTTTTTATAAAATAAAAAAGAACAGCTTTCATATTGACTTCAAATGCTAATTTCATTATCAAGATTTTAACAAAAAGAAAATTGACATGAAATTAAATGAACTAAAAAGCTTCTATTACGAATAACTCACGAACTACTCATCAGATCTTAACTAAATTTAAACAAAACTACAACATAAACCCTACAAAAAGAATCGTCAAAATTGGTTCTCAGTAAGTCGTTATGCGGTTACACCTCAATTTTTTCAAGTCGGTTAAAAATGTTTCAAATAGATTATTATGCTTATATATAATAAGTTATATAGGAAGCAAAGGTGAGCAGCAAAAAAGGTAGGGGAAGACCTCATTGAATTTGGAGAAGGTTCACGTGAAGCATGAGGACCTCCCGGAGGGCATGTATAATTACAGGTTAATGACTGTGGACGAAACGAAAGAGGTATGTAGGGACCGTAGCGTTTGGCGCTTCGTTCTCTCCGACTACCCCGCTAGGGATAGCGTGAAAATAGGTAGGTAGGTGGGTATAATAAGATATATAGTTATAATATATATTAAAAAAACCATATTCATCCCATAGATTTAGGTAAAAATAGCATCATTTTTCTACTCCATTTAACCCTAATCGATAATTCAATACTAAGCGACGAGTTGAACAGAAAATGAGTTAAAACGGCCGAACCGTTAGCAGAAACACTGTTATATAGGTATATGCAGTAGGTATATTGCTCATGAAATTCAGCTTAGGGAAATTGCCTCCTTGGAAGAGCTCCTAAAGTTTGAAGAAAAATTTGATAGCTTATATCATTGTTAGAACAAACGTGGCGAGTTGGGGATGGGTGGATAGTAAAATCGTAAAATCGTGATCCTTTAAATGCTCATTTTCTATGAAAGTAGGAGAAGGGTATATATGTAGATTATTACGTAGTACATAAGTGGGGAACGGAAATATCAAATGAGAACGGAGTGTCTTAACACTAGGTCCTCTGGTTTCCTCTGCCTACCCTGCTATTTGCGGGATACAGCGTGAAGCTAAAAAAATATGTAAGTAATAACTAAAGACCATTGTGGCCTAGTGGGATAGTATCTGACCAGTAAGTTGTGGGTTCGATTCCTACTAGGGGAAATGATTACATCTGATATTTTTTCATTTCTCGATTCTGGTAAGATAAAGCTTTTCTACCTCGTCTATAAAAGCTTACCTTAGGTTCTAACTACTGCTATGCGGTATAAAGCGTGAAGCAGCTTTTATGTATGTAATAACGAAGAGTAAAGTTGAAATATCTGTGGGACACATGACCAAATGTCAACTAAGAAGAAAGAGCCTGAAAAGCTTTTACTGAAATTAAATAGTTTTCTAAAACAAACTTTGCCTTCAATATGACTCATGAGTTCCGGTTTTAGCAAAGGTTTATTTTGGTTAAGGAATATGTTGTCAAATGTAAAAGGATTTCAATATTTTATAGACTAGTTTTGGATAACTGATTTTTTTATATTCACATAACGATTAATATATCGAACAATAGGCACAACGAATCTAGTGACACAATAGTCCAAACAACATAATAAAATATATCGTCAGGGAGTTCTGCTGAAAAAATCCCGCAAAAAATTCATACATACATAACAAAAAACAGTTGCTCTTTACAAATATTATTTTAAAATAAGTTGATTTTCCTAGAGGAATTGAATTGAACTCACGACCACCGCTTGTATTGTGAGACATATTTGCGAACAGATATCATTAACGCCTGTCGTGGCGCAGAGGCACAAGCGTGCGACTGTAAACGCGACAGGTTGTCGGTGCGATTCCCACTCTAGGAAATGAAGTATTTTCATTTTCTGGGTTTGGTAACAAGGCAAAGCGCGGCGTTGGGTTCCGCCACTCAGCACGCAATGCCTCAATTGCCTCAAGTGGGGAACGGAATTGTTGAAAGAGAACGGAGTGTCTTAACACTAGGTTCTCAGGACCCCTTTGCCTACCCTGCTATATACGGGATACAGCGTGAAGTTAAAAGTTATATTTGCGATATATAAGGTTTAATTTAATTTAAAATTGACATATAAGTATATAGTAAATATATTTTTTTTTTTTTTTTTTTTATTTGAAAACAAACATAATGATAATTAAGGCAAGCGTAACATTCCTTCCTTACTTGGATGAAATTACTGAGAGCTCATGTATTATGAAATATATTGCTAAGTGAATGCCGCACCTGGGGAATTCTCATCATTAATAAATAAGATTAAAACGATTGTTTTCCTTCTGTTAGCTTTACTTGTATGTTGATTTTATATGTAACTTATGAAATAATTAAATAAGGACAGAGATATTCATATATTTTTCAAAAATTCTCTGTTTTACACTAATATACATAAAAAAATATTAAAATTCTTTTTTGATTTGTTAAATATTTTGCAAAGATTTTTTTGTAATATTAAAAATGAATTTGTCCTGAATTTGTAATGAGCAACAAATTCAGTTTTGAAAATAAAGTATATGTATTTAATGTAAGAATTATAAATATTTGAAATTATGTAGAATTTTTTAGTTCTCATGAAACTATTTTTAGTGGATTATTATTAGTAATATAGTAGACGGTAGTCCGTGGTATAAGTAGTACTTAATAAGGCAGGATATAATAATTTCATTTAAAATGTGTAAAAATCGAAAGATTTTATCATTCAAAGTATATTCCAAATCATAATTAACATAACATTATGAAATTAATTAAATTAATATTTTTTCAAAATATCATTTAATTTTAAACCGATTTTAAAAAAGGAGGAGGTTCTTAAATCCACGGTGTTTTTTATTTTTGCTACCGCATAACCTTTTACTGGGGTAAATCATTTTTTAATTCTGATTTATTTATCCGACTGTCAGAGGAGGGTTATGTTTCTCGCGCGTATCATGTATGTTTGTAACATTCTTTATTACCTCATATCTTCCAAACCCCTGAAGCGAATTATATAATTAGGGTGACGTTAGACAGGTATTCATACTTTAAGTGTTCATAGATATGTGACGTCACTCTGATTTCAATATTACGCCCTCTAGAGGCAATTACGTTATGAATAAAAACAAAAAAATCGTTGATGGGTACTGCGCGGGGTACCAAATGAAAAGACTTAATTAGGACAATTCAAATAAATAAGACATAACTAGCTTTTATAGCTTATTTTATTTGTATTATGCTTCCTAAATTTGAAAAATTGGTTCAGTTGGGTTTTTTGTTCTTTATAATATTATTATATGATAGAGCTTTAGATGTGATTCAATTTAAATTTAGTTAAGATCTGATTTTTAATGCTTTTTATTAAAAGCCGTTTATCTTTTTTTATTAAAATTTTAATTATTTTTAAAAACAATTATTCAACTATGAATATTGCGTGAAATATTACAAAACAGTTTTTTACAGTAGCTTTTTATCATAGTTTCCTTGACACGGATCGCGTTCATAAAGGAAACTATTAAACGCCAACATTCTTTCTATAATTGAATTGAAATTGCGGCTTCTACAGTAAATTATGGCAAAGCTACCTTTTTTTCGATATTTTTTTTAATTTCTTTGGCTGTATATATTTTACCTGTGTCACGACGTTCGTAGCCTATTACGGAAAAAGGTACAATTGTCACGTTATGTGTGTGAAAAGATTAAGTCTTGCATATTTTTTGTATAAGATATACCATTAATATTTTTCTTCAAAATATCTGAAGAATAGAAAATTATGTGTGTGGTATAATCATATACGTCTGTCGTGGCGTAGAGGCACAAGCGTGTGACTGTAATCGTGACAGGTTGTGGGTTTGAACCCACAGTCATATTTAGTATTTTTATTTCCTGATCCTGATTCTGGTAACAACGCAAAGACTGGCGTCGAGTTCCGCCACTCATTACGCAATGCCTCAATTTGGAGGAAAGTGGGGAACGGAAATGTTGAAAGAGAACGGAGTGTTTTAACACTAGGTTCCCAGGTTCCCTCTGACTACTCTGCTATGTGTGAAATATACCGTGAAGCTTAAAAAAAAATGTATACTCATATAAATTTTTAATTAAACCATTTCTTGAGTAAAAATCGACACACAATATAGTCAACTACTTTCTAACTACGTTAAGCTAGCTAAGTTTTCTTTTATGTAATAAACTTAAATAACAAGCTGTCAAATGGATCCTTTAGTGTCCAAAGAAAGAGAAAATGTTTCGCATAATCCTAATAAAGGCCCTGATTGACTTAAGTTGACTACAATAACTTTTGTTTTTTCTATAACCAACTGTCATTTTTTAGTTGTTTTATTATCTATGTCCAATAAATGACAGATGAGAGCGAAGTCAAATAATAATTACAAAACTTTTTTGATAAAGAATTATAAGAAGCTTCTTGAAATAAATAAATTATCCATAGTACTTGTTAACTATAACATAGTATAATTATATCATATTTTTATTTATAACACACATATATACATAGCTTCACGCTGTATCCCGTATATATCAGGTTAGGAGGGAACCTAGTGTTAAGACTCTCCGTCCACCACTTTCCGCCGAAGGCATTGTGTACTGAGTGGCAGAACTCAACGCCGCGCTTTACTTTGTTACCAAACCCATGAGATGAAAAATGTCATTTCCTGGAGTGGGAATCGAACCCACGACCTCTGCGCCACGACAGGCGTTTATTTATACCCACATCATAATAAACAGAAAATATCTAGTAATCACTTTATTCTTCTCATTCCATACTGTCACTTGTGCTTGGCATCAGACCACTTACTAACTGCAAGATATAAAAGATATTTAAATAACATTTTAATAAAAAAAACTGACCTCAAATAAAATGTACTTAAAATAACATTATTACGAATAACTCAAAAACTACTCGTCATATTTTAACTGACATCACTGACTGAAGCTATCATATAAAACATGAATCATAAAAATTGGTTCACCAATAAAAAACTTAACGGTAACACATATAAAAAATACATTCAGATTAAGAACCACTTCTTTTTCGAAGTTGGTTAAAACATATAGAAATTAGAGGGTAGCTGGACAAATTATTTTTACTGTAACAAACAAGCTTATAAGAATTTCGACATACGAGTAGCTCGATAACAAAGTGGCTTAATTGGCTAGAGTACTTGGAGTGTAGCCAAATGGCGCGGGTTTGAGTCCCGCAATGAACAAGTTTTATACATTTCTATTAACGCACTTTACTAAAATACCTTTAGTTCTCAATATTTACCTACCTCATATTTATTACCCAGCACTTATATATTATATACGAAAATTAGGTGAAACATTGATTATACTACATTGTCCCTGTAAAACTAAAGAGGTTTCTGTAAGTCAGGCGATACTATTCGTGCTAGGTTATTTTTCATCTACCCTACAATCCTTACTAATATTATAAATGCGAAAGCGAATTTGTATGTATGTCTGTTACGCTTTCACGCCTAAACCAATGAACTGATTATGATGAAATTCGGTATGAAGATAGAACTGACCTTGGAAAAGGACATAAGATACTTTTTATCGCGAAAAAAATGATAGAAGCCGCGGGTGGATACTTAGTACTTACAATTTCCGATAAAATAATTAAAACAAATATTAAATTACTTGATATGGTAACATTTCCTAAAAATATTCTTCTTCTAAGTTAATAAATAATACTTGTAAAAAATTAAATTGGATGATGTAATATTTCACCCTTATATTAATGACGTATAACGTGAAAACTTTGTACCCCTTTCTGTTGTTGTTGTTTCAAAGATGAAAATTGGCACACATACAAGCATAGTGTACAAGGTGATGAAGTACAGAAAACCTATGATTTTTTTATTAACTTCACGCTGTATCCCGCATATAGCGGGGTAGGCAGAGGTAACCAGAGAACCTAGTGTTAAGACACTCCATTCTCTTTCAAAATTTTCGTCCTGGAAAAGAAAATTACATTTCCTAGAGCGGGAATGGAACCCACAACTTGTCGCGCTTACAGTCGCACGCTTGTATCTTTGCACCACGACAGGCAAAAATAAAAAAAAATGGTTTTATACATTAAACTAACATAATAAATTTTTCTTACAATACCCTATGTTTGACATACACTTTCATAAAAAGTGACATGTTGACACGTTGCTAGGGTAACGTGTATTTTACACGTCACCGGGGCTACAAGTAAATATAAATATTTCGAAAATAAATTTTAATTTCAGGCAATTGGGCTTATCAGAATCGTTCACACAGCTCGTTAGGCCCATTTCATGTAACAAACTTCTATTTGTACATTGTTTTAAAATAAGGTTAACAAATACATATAAAAAGAGCAAAAAATACTTTTTTTGCTCTTTTGGAGTTACTACTTCACGCTTATCAGGGTAGTCGAAGAGAACCTAGTGTTAAGACACTCCGTTCCCTGCTTTCTACCCGATTTTGAGAGATTCCGTCTTATGACGTATGTGGCGGAACTCAACGCCGCGCTTTGTCTTTCTAAATTAAAGAAACGAGAATAATTTAAATATAATAAATCCTACGCCTGTCATGGCGTAGAGGCACAAGCGTACGGCTGTACGCGACAGGTTGTGGGTTAGATTCCCACTCCAGGAAATGTAAAAGTTTAGTATTTTCATTTCCTGGGTTTGGTAACAAGGCAAAGCGCGGCGTTGAGTTCAGTCACTCAGCACGAAATATTTCAATTCGGCGGAAAGTGGAGAACGGAGCGTCTTCACACTAGATTATCAGGTTCTAAGTAGGTCTGCCTACCCTACTATATGCGGGATACAGCGTGAAGCTAAAAAAAAGAAAAATAATAATTCCTATAAAGTTGACAAACATATTATGTAATTATATGCTACAATCAACTTTTCAGGATAGGTGTTTGCTTGGGACGTTTTTATTGCGAGCTTTAAGCTCCATTTAAAATAATAAATGAACAAAACACCTGAGCTTTAGATACGAGAATATCTAAATATATTTTGTTTTGAAAACGTAATGTTTAATAATAGATAATATAGAAAATAAATAAAGCAATAAATTTATAATAATCTTTACTCACTGAGTGACAGACAACGCACAGAGGTAACTACTACATACTGGGCGTAGAAAGTTGAAATTTCAATATAATCGTTCCCTCGACTGGGAATCGAACTGCCGACCGGTTTTACAGTCAGTCACTATCCCACTGGGCCACGAAGTCCTCATATTTTTTTTTTCAAAATAAGATAACATCTCTACGTCGACAGTTATTTGTAAATAGCAGAATAATATTCAGTCCACGTGATATTGATCTCTTTCGATATACAGCGTCGATAGTAGGATATCTGATCTATAATTATGAATATCACTGTTTATACACAGAGATATAAAAGAGAGATAGAAAAGTATTTAATATATTGAATTGTGGAGATTATATGAGATTTGAAGCCATAATGGCGCATTGGGGCTGAGTCTGACAGTGACGATTGGTTGTGTGTTCGATTCTTACTCCAGAAAATTATTACATTCATATTATATAACGCCGCCACTTAAGACTTATCTACGGCGGTTAGAAAGCGGAGAACAGAGAATCTTGACACTAGATTTTCTCGTACTATGTGGCGTAAAGCGTAAAGCTTTTTTTTAGAATATTAAGAAAATCGCTCTTTTAATTTCCAAATATAACATTATAGATATTTAAAATACAGAATACTCAAAAATGTTTATACATTAAAAGCAAGTTTCATTTTTGAGGCTTAAAAGTGAATTTAGGTTGAAAAACTTGCTGTTACGGGTTCAACTAGGCCGTCTTTACACGGCTGAATACATATTTGCGATGAGATGAGTTGACACAGTATCGCAAGGTAGGGATAGCTGAAAAATAAACATTAGCTTATTTTTCATTAGTATACTTTGCATTAATTATTTATAATATGCTGGAATTTTAGTAATATATAAAATATAGTTATTTTAGGTATGTTAATTTAAATTTATTTAATGGTTTTTACATTTTTAAAGGGCAGGCAGAGGAGGAGTAACTGCTGAAGTAAGTTCCCATTTTTTTGGTATAATAACTAGAAACAAGTACTTTGATGTTTTTTTCACAATTTTACACTTCATACTGCAAAGCAGGATAGTCAGAGAGAAAGAAAGAGAAAGAGAGCCAAGAAAGTCTAGTGTCTAAACACTCTGTTCCATCAAACGAATAGTCAGTTTGTGTTGAGTGATGGGATTCAACACTGCGAGAGCGGAAGAATAAAAACAAAAACAATTTCAACAAGCTAATAATATTATAATTTTACTCAAAATAAGCCTAACTAAGAGAAAAAATAAGAAAATCATTATTCCTACATGTCAGCGTATTATCAATGCCGCGCGACTATATGAAGTCTTTTGCGGACTGTATGACAGAAGGAGGTCAGTACGTCCGTTATACGTCTGATGTATCGAGAATATCTATAATTGGTTTTGTGGCTTTCTAAGAAAAAGTAATGAATCTATTATATTTATTAATATAACTTTATACTTTGGGTTTACTCGTCTGGGGGTATATTATTTAGAAAGATCTATCGTAGCGTATTTTTTAGCGGATTATTTGGCGGAAAGTTGGGAACGGAATTGTTGTAAGAGAACGGAGTGTCTTAACACTAGGTTTTCAGGTTCCCTCTGCCTACCCTGCTATATGCGGGATACAGCGTGAAGTTAAAAAAAATATCTATCGTAGCACAGTGAAATGGCCTAACTGTAAACGAGATAGGTTTTGGGATCGATTTCCATGTTAATGATTATATTTAAATTATTGTCATCTCTCCGCTCTGGAGACAAAGTGCGGCGTTAAGTGTTGCTTCTTAATATGCAATTTCTCGAATTCCGGTGGAAAGTGGACAGTGAAGTATCTTAACATTGTATAATCTTAGAACACTATGTATTGCGGGAAAAATCGTAGTTGAAATAAAATTTTAAAGATATTGAACGCAACTATAGCCTTTATTAAAAAATCACATCGACGGTGTATTCCTATGGATTTCATAAAAGTAACTGATCATTCACTGCATATGTATAAAATGAATTCTTACCAATTTCTATTCTTATACACTTCTCTTTAAGATGGATAGGTGAAAAGTAATAATATAATATCATTATTTTTATCTAACCACATAAAATACTCAATAGTATAAATATTTCAATATATAGCACAAATAATAATCTTTTACGAATGCCTTCAGAAGTTCAGTTTATTAGTTCAAATTGTTTTCATCATCTGGATAAAGATCTTCAGTGGGTATATTTGCAAACTGAATGTACAAAAGCCTTCTAAATAAGCAATATACCCTTTTGGGGAATATAAACATAGAACTATTCCAACCCAAAACAATAAGTTGCCAATGTTAGGTGAAGCGAGGACTTCACAAGGACTTATAAGTGGTTATCAGAATAATACTATTTAGATTAAAAGATGCTCGGAGGTCAAATAACAATATTATATTGTTGTAAAAATTGGGAAACTTTCAAGAATTCTTTGTTCTTTTATTATGGAAGCTTTAATATTATATTTTTTTGTCAATACTTAAGAGACTTGAGACTAAGCCTAATCGGATCTGGTTTTTGAGTTTGCTAAGTTGCAAAATTAAATTTCGGGAAAAGTTTTAGTTCTTTTGAAATATATAAAAGCTTATTGCTTATTTGTAAGTTGTTTGCGTTGAGTATAAAATGTAATATGTCCTTAATTTTTCTTTTCTGGAATTTCAACACTCCCCAAGGAATCTATATATCAAAATAAAGCTGTCTATTCTCGCATAGTATGTCTGACTCGCATAGTAGTATTTTGTTTAACTGACTTCAAAAAAAAGAGAAGGTTCTCAATTCGACTGTAATTTTCATGTGTGCCACCGCTTTATACTGAATCAATTTTGATGATTCTCTGTTTATAGCATATCTAGTGTTTCTGATGTGTTTCTATAATTAATATAGTTAAAATCAAAAATAGTTCTTAAGATAGAATGACAAGTACTTTATTATACATTTTATTTGAAGTCAGTAGAAGAAGAAGTGTTTAAAAAATTTCAAAACTGAAGTTAAAATATAAACTGTAGCCCATATTCAATGTTCTTTGTCTTATGATCGTTAACGACTCACATATACGAGTAAATCTTCATCTAATTTGCTTCCATGCATATTATTTCCATGAAATTTAAATTTTTAATAATATTTAACCAAAGTAATAAGCAAAATGTCACCTATTATTCAATTAAATAAAAAAAAAGATCCACTTAGTACATTCATTCAGTAGCTTAATTATTGGGGATAAACATGTTACAATATTCTATATTTACATATCCAATTTAATGTTACTTATATACGAAATTCTTACAAATATTAGACACAAAGGACAACCAAATCAAGAATTGTCCGTAACTTTCTGCTCAAAACATTGCTTAATATATAGTTTAAAAGCGGCAACTACTACTTACATCCGCTACAAGCTATTGTTCACCAAAATTATTATTTAAGGCGATGTAAGTATAAGGTACTTCAAGCATATATTACATAGAAGTTAGTGTACCATCTGGTCCCAATAGGTAACGGGATTTATTTGATCAAAACTAAACCTATTTAAGTAATACGATAAGGAAGTTGCTTCGTATTGCATAACCCTTTGTAAGATGGACGCGATACGCTTTCCCATAGGACAAATATTATTAAGGATCAAAATATGTCGACCTTGGGACTTATGATACTAGTAAGTTTGCAGAATATTTCGTTATAAATATATATATTTTGTATTTGATTAATGCTGTCTGTAACAAAATGTATGGTATAGATGTATTTTTATTATGGTTGTATTTATTTTCATGTAAATGAATGCAATTTGTGAAATTATTTAATATAACCTAGCAATATTATTCTTCGTTTTCTTTCATAATGGTTAAATTAAATAACCATTATAGTTAGTAATTACGATTTTAACAATAAAGAAATCCGATTTCAAATAAAATTCATTAAAAAGTAAAATTATTACGAATAACTCAAAAACTACTCATCAGATCTTAACTAAATTCAAATGGGACCACCAAAACGCTAAAGATACAGTTAAATTGAAAACCTGTGGAAATTTTCGAACGACGGTTAAAAAAATAAAATATAACATGTAGCTACATGTAGGTATAGATGTAGCCCTAATTTTTTGTGAGAAACTTATGATTAAAAATCACGTGTTCCAGGTATGATAGGACAAAAAATTAGTTACACAGCACACTATTTCTTCGAAGAAAAGGGCAGAAAGTGGAAAATGTACCATTTCCCACTGAGATGTAGTCTGCAAATTTGCTGAAGATAAAATACTTTAATTATAATAATAGCTAGAGTCCCCGTGAACGCGTTAACAACGCGTTGTCTTTAGCAATGGTGTGTGTACCATTTATTTTATTAATTAAATATGTTTTTTATGCATTATTTTAAAAAAATATTAGCATTCTGCACTCCTTCTCTATATAAACTATAAGTGTGGCAAGTTTCATGCTCCTCCGTCCGTGTAATTTTAGTAAAAAGGGATACTAAGTTTTTGTTTTACGTATTAATATATAGATAATAATCATATTAATCAAAAAATAATAATAATCATAATAATAACCATCTGGTTCCAAAAATCATATGCATGAATCATGATTGTACGAGTTAATTAATATTCCTTAACAAAGCTAGGCTTGAGTAAAGCACAACCTAAATTAATAATAGAATTTGATATTTAGAGTCGAAGCCACTGAAAATCATTACAACAATGCCGACAAACTTTGTGTATAGGGTTACCATAGACTAAATAATATTTTAGAAGTGTTATAAACGTTTGGTTTTGGTTTGGTTAAGCTGTCGTGGCGCAGAGGCACAAGCGTACGACTGCAAACGCGACAGGTTGTGGGTTCGGTTACCACTCCAGGAAATATTAGTATTTTCATTTCCTGGGTTTGGTAACAGGGCAAAGCGCGGCGTTGAGCTCCGACACTCAGCATGCCACTATTAAATGGGGAACAGAATTGTTGTAAGAGAACGGAGTGTCTTAATACTAGGTTCTCAGGTTCCCTCTGCCTACCCTGCTATATGCGGGATACAGCGTGACGTTAAAAACGTTTGGCATTTAAAGTGTTGTACGAGTACGGTCAAATACATAAACATAATAATAGCAATGTTCCTACTGATTTTTTAATTTTAATTTATATATAGAAGAATAAATAGAAGTATTTGATGTAAATATTGTATAGTAATGTTGTTTTGTAGTTTAAATAAAATAATATTTTAATATTTTTGACTAGTTAGACAAAGGCTTCTTTGCCTATGTTTTAATGCTGCTAAAATATTTATATCTATACAATTAAATTGATACCTGACTCATAATTTTCTTGTATATATCTAAATATATTTATGAATATTTTACATTGTATGCGAAATCGAATCCTTTTAATCCCCCAAAGGTCCCTTAAATCGAGGTAATTTATATTAATAGTTCCAAATTTACGCTAGTTTTGTTAAGTCGATGTTTGGGGACCGATACATGCCCTAAATATGAATACTACATTACTATGATTTACTGTTGAGCCGGCTTGTATAGTTTTATTGCTTGTACCTCCGGATTATAAACCATGAAGATGAAGTGATAGGGGAATTAATATCCTTAGGTCTTGATTAAATATTTATTTATATTGTATATACAATCCGTTCCCTACTGTGTGGGAAACGGATTTAAGAACGGAGTGTCTTAACACTTTCTCAGATTCCCTCTGCCCCTGATAAGTGCCAGATACAACGTATATATAGAATGAAAATGAACTAAATCAAAAGTAAGTAATTTTTAATAAAAAAAAAAGTTGTTTTTGCTATCTGGGTGTGGCGATTATTTAAAAACATAAACATAAAGTGTAACAAAAAAACGGCAAGAAAAAGAGACAAACACGTCACAAAGTCTGTAGGAAAAAGTGAGATAGATACACACATGTTATACATTTGTGTATAACATGTGTGTATCTATCTGTGTTGGTATTACTAATGACAAAAACTTGATAGAAATAGCACAGAATAAATTGTAAGATATATAGATAATCATAATAAAATATAAAATCATTCCGAAATTTTCGTACTTTTACTTCCATCGTGTGTGAAATACAAACACATTTTTTATTCTGTATCCAATAATTACGTTTATACCATTTTTATTATCTTTACAAATCCTTTACAACGTCAAAACACAAATAACAATAATGAATAACTGATGAAAATTACCAATTCTTATTATGCCCTCATTAATCAAACATTAAAATGTTAATTGATTACATATTCGATTACAACGAGTGACCAAATATTTGAGCATGGATCACTTAATATCAGGAACTGAACATGATAGCAACTTTACTGTGGAAGTGTAACAGAAAATATAGGATGGGTCGGCTTTTTCAGTTGTTGACTAGTTCTCGAGTTAAGTAGTTCTTGATACACTCGACCTGAATCGGGTATCGAACCCGCTTTGTAAATTTAGACTTTGTGTGATTTGAGATTTTCATTTGATGATAAAATGAAAGGGGTTAATGTAATTCGATAATGTTTACTTCAGTTTAGTGTTAGTTCAAACCACAACCTTTTTAGGGTGTTTTATAAAATATTTATTTTAATCGTCATGTCGTCCTTTTTGATAATTGACGCCGTTTTATATTGGAAAATTAAATATATTTTTTCGATTATGCAGTATGCTGTTGTCTCTAATGGCCTCGACAGCATCACCGGGTTTTGTGGGGCGCCGAGCTTGAAGAGCCCTGGCTTGGCCTCTTTAATATTTTTAATATAATGTATTGACATTATAGAAAAAAAAAGTGTTCGAGTATCTTTTAATATGATAGGATGAATAATTTATTTCTAGTCTACAACTGTGATGTACCTAGATTTCATTTTATTTTATTTGATGATTAAAAACTAAAATTAAATTTGAAAAAAATGTTTTTTATCACACATTTTTTTCAGTACAAACACAGTGCAGAAGTGTTATCTTTTGACATATAATATTAAACCTTTTTAATTATCAACTGACATAAAATGAAATCTAGGTACATCACAGTTATAGAATTTAGAATTAAAGAAGTATAGTTATAACCAAGCGAAACATAAATCCTTACTATGAAATGCATACAATGTTGGTCTTAGTATATCTAATATGTGACAGTTATTACTGACGGTGTGAGCTTAGAGTAATTCTGACAACTAGACTTCCTATAACCCTATGAGACTTCAGCGTTAGTCGGTAAATGTCGAAGGCTAGATAACGGTCATTCTCCTTTAAAAACACCTACATAACTAAGTTGACATAAATATTAAATTGATTATTAATTATATGAAGGATTTTTACGAATATATTTAGAACACTCTAAGGTTATGAAGAGAAGGAGCGCAGAAAGCCAAATTTTATAATAACGCATATAGATATACTATGGGTGATGAAAGAATTGTAAGAAAGATATATGAATCAAAGGTGAGTGGCAAGAAAGGTAGTGGGAGACCTCGGTTGACCTTCCAGAACACAGTATCAATGATGCTGGAGGAAGATCACGTAAAAACTTTTTGCATCAAGAAGAGACTAATTACTGTGGACGAGACAAAAGAGGAATGCAGTAACCGTAGCGCTCCGTTCTCTCTAACTACCGCTAAGGATAAAGCGTGAAGTTAAGTTAGATTAATTAATGAAATAAATATCATGCGCCCTATTATGATATATAATATCACAATGTATAATAATACATTGTGATAAAAATACATTTTTACACGAAGCGACATACAAGTTGCCAAGACAACGCGTATTTTACACGTCAAGGAGCATGATTGTTTTAAATATCAGTAAAACGAACGAATACAATATAATAGCAATGAAAATAATTTTCATCTGTTTTCAACAAATTAAATTTATCCTAATAATAAAAAGATCTTTTTGGGAATTGTTACCCTGACTATTTAAATTGTTTATTAAATCTTAGCTTAACTAAGAAATGTTTGGTGCATTTCAGCTGTCACAATATCATAATAAAAAGCGGTGAAGCACGCTTACAAAGGATAAAATATGAAAAAAAAAATTCTTTGTCTCGCCTTTTCGTTATCCCGCTCATCGCAGTGCTAAGCTTATAAATGTCTCTCATAATTACCCTACGTAATTTAAGTGGATGGTATTAAATTCTTTCTTTTCAACTTTTCAAATTGTAGAAGAAAATGAACTAGAAATTTTTAATGGTTCGAGTTTCACTTTAATTATAAATGTTATAGTAACAATAAATGTTATGAGTTTTATTTTATTTTTGTTTCCATAATTCTCTTAACATGACTGTCAGAGTAGATTTTTCGCGTATCATGTATGTTTGTAATATTCTGTATTACCTCATATCTTACAAACCCCTGGACCGAACTATATAATTAAGGTGACGTTAGATAGTTATTGATACTCCAAGTGTTTTTAGATATGTGACGTCAGTATTAATTCAATATGGCGCCCTCTAGAGGCAATTACGTCATGAATAAAAACAAAATCATTGATGGGTACCGTGTGGGGTACCAAATGATAGGACTTAATTAGCAAATTTCAAATATATAACACATAACTAGCTATTATAGCCTATTTTATTTGTATTTGCTTCCTAAATTTCAAGAGTTGATTTATTCGGGTTTTCTGTTTTTTTTTTATAATTATTTCCGTTTATATTCATCGTCAGATCAAAGAGACCTGTATGTTATTTGGTATATCAATATATTTTGTTACTCAGCTTTTAGTGTTTACGACAATATACCTAAAATAATATAAGAAAGGTTCCTTTTGATATATTTTTTGTAGTTTTACATTTGAGTTAGTAAGATTTCTATTGTATTATGTGGGCTGTAATTCTAAGTGCTTTTCTTAAGCAACCGGTGAATTGGAAAAAAGCACAATATAAATATTCTTCTCGGCACAATTCTCACTTCAAGGTAAAATAGTGTTTAAATATTTTTTTTTTCCCGGTCTGGTAAGATAAAATGTGGCGTTGAGTTCCGCCACTCAGCACGTATTTTCTCAAATTCGAGCTTAAAGGAGAGAACGGAGAAAGATACCACTACGTTCTTTCTGATTATCCTCCTATGTAGAAAAAAGCATGAAATTGAAAAGAACCATATTCATGTACAGTCAGACAATTTATTATACTTTGATGGATTTTTAACGCCTGTCGTGGCGCAGAGGCACAAACGTGCGACTGTAAGCGCGACAGGTTGCAGGTTAGATTCTCACTCCAGGAAATGGAATTTTTCATTTCCTGGGTTAGGTAACAAGGCAAAGCGCGGCGCTGAGTTCCGCCTCAATTCGGCGGAAAGTAGGGAACGGTACTCCGTTCCCCACTTTCTTTTAAGATACTTCTTAACACTAGGTTCCCTCTACCTACCCTGCTATATGGGGAATACAGCGTGAAGCTATGTATGTATGTATGATGGAATCTGACATCAGATTAATGAAAGATAATTTGTAAATTCAACTTAAGAATCAAAACTCACTTTAAAGTAGATATTGTGCTTAATCTACACGAAGTGTTGTTTGACGATTATGATAAGAAGAGGAAGCGAAAAGAAGTAAAGGGAAATCAAACAATGGAAATTAGTGACGTGGAATGATTTAGTGAATTGCTTAAAGAAACATACTGTGTAATTGTTACGAACGTGCTGTAAAGTGAACTCATTCGTAATAAAATGAAAATTGGGCTTTTGATCTCTTTTACATATTAAAAAGTTATTTTTTTACCATTTTAAACATTGGCCTCCTTTATCGTGAAATTTTAAATCTTGGGTTATATATAGTTGGTACTTTCCAATGCACGTATAGAGAGCGATCCTGCGGCTTTCGATTAAGGGATTCCGATGGATTTTAGTGGGTAGGTTTTCTTTTCGAGTGAGTCCCACAGTATCATCCGTCCGTATGACAGATATGCCTTGCATAGATAGGGTGGTATGCGTTTAATGAATTTCCTAGCGATATAAAAAATGGGTTACGTTCTTCCCTTTCCGCTTTTAAACGCCGAACGTTTTAGTCGTAGAAATAGTACTTAAGAGTTACTTATTTTAATTTAAGAACCCTAATTATCAGCTAGTTTGTACAGCAATTTTTTTTTCGTTGTATCATTTTACCTTACTAGGTAAGTCATTGTCATATTTGTAAACTACCATTAATCATATTTCATAAAAATTAGGGAAATAAAGGTTTAAATATTTGCTTCTCTGTTCGTCGGTCTATTTGTACACGATAAAGATGATAGGTATTTTCCGTTAATATATAGAAATCAAAGGTCTGGAATCAAATCAACTAATCTTATATAAAATAGTAAAACATATACTTTCGTACATCTATGAAATTTCAGTCAATTTAGGAACTTTTCCAAAAATTATTTCAAAATCGGTTAAGCAATAATTTAACTATTAATTTTCATTCAAAACAAACTATCCCATACTAAAAGTATTAGCATGCAATATTTACAACCTAATATATCTGACACATAAAAGCACCCTACCTTCAAACTTTTAAACATAACAAATGATGATTAAATGGACTCCAGAATATTGGCTCGTCATCTTAACAGGGGAAATATTTTACGTGTATTAAATCACGGCCACTGGAAAATATGGCAGCACAATTTGGATGTTTTCCAAAGGTCGGCTTGTAGGAGGGAGGGGACATTGCTCAAGCTCGATGTTTGAATAAAAACAAAAGCTAACCTACAGTATTCATGAATAGGTTATGCAAGTATTTTTATCTAAAATACGATAGTCTATAAGAATAGTGCTCTAGAAAGTTATTTTTGTATTGGAACCTTTTGTATTGATAGCGTTTTCTGTTATTGTTGAATAATACACAATAAATTGTGAATGTAGTTTTGTTTTATGTTAAAAGTGTATTGGTATTAGGTTATTGTCTTATTTGTACGATTTTCTATATTGGAAGTTCTCCCTCTGTTTGTCTTCAGACTTTTGACTTTTGTTTTGTGACTTAACTTAATGCAAGCTTAATTAAAAATAATCAGAATATTTTATTGTCATAAGGGTCTTCTAGTAGTAATATTTCTAGTAGAAAAGAATCGAAGTATTATTGTAGTTTTCATTGTATTTGTGTTTGTTGCTTGAAAACAAAGATGTTGTATGGTTAAACTTCAGAAACGTGGTTAAATTTTCAAAACAGTTTTTAGATATTTTCTACAATATCCTGTTGTTAATTACAGCGATGGGTTTTGGCAATGTAGAAAAAAAGGAACAAAACCAGGTGACACGTCACTATAAATATTTTCAAATTCCAAGAAGTAAAAACATTGTCACTTGAAAGTGTCCCCTTTTATTATTTGTGTGTTATAGCTTCTCTTTTGTAATATTATAATAATTGCATACGCTATAAGTTATTTGTAAGTCTCACTTATTGAGATTTTAACTAAAGAAAAAAACAAACTTCAAGTAATTCAAAATTTTCTCATCAGATCTTAACCAAATTTACATATGACTACATCAGAAGCAAATTACAATTAAAATTACACGATAACACATAAAAAATACATTCAAACCGAGAACCTCCTTTTTGAAAATCGGTTAAGAAGAATCAAATTTCTCTAGTACAGGAGTTTATTTGATATTCTATACTTATTCACGCCCAAAGTAGATTGGATTTAGCTTTACGTTTGCAACACGTGACGTATTTACCTCAGAGCCTACATTACGTTGGTTTTGTTAAGGGATACATCTTTTCTTTAACATAAATGTGAGATAAAGATTTTACGATTGCGACAACATGAGTTTTTATGTGCGTGTTCTCTAATTTTGTGTGCTCAATCTTTTTTTATGGTTATATATCGTTATATAATGCATAAAGATAGTTTTTTTTATACCTTCAAGCTATATCCTGCTTATAGGCAGAGGGAACCAGAGAACCTAGTGTTAAGACACTCCGTTCCCCACTTTCCGCCGGATTAAGGCATTGTGTGGTTAGTGGCGGAACTCAACGCCGCGCTTTGCCTTGTTATCAGACCCAGGAATAAAATATTATTTAACATTTTCAATTCCTGGAGTGGGAATCGAACCCAAAACCTGTCGCGTTTACAGTCGCACGCTTGTGCCTCTGCGCCACGACAGGCGTTTGGTAATAGTTAAATACATTTATATATATAACTTAGAGAGATTATAGACTAGAGGATTTAGTGTTAAGACATTCCGTTTTTGTGCTTCTGTCCAAATTTAAGATATTCCGTGTTGAGTTGTAGTACTCAACATCGCACTTAGTTTTACCAGAGTGGGGTAAGAAAAATAAATTAAATATAATCATTTCGCTATGGGAATCAAACCTCCAACCATTCGCGTTTACAGTCACTGTTCCATTGCGCCACAATGGCCTAAATATAATTTTATATTAATAAATTATTGACGTAGATTTTGTGAAAACAAACTGACTTCGAAGAAAATGCAATTATTACTCAAAAGTTACTCGTCAGATCTTAACTTTATTTAAATGGGACCACATTAGAAGCACTATCTATCATATTAAAAAATAATCGTCAAAAGTGTTTCACTCAGTAAAAAGTTATGAAATAACACACCTAAAAAAATACAGAAAAAGCAAAGCGCGGCGTTGAGTTCCGCCACTCTGCACGCAATGCCTAAATTCGGCGGAAAGTGGGGAACGGAGTGTCTTAACACTAGGTTCTCAGGTTCCCTCTACCTATCCTGTTATAAGCGGTATACAGCGCAAAGCTAAAAAAAACAATCGTACCTACTCCATTTTTGAAATCGGTTAATAAATCATCCACCCAATCTAAATGCATCTTGAATAGTATGTATACTGAACTAAAGCGCCATAATAACCAAATGGAATTAATGTAATGCGGCTTACCTCAATATCCATGTTCATTTAATAGGTAGACTATAGAACTTAGGCTGTACCATGTTTATATGAAGCTGATATTTTGAATGGTTTCATTAATTAATGTGATTATTTTAATTCGTAGAGGTCATCGTGGTACAGTGGTAGTGTTTATCCGTACACGACGGGTTATAGGTTCGATTTCCACTGTGGAGAATGATTATATAGGTAAGAATATAGTGTTCGTTGAGTTACGGAACTCAATACGCAATGTCTCTTATTCCAGGCATAAAGTGGAGAATAGAGTATTTTAACTGAGTTCTCTCTAAAATAAAATTTTATTTTATAAAGTTAAACTCTTTATTAGATTTAGTTTTAATATGACTTACCATATTAGTTTATTACAGGCTGAGAGGCTTATACACATCTTGTAGCAAAATTTGTTGTCGCAATTTACATAAAAAAGCCAAATAGAAAATACCTTAAATATACAGAACAAAGTATCAAATCCCAAAGAAATTAGGATAAATTTTTTATATAGTTGGAATTGAGGATATCGTGGCGCAGTGACACAAGTTTTGGCGCAAAAAAAGCACGGAGTGTCACTAGGTTCCTCCCTGTCTACCATGCTATAAGGAATAAAACGTGAAAAAAATAGAAAAAAATTAAATACGTCAACTGGCTATCGTATCACACACACACACATAGCTTCACGCTGTATCCCGCAAATAGCAGGGTAGGCAGAGGAAAAGTGTTAAGACAGTCCGTTCCCCACTTTCCACCGAATTGAGGCATTGTGTGCTGAGTGACGAAACTCAATGCAGCGCTTTGCCTTGTTACCAAACCCAGGAAAATGAAAAATTACATTTCCTGGGGTGGGAATCGAACCCACAACCTGTCGTATCAACTTTGTAAATTGATAATGAAACCTTGGTTCTTATTAGTCAATAGCTTTAGACGGTTAAGTTTTAGAAAGTTACTTAAACGCGATGCTCAAGCACTTTGATACACTGCCAACTACAAAATCTATAACGGTCAGCTTAAATCTTGCTACTTAAACAATGAAGCTAATAGCAAACACTAAGGAGGAGGATTAGTTATATATTTAAAGTCATTCTCACTTTCTCTCTGTGTCTAAGTCTAGCAAGAAATAAATAGGTAAACTTTCATAGAATATCTCATATATTCATTAATTAACGAAACGAAATAAATGCCTCAACATGCAATGCCTTAATTTGGCGGAAAGTGGGGTACAGAAATGTTGAGAGAATGGAGTGTCTTTACACTAGATTCTCTGGTTCCTTCTGCCTATCCCGCTATATACGGGATACAGCGTGAAGTAAAAAAAAAATAAATAAATAAAATCATTCTCCTTATCATCATCATTATTGGCCAAAACATGTATGATTATGGGTTCAACTCTCACTCAGATAACTGATTATATTCAAATAAACTTAATTTCTCTCTCATAAGACAAGGCACGGCACTGAGTTCCGCTACTTAAAACGCAATGCCTCAAATTCAGGCAGAAAGTGACGAACCGAGTGTCTCGACATTGTCACTTATAAAACGTGAAGTTGATATAATGCACAATCAATTTTATCATGAATTCAAAGAGAAACGTTTGATAGTATTTTGATAGTTAGATAGTTTTTTTTGGTGGTAGGAGGTTCGTCCTCCGACTGGCTCGCGACCACTATCATGTCAAAGACGAACCGCCAAATATCTTATGATGTGTTCCGGTTCGATGGCATGTAAGCCAGGTTTTCCCCTTTCCCACCCATCCTTTCCCCAAAATGTGGTGTTGTAGATGTTCATGGGCGAAGGTAACCACTTACAATCAGGCGGTCCTTCTGCTCGTTTGCCATCCGGTATCCA
>JAKGSA010000792.1:41182-88136 GCA_033558755.1 Philaethria dido
TAATATTTCAGTTTTATCCCATTCTATATCCATAACTGCATTTTATTCAGAAATATTCCTCGCTATAAATTCACTTGGTCGCCTCAGGTCGTAAACTTTTTACATCAGCTAAAGTAACGGTGTTACAATGCAAATTAGTTTAGTAACTCTGCTGTCTATTTAAATCTTCGCTTTGGAACGTGATGCTAATTCATTGAACGTATTATATAAATATGAAACTGAAAATAGCTTACACTGGACTTTATTTATAAGGAAGTGTTAGTATATAGCTTGTGATTGTAGTGTATTCTAGAAGAGCAGCCATTTCGCTATAGTCCGAAACTTGCAGCCATTGACACCTTCTCTAGAAGCCACGTTCTCCTTCCAAAGAAACCTCTTCTTTGTTCTTGACTGAACATATTTACTGAATATATTTACTATATATTTGATAATTTTAACATACATGGCTATCTCTATATAGATTTTTTTTAAATATCAGGAGAGCCAGATTAAATAAAGCTTTTTAAGAATACTAGAGAGTGGAGATTAGGATATTAAGAACACAATACAGAATACTAGGAAAAAAAATTGCTTCAAACACAGAGTGTGGAAAGTTTCATCATGACCAGTTGAGTAGTTTTGGAATAAAGTACAAACAAACTGCAAGACGTTAATTTTATATATATTGTTAGATAGATAACGATTTTTGCTATAACTTTTTTATTTGTTAACTTAGCAAATAGTGTCAATTTAACTTTTTTTGTAAGTATTATAACAAAAATGAATATTATTTATTAAAGAACATAGTACCAAATATGTTTTATCGTCTTCACGCACTTTTCGCACGTATTAAGTGGCGTAGCCTTGTACTGAAGTAATGTATACTTCATTCTTTACTTTCTGCTCATTTAAATTCATTACATGTTTTGGGTTTGTCAAAATAAGAACGAAAAAACGAATACCGAAAAAAGCCGTCGTCGTGGCCCAGTGGGGCGGCGTCCGACTGTAATGGATTTGGTTGTGGGTTCGATTCTCACTCGGTGAAATAATTCTAGTATATAAATTATTTTCATATTAGGCCTGTTGTCGCAGAGGCACAAACGTGCGATTGTAAGTGCGTTTCCATTTCCTGGCTGTGGTAATAAGGCAAAGCGCGCCGTTGAGTTCCGCCACTCAGCACGCAATGCCTCAGCACCGTAGAAAGTGGGGAACGGAGAGTTTTAAGACTAGGTTCTCAGGTGCCCTCTGCCTACCATGCTATATGCGGGATACAAAGTAAAGGTAAAAAAAATTCAACAATTACAAAATCATAAATTCTTATTATTTCACGTACATTAATTATGAACTAAAGCTGCCCACGCTCCAACGTTTACCTAACTCTGGACCCAAATCACTAGTCTATAACTTCAAAACAACTTATCCATAAAATATTTTATGTGTAATACAAAACTTGCTTTTACGGCCTGTTTATATGAAGGATATCGGTTTTATTTGTACTATTTTGTTATTTGAAACATACTTGTTTGTAGAATATAGTAAATAGATTAAATTTAATTACTATTGACGCCTGTCGTGGCGCAGAGGCACAAGCGTGCGACTGTAAATGCGACAGGTTGTGGGTTCAATTCCCATTCCAAGAAATGGTTCTTTTTCATTTCCTGGGTTTGCTAACAAGGCAAAGCGCGGTGTTGAGTTCCGCCACTCCGCACGCAATGCCTCAATTCGGCGGAAAGTGGGGAACGGAGTGTCTTAACACTAGGTTCCCTCTGCCTACCCTGCTAGGGATACAGCGTGAAGCTATGTATGTATATAATTACAATTAGAGGCTATCGTAACCCAGAGGCGTTTACTCTAGTACAACATAACGCGGCGCTTAGTTTCGGCAACCAACACGCATTGTCTTGAATTCGAGAATCGAAAGGAATCGAAAACAGACAATGCATTGTTAAAAGAAAGAATATATAGTTAAATCTCATTGCAAAGGTACTATACCTTTATATTTTTGAAATATTAATAAGTAGTAGGTTTATTTTTCTTATAAGTGCTATAAATATAATCCTATGAAACAAAGGTGAGCGGCAAAAGAGGTAGGGGAAGACCTCGGTTGACCTTCGAGAACATAGTATCAATGATACTAGAGGAAGGTCACGTAAAAAGCATGAGGACCCCCCGAAGGTCATGCATGAAGAGGTTAATGACTGTAGACGAGGCGAAAGAGGTATGCAGGGACCGTAGCGTTTGGTGCTCCGTTCTCTCTGACTACCCCGCTAGGGATAAAGCGTGAAGCTAGGTAGGTAGGTCCTATAAAATTATGTAAATTAATCACTTAGAGTTAGAAAAGTATATGAATATGATAAAAATAACAAAAATCAAAACAGACAAAAATTAAACTTAAAAATGTGTGCAATGATAAATATATATTTGCAACTTATTAACTTACTTACGCTGTATTAATAAATAAAAATAATAAAAAGCGTGAAGTTACTAAAAATACTGTAGATATTCCTACCATAGAAAAAGCAATAAAGATAATTATTAGAATATTCTATCAATATAATTCACGTAAACTACTGTGCGTGTCGTGTTTAGAGATTAATATCAATAGGTGATGAGTGCAGCGCACTGTGCCCCATAAATCGTATTACCATAAGCTTATTACCAGCACCGCAGGTTGTTACTTACTGGACCTTTATATGCCATTTATATGAAAAACTAGGTATTTATTGTTATTTCTAAAGACTATTTTTGTTATAATATTAACGCCTGTCGTGGCGCAGAGACACAAGCGCGCGACTGTAAACGCGACAGGTTGTGGGTTCGATTTCCACTCCAAGGAATGGAATTTTTCATTTCCTACATTTGGTAACAAGGCAAAGCGCGGCGTTGAGTTCCGCCACTCAGCACACAATGCCTCGATTCGGCGGAATGTGAGGAACAGAGTATCTTAATACAAGGTGCTTAGATTCCGTCTGCCGACCCTGCTATATGCGGGATACAGCGTGAAGCTAAAAAAATATAAAAAAATACAGTCTAATTGATATCTCCTTCTTTTTATTGAATTTGGTTAAAAATACTATAGAATAAATTCACTAACTTTTATACTCAATATATCGAACTTGAAATTTCTTATTTTCGTTACCTTTATACAATATTCAGTTTGCGAGTCAATTTTAGAACCTTATTATGAAAACATAGTACGTACTGAAATTCACAACGAACACAAAGCATACGATATGCACAGGACGTTACTTCTGTATAGTTGCAGTGTGCTATCTAAATTGGATCAAGTCGTCGTGAACCTTGTCGAGCTAGTGAGATTAAAAATGTTGATATGGGATTAAAGGAAAATACAGGTTAAGTAGAAATAAGGGTTAACTTGGCGTTATGTGTTATGTTTTGAAATTGAAATGTAAAAGAAAGTGATATTTTATTATTTTAATTATTAATCCAGGAAATGTTAGTATTTTCATTTCCCTGGGTTTGGTAACAAGGCAAAGCGCGGCGTTGAGTTCCGCCACTCAACACGCAATGCGTCAATTTGGCGGAAAGTGGGGAACGGAATTGTTGTAAGAGAACGGAGTGTCTTAACACTAGGTTCTCAGGTTCCCTCTGCCTACCCTGCTATATGTGGGATACTGTGTGAAGTTAAAAAAAATATATATGTATTTGTTTATTTTTTCAACTTTACCATTTTTCCCGGGTATGCAGAGAGAACGTAGTGTTTTTTTTTATTAAAATATAATTAATGACCCACCGGCCCATGGCATAACCAGAGCTAAGATTTTTTGTATCTTGATTTTGTTATTATATTTTTTTTAATTATATATTATGAGAAAGATACAGACCCTAGTGTTGTGACACTCCGTTCTCCGCTTTTCGCCTGAATTCGAGACATTGCGTGTTGATTGGAGGAACTAGACACCGCATTTAGTCGTACCACGGCAGAAAAGTAAAAATAATACAAAAGTAAAAATGCTATGTAGCGTCCCTTGTATTCTTCATTCATCTCATTCTCGTTCGAACATATTTATTTTTTTATATTTTAGGCAGAAGAAGCACAAATCCCTCTGATAAGTCATTGCTGTTCCACTTTCTGTCCATTAAAAGATTTTGCATGTTGGTTCCCTCCCACCGGGGATAATAGAAGATTTCAATCTGCTCTTCCCATGCCCAATACCATGAGGATTTATTGAATTTACTGCCGTCTTCTTATCGGCTTGCAGTCCTATATATGTTTCCTAACGATATAAAAAATAAAAGAACTAATAGTAGTACCTAATATTATTTCTTTTATAATTTTACCATAAGACTGAGTATACTATAGTATACCTATAATAAAATTTGAGTCTGAATTCTACTTAACTACTGTAGCTCAACAAGCTATAAAAAAGCTAAACATTTTCAATTCTTGTTTTCAATTCAATTCAATAATCTTGAAAACAGACGTTAGTTAGATTACCGGAAAGCATAATCAGTTGTACTGTAAAAAATCTTATTTCCTTTGCATTAACATTGCAAACAAATTGAAAAAACTTGAAAGGCTGCGAAAAAAAAGATAGATTGCTGTCTCTTTGAGTAATCACAAATACCGCATTTTACTTCGCCCATTCACTTTTTGATTACATCATTAGGATTACGTAAATTGAGAAAACGCTTAAATGAACTCCGCAAAGCAATATACTAAATATGTTATTTTATGTACATTTCATCTTTTATTGACTTTCAAAATTCTTTTTAAGTTTATTTTGTTGAATTAAATATATAGTACAATATTAGGAGGCCATCGTGACGCAGTGGAACAATCTCAGTGCAAATGATAGGTTGTTGGTTTGATTCTTACTCGAATGATTGATTATGAACCACCCATCACGCAAGGTCTCGATTCGACAGTCGAAACATGGAGAACGGAGTGTCTTCACATTAGGTTCACTCTAATCACTACTGTGTAGGATAAAAAGGCCAGGTTTCCCTTTCCTACCTACCCTTTCTTCAAAATGTGGTGTTTCCGATAGCGGAGTACTACATTGTCCCTCCCTTCCATCTGTATCCTCTAGGTCGGCAACGCATCAACAACATCTCTGGTGTTGTAGATGTCTATGGGCGAAGGTAACCGCTTACCATCAGCTGGTCCTTCTGGTCGTTTGCCATCCGTTATCCTTTAAAAAATAACATGACGCTATAAAAACATATATACGTAAATTCATATGGACAAATATTTACTTCCATATCTACGTAATGTAGATAATATTTTATGTAAATATTTTAAATCAAAGCCTAAATAAATACATAAAAAAACACACTTTATTTCGCAGTCAATACAATTGCCTAGAAAGACTAAAAGAAAATAGTCCCCAGCTATCTTCCATACATTACATACGTTTGAATAAAACATTTCATTAGAAATACGGTATAGACAAGAAATTGTATTAAGTAGGTGACGCGTGAAAGAATAGCTCTCGCAGTCGTAGGTACCGGTACAAGTGACACTCGCGGCGAACATAAAGAGAGCCGACACAATACAATTTCTGCCTTGGACGCTTTTGTATAATACATGTCCCTTTCAGGTCACTTCCACTTTGTACTTTAATAAATTGTTGTGCGAATTTTTTTTTTATAATTGAATTTTTTTTACTGTTATTTTTTTTAAGTTGTTGTTAATTTTATGTGATTGAATGTTTAACTGAAAATTAAGATTGTGAGATCAAATTCTACTTGTTTTTTATAATGCACATAACACACCTTTAGAATTACAGGGACCTAATTAAAAAAATCATGATGATGATGATTTTGATTTTTTGTCACGAAACAACTTAGGGCAACGATCTTTATCAACTTTGATTAAACCAAGAAATTTCCCAAAAAATGATATTTTTTAAATAGATT
Organism: Philaethria dido; assembly: GCA_033558755.1. Classification (NCBI taxonomy): domain Eukaryota; kingdom Metazoa; phylum Arthropoda; class Insecta; order Lepidoptera; family Nymphalidae; genus Philaethria; species Philaethria dido. Next base: position 47,045 of record JAKGSA010000792.1, read on the forward strand.
AGCATAAAATTTGTCTTAACTTCGTCTTTTGTGGCAAACATTATAATACTACTAATATAAGAACAAAAATATTAAAATAAAATATAAATATATAAAAAAAAATAACAGGTAACAGTGGATCAAAGCGACGAGCACAAACAAGTTTCACATACACCGCTCGCTGCCTAACAAAGTCTCACATTCTCTTCTTAGAGTGTTTACATAATAAAATGGAGCGCCGACGTCGTTATTTAAACTTATTTCGGTTTATGAACACTTTGAAAATATTAAATTTTCTCCAGGCCGTCTATGGATATGCAGCATAATTTGTAAAGGAAAATTTACTTACGCAGATATTAAATTCGCAGAATCTGCACGCTAATCTTTGCCTCTTGCATTTTTAACAACCTTACTCCTCATGAAACACATTTATGTAAAGCTTTGGGAGTAACGCAGGTACAATTGTTACATCGTCGAGCTTTTATGCGTAGGACGAATTGAATTTTTATTTTTTGCTAAGTGGAAAATTTATTGATTTTCTTTTTTTCTGTCTACCCAATTAAACTAAAATTTATTATTATTGATTAATGTCTATAATTTCGTAAATTTCTTAAAAAAATAACTTTAAAGGACCTTGTTGAAGTCAGAAAGTTCAATTGATCAAATAAAATCAATAAAAACTTTTCTGGACCACAAGTGAAGCTGATTTAGGTCTTTTGCTTAAAATATCACATAAACTTTCTATTTGTGATGTGACCGTAAAAACAGCTGTATTAAATGATTTCAATAAATAAATTTTAGGGAATCATCAAACATTTCCGCTAGTGTTAACTAAAATTAATACCGATCATTTATTCTGGCACCAAGTATGGTATATAGAGGAAATAATAATAATCCATCACATCCACAGCCTTATATCCGCTCAATTTGGTAACAGAAATGTTACAGTAACGACGGAGCAATTTTGGAGGCCGGGTGATATAAATTGGGATATAGGCTAACGTCATTTGATATATGAAAGAGGACAAGGACGAAACAAAATTTATAATATAGACAACACAATCTGGTTTATTATTTACATCAAAATATGAACGTAAAAATAAATGAAACATAAGCTTGATTGAAAAATATTTTATGCATGAATCAAATTTAAATCTAAGTACTACTATATTTTATTATATCTTCATGCCTTTTCTGCGTTTTGCAGTATCATTGTAAGTCAGGAATATCAAATACTACCTTTGATATTTTTGTAACGAAGTGAAGGAAATAATTGTATTATAGGGTGTCCCAAAATTAACGCAAGATTTGAATTAAATAGAAAATGCCATTTTAGTCTTTTAATAGCGAATGAATAATGAATATAATAGCAAATGGCGGCAAAGTCAAATCTTGCGTTAATTTTGGGACACCTTTATAAACGTTAGGATTCTGTATGTTTTAGAATTTACGGCCCAAAGAACCTATAAATATCACCTTAAAAAGAAGAACTCATTGTGTTCTCTCTAACCAAGCCTACAATAGTATATAAACTATAATAATAATAAATCTTTATTTATTATTTTTATTTCCTCTCGCAATACTTAGTCTTAAATAAATAGGTAACAATACGTTTTAAACCAAAGGCAGAAGGAGGAAGCCTTTGTGATATAGTGTCTGTACTGGGTAATAACCTGTTTTTCAGATCACCAGGCACTCACCCTTAAATACAATAAATTCATATGTACGTAAAAGATTTTGATTCACGAAATATCTCACCCACAATATGAGAATCTCTATTAAGAGTAACATAGGAAAAGATTTTTGATTTAAATTTTTCTGTATTTCAGATATGATTCATTAAGCTGTGACAAGTCAATAGGCAACTGAAAATGTCCTCAAAAGAGTCGATCGTAAAAAGGATGCTGGATATGGATCAACGGCTTAAGTGATTCACGTGAGATAGAAAACTAAAAATGTCGGTAAAAGGCAGCGTGGGTTAAGCGAAAAAATAAAATGGCCAGCAAAGACTTTGGCGAGGTGATCGGCTTTCTCCTGGCTGTGGCGTTCTGTATAACGTTCCCGGAATATGGTAAGTGATTTTTTATTTATTAAAAGGTCATCATGGCGCAGTGGGACTGTGTAAGGTGGTATACATGATCGGTTGTGGGTTCGATCCTTATGGGAAAATTATTATTTTTAAATTATTCGTAATTCTCCACTCTGGCGAGACCAAACATGGCGTTGAGTTCACAGAAGAAGCTTTCTTAATGAAATATTTAAGCTTTTATCATTTTCTACAAAATTTTAATTTCTAATATTGTAAAAAAATCACTAAGAATTATTCACAAGCGTTGGATTAAAAATATATTTTTTAAGCAAGCAAGATTTAAGCCTGCACTATTTAGAAAACTAGAAAGGCTTTATTCTACTGAGTTATACGTTTACATCCCAACACAGATTGCAACAAACTCTTAAACAGTTTTTTTTATATTTTTAGGGTCTTCTATAGGATAATTTTGAACATTGGTCCAATAAGTTTTCTTGCTAGCAAAAGATAGTGTGACCCATATTAGAATGATTTATCCGAGCATTTATCACATCAGCACAAGAAGGGATGAAACGAAATCTATCTTTCATTTATTCATTTCATAAAATAAATGAAAGATATCTATAATATTCTGTGTCAAATGAACAAAATATTATGCCAAAATTAAAATTTTTAAATTAAGTGATTTGTTGAATTGATTATATTAATACGTGAAGGAAAATCTTTGGATCCCTTTTTGAAAACTGTTTGGAAAAATACGAAAATTAGCATACATGTTATAGTATATATGGAGAAAATTAGAAAGAAAAAAGCACACCTTTTTCTGCATAGCAGAGTTATTTAGAGAATACCTGGTGTAACCACACTCCGATCCCCACTTTTGTTTCAACTAGACACATTTATTATTAGATCACTTCACGTATTATATGGTAAACCTTGTCGTACCAGACCAGAAAAATGAGAATCATTTAATTTTTTTTAACTTCACGCTGTATCCCGAATATAGCAGGGTAGACAGAAGGAACCAGAGAACCTAGTGTTAAGACACTCAATTCTCTTTCAACAATTCCGTTCCCCACTTTCCGCCAAATTGAGGCATTGCGTGCTGAATGGCGGAACTCAACGCCGCGCTTAACTTTGTTACTAAACACAGGAAAATTAAAATAATAAACTTTACATTTCCTAGAGTGGGAATTGAACCCACAACCTGTCGCGTTTACAGTCGAATGCTTGTGCCTCTGCGCCACGACAGGCGTTAATCATTTAAATATAATCAGCTTTCTAATTAATATCGAATCCACAACCACAAGCTTACAGTCAGATTCCGTTCCACTGTGCCACGATGACCCCTATTAATTATAATCATAATATTCTAAAAATATCTTACAACAATTTTTCAAAACTAAAATTTAATTCTTAACAAAACACCAAAGTCACAGTAAATGTGATATAAAAAGGATTTTTTTGTTGAAATAAAATATTTTCATCGTGAACCAAGCGCCGCCAGCAATCGTTTCACAAAGCAATGTCAAGATTTCAATTGAAATTTAAAGATCAAAAGAATTACCATCTTCTTCCGACCAACCTATTCTTATTTGAGATGGAATCAAAGAACTGTATTTGCGGACAATAAAGGCATTCTTTTATCTGAGATCTAAAGCTGTGGAACACTTGTCATTATCAACATGTCAATTGTACGGGAAAATTAATAGCTTTCGTTCCAATTTGCTTTAAGGATATTACAAAATAGTAAATAACTGTGACATAGCTTTTAGGAGTGGATTTTTTAATCACAACTGGAGTATACCACTAGTTATGTAACAGGTAATTTAGTGAAAAATCATTACGTTTTACAATTTTTTGGGAAAATAATAGTTTTAATAAAATTATATTAAAATTATGGACGTATCGTGGTGTTTAGGTCAGATACTCATCACAGAATGTTTCGATTTCCGCCGGAAAGCAGTGAACGGAGTGTCTCGACATTAGGTTCTCTCTGCCTCCCTTGTATATATACATTGTTTGCAGTCACATTTTTTAATATTCATGCTTACTTACGACTGTCGAGGACAGATTGTGGGTTCGATTCCCACTCCAGGAAATGGATTTTTTTATTTTCTGAGTTTGGTAACAAGGCAAAGCGCGGCGTTGAGTTCCGCCACTCAGTACGCAATGCCTCAATTCGGCGGAAAGTGGGGAACGGAGTGTCTTAACACTAGGTTCCCTCTGCCTACCCTGCAATATGCGGGATACAGCGTAAGGTATGTATGTATGCTAACTTAATGGAAATAATAAGTTTAGCAACCGAATAAATATCAATAAAATAACATTGTACCACAGGGTTATCTATTTTTAACAAAAGTTATACAATATTTTAATAACAAGTTCTTTTTATTATACAAATTATTAACGTCTATTGTGATCCTTTATCCTTTGACTTTATTGTACTCTGTTAATGTTAAGATATTTATAAAAAAAGATTAATTAATAACCTACTTCGAAAAAAAGGAAATGTAAAATTTAGTGTTTTTATTTCTTGGGTTTGGTAACAAGGCAAAGCGCGGCGTTGAGTTCCGCCACTCAACACGCAATGCCTCAATTTGGCGGAAAGTGGAGAAATGTTGAAAGAGAATGGAGTGTCTTAACTATAGGTTATTTGGTTCCCTCTGCCTACCTCGCTATATGCGGGATACAGCGTGAAGTTAAAAAAAAGAAAAAGGGGGGAGAATCTCAATTCGACTTTATCTTTTGTCGTATAACTTTTGACTGAGTGAACCAATCTTGATGAGTATTTTTGTATACAATAGCTAGCACTTCTAAAGTGGTCCCATTTAAATTTAGTTAAAACGTGTAGTTTTCGAGTTATTCGTAATAATGGTGCATTTCAATGCATTTTATTTGAAGTCGGTTTTCTTTATTTTATTAAAATCTTTTATGGAATAATTAATAAAATATTACATAGTTAATAATATACTTACACAAGCCTTGATTACAGCTAATTACAAATTCTATTGTAACTAAAATAACATCAAAGGCCCTTAAATTATTTCATTTTTATTTTATATATAATTTTATAGTTTAATTCAAATAAATACTTGTACTACATAAAGGCCATCATGGCATAGTAGAACAGCGTCTGACTGTAAAAACGATCTATTGTGGGTTCGATTCTCGCTCGAAATTATTTTATTTAAGTTATTGCTATTTATACGCTCTGGTAATATAAAGCATAGTGTTGAGCTCCGTGCAATATGCAATATCTCTATTGAAGGCAAAAACTAGAGAACAGAATGTTTTGCTAGATTGCTAGATTCTTCTAACTACCTTGTCATACGGGATAAAGCGTGAAGCTGTGAAAAATATGACCTTTCTTAATTTGGCAACAAAATCTACTTAATTTAAATAAACAAATAACCAAAGTTTTCTTATAAAATAATACTATACCTCACTAAATCAGCAATTTCATGTTTTGTCAATAGTACCGTAATCAGACTGAATATAGTTTCGTTACGCATTAAAGTCAAAGTCAAAAGTTAAATAATTTTATTCAAAATAGGAAGTTACAAGCTTCATTTTTTGAACGTCAAATAATTTACCACCTGTTCACTAAATTTAATACCTCAGACCTAAAAAGAACCGGTGCAAGAAACTAAGCGGGACTTTTTTTTTCTCATAATTCAATACTTTACAAATATTTATTCCTCCGTATATGACGAATTCGAGACATTGCATATTAAGTGGCGGAACTCAACGCCGTGCTTTGTCTCACCAGAGAGAAAAATAAAAAATAAATTTGAATATAATCATTGAGTTCCGCCACTCAGCCCGCAATGCTTCAATGAGGCGGAAAATGGGGAACCGAGTGTCTTAATATTAGGTTCCCTCTGCCTACCCTGCTATACGCGGGATACAGCGTGAAGCTATGCATGTATGTAGAATATAATTATCATTAAATCTTGTCGCCTGTCGTGGCGCAGAGGCACAAGCGTGCGACTGTAAACGCGACAGGTTGTGAGTTCGATTCCCGCTCCAAGAAATGTAAAATTTAGTATTTTCATTCGTTGGGTTTGGTAACAAGGCAAAGCGCGTCGTTGGGTTCCGGCACTCAACACGTAATGCCTCAATTCGGCGGAAAGTGGGGAACGGAATTGTTGAAAGAGAATGGAGTGTCTTAACACTAGAACAAAAAAATATATAAACCAGAGAATGGTTTCCTCTGCTTACCCTGCTATATGCGGGTTACAGCGTGAAGTTAAAAAAAAATCTTGTTCCTATATATATGTAAACACGTTTATGCAAAGCAAATTAATTAACTGTTATTCTTCAAAAACAACCTTTAACCTTTCACTGTGGAACGGTTAAACGAGTCGTTTGAGCTTTTAACAGAAATTAATTATAGGGGTAACGAGTTATCGAAGTTCTTTATAAATAAACGTACAACCCCGCTGTGAATTTCAGAGGTTTAAACAAATTAAATTTTTGTCCTGTTTTTTTCAGATTTACCATACACCTTACCTTACAAATATGTATTATATATATTTGTATGTATGTATATGGTTTTTTTTTTAATGGTTTTCATATATATTTATATATTATGAATATCTATTTTTGTATTACTGTTCGTTCTTTTTTTGTCTTTATTGTTTTTTCTATTGTACTACATTCCCGCTTGTTACTTACTCATCCATCTCTTGCGATAGACTGGAAGAGATCTCTCTTAGAGACCTCCACCTTTGTGAATTAAAAATTATATTTACTTTTTCTAATGTATTTTTTTATATGCAATAAAGAATATTATATACCTTACTAACTTGGTAGGATTTTTTTAATTTTGAAAAATATACTACCCTTGTTAGTTTTAGTTATTATTTTGAAAATGGTATTAATTTCTGAACGATTTCAAAAAAAGAGAAGGTTTCAATTCGACTGCTTTTTTTTATGTTACTACTTTTTACTGGGTCGACTAGTTTTGACAATTCTTTTTATATGATACTTAGTGCTTCTCATTTATTCCTGTGGAAATTAAGTTTTTGAGTTACTCGTAATAATTTTATTTTTTAGTAAATTTTAATTGAAGACGGTTGTCTTGTTTTCTAAAAATTTTAATTATTATTACGAAAATATAAATAAAATGGCACAAAAAATTTTGAAATCCGTTGGAAAAGTAACCAAAGCGGTAGAAAAATACTAATTTTATTCATATCATCAGATTACAAGAAAGAAACTATATACAAATTATATGAGGTTAAGGAATGTTTACAAAAATATGTAAAAAGAAATATTAACATAATGTTTTATTAAATGTAGAACAAAGTATAACGCGGAGTTCCGCCAACACGCGATTTTCTAATAAATAAGTAAATACGGGAGATATGGACTAATTTGCCACATATTTTTTTCTTTATATGTGCTGTAGGAATGCTAGGTCAAAATAGTACATATGAAAAAATATAAGTTAACTTAACTTGGAATGTAATAATTAAAATTATAATAAAGAGAACAAACTACAATTATTACGAATAACTCAAAAACTAGCTATCATTTAAAAAATTGAACCTTTCAACCTTTTAAAAGTTATGCGGTACACATAAAAAATACAGTCAAATTTATAACCTCTACTTTTTTAGAGTCGGTTAAAATGTCGGTTTTACCCTGTGAGGGGATGGGGTTAGAATAAATTTCCCTCCGCCGCTGGGTAGCGTCCCGTAAGAGGCGGGTATCCCAGTAGTTTGGTGGTAGGAGGTTCGTCCTCCGTCTAGCTCGTGACCACTATCATGTCAAAGACGAACCGCCAAATATCTTATGACGTTTTCCGGTTCGATGGCTTGTAAGCCAGGTTTTCCCCTTTCCCACCCATCTTTTCCCCAAAATTTTGTGGTTCCGATAGCGGCCTACTACATTGTCCACCCCTTCCATCTGTATCATCTAGGTTGGCAACACATCTACAACATCTCAGGTGTTGTAGATGTTCATGAACGAAGGTAACCACTTACCATCAGGTTGTCCTTCTGCTCGTTTGCCATCCGTTATCCATTAAAAAAAAAGAAAATTATAATAAATAAACTTAATGTAAAATTTAAAAACACATAACGCACAGAAGACGATTTTACCCCTAATTAGTATTTTTTTTGTATGTAAAACTAGTCGGCCGTAACTGCCTTTGCGTTTTGAATTTAAAACGGAACATCCAGCTGTTTTCAAAGTTGTTGTTTAGAAAGGATTTTACTAGCGTAAGGATTTTTGGAAATCTTTTCTTAGTACTCCCCTATACTCTCTAAGAAAGCTGCAAAATTTTAGCTTTCTATGCCCAGTAGTTTCAGCTGTGCGTTGTCTGTCTGTTATTTAGTAACGAACGAGCTTTTTGTGAAGAGAAGTATATCGTAAACCTAGCAAATATGAGATTCTACCTTAAAATGGAGCTTTTTATGAGATATACTTACTGGAGGGGTGAACATCTTATGCAAGTAAATTTAGAGAAGCCGATGTATATTTAGGGAAGCCGGTATAGGATGTGAAGGTATTTAGTAATTTCACTATGGAATTTTGGCGATAACCTTCTTGTTTTAGGTTTCTAAGATGTCAGACATTGTGTTTTTGCAATTATGCCCAATATGTTCCTGGCGACCATTTTTATTTAGCTCTCCACCTTCCTTGATCTTGTTTTTTTGCAAACTCAATTACCATTTTAAGTCAACACATTTTCCTGGCGACCTTCTTTTTTTTAACTCTCACACCTTGCTTGACTTTGTTTCTTCAAGCCGGTGGGAACCGTCTTGTATGGAGGCCTCGCCACTGATATATATAACATTGAATGTAATCACATGAAAATACACTATTATTATTTACTTAAGTTAATCTACCACATGATATTTTTAAATAAAATCAGGAAGTTTGACTAAAACTAGTAAAACGTTGACAAAAGCTTAAACTTGTATCATTAAAACAGGTAATAAACACCTCACTGCTCCAACAACGTATCTCTGTTAATCGCTCCCCTCTATTTCCGTCCCGCTTTAAATTAGCATAGTTTTACAGTTGAGTACAGTACTGGACTGTTTTAGTCCAATTTATGCTATGAGTGCTCGAATTAACGGTATCTGTAGTAGAAAGTAATTTGTGTAGCGGGTAATATGGAGGTTATGATAATAACAACACTGATGCATTAAAAGATAATAGATGTATTATCAGTGCTTTTGTACTAAATTGTACACGTAATAAGTAGTTCTATAACAAATACCTTTTTGTTATATAAATATGTACCTATTGTGGAAAAAACGATAAATCATGGATAGATTTAGGTATTATTTTGATTCCTTTATATAATTGTATCCCGCTCATAGGACAGTGGGAACCTGAAGGAACAGGATGGGCAGTGGGAACCTGAGAACCTAATGTTAAGACACTCCATTCTCTTAAGATTTTCGTTTAATTTAGGCATTATGTACTGAGTGGCAAAACTGTGCAATTTATATAGAATTTAAGGAAATTATGATTTTTTGTTTGATAATATGTTTTTGTTGATTTTTCAAAATTTATCATAAATATAATGTAGAGACGTTCTTCGATCGATAACATGAAGTGCGGCGTTGAGCTCCGCTATTTAATAGTACAAAGTGCCTTGTCACTAAGCATTCTGACTATCTTGCTATGCCGGAAATGGCATGAAGCAGAAAAAAATAATAAAATAATGATGATTACTACCTTTATTTTCCTCTGACATTTGCTATTAATGATGTTGGACATATGATCGTTAGTCTATTTGATATTCCATACAGGCATCGACGCCCTAAGGGACCTTTTGGGGGATGAATTAAAATACATACCACGTATGTTTTTATAATGAATTGCTTTCTTCTTTGCATTATATGTATTTAAAATATGTTTATCCCAGGGTAGCCAGAGAAAACTTAGTGTCAAGACACTCCGTTCTCCTCCTTTCGTCTGAATTCAAAACATTACATGTTGAATGGTGGAACTCAACACCACATTATGTCTAACCACATTGAAATGAAAATAATTTAACTATAATACCCTGAATGGGAATCGAATCCACAACCACTCGTGCTTACAATCAAGCTCCATCGTCTCAATGACACTAATATTAGACTTCAAAATTCCATTAAATAAGCTACAAATTTATTTATTCACTTTCCAATATTTTCTTTTATTTGTATAATATGATATGTCAAGATATATTAAAGTAGCACTACAAAGCCAATGTAGATATATTGAACACCGCGATAGCGTTCTCAAAGATAGTCAATTGTGTTTCTGTCAAAACAATTCGAAGGAAAAAGAATGTATAGTACCTATTTGACAAATCGATGGTAATGCCATAAAACGAAAGTACTTTTTGAATGGCTATTGCTCACGCTATGCAGACGTCATAACGAATTAGTGGAGCACGTTATAGATTATCAAAGCTTATTATTATTTAATTGAAGCTATTAAGACAGAATGCGGCGTTAGGTTCCGCCACTTAACACGGAATATTCAAAATCGGGCGGTAAACGAAGAACAGAGTGTTATGATAATTGGTTTTCTCTACAAATCCTATTACGCGGAAATTTATTTTTTGGGTTATTGTATTATAACAAAACGCGGCGTTAAGCTCCGTCACTTCAGAGGTCGTCTAGGGTATTACATACATACATAGCTTCACGCTTTATCCGGCATGTAGCAGGGTAGGCAGAGTGAACCTAGTGTTAAGACACTCCGCTTCCCACTTTCCGCCGAATTAACGCATTGCGTGCTGGGTGGCAGAACTCAACGCCGCGCTTTGCCTTGTTACCAAATCCAGGAAATGAACAATTCCATTTCCTGGAGTGAGAATCGAACCCACAACCTGTCGCGTTTACAGACGCACGCTTGCGCCTCCGTGCCACGACAGGCGTTAATCTCGGGAAATCGGGCAGATAAAAGGACAAAAGTAGACTGTTTTGATACTTGGTTTTCTCGGACTACTATGATATTCAGGAAGAGCTGAAAAATTATTTGAATACGTTACAGGTTATCTTTTTTTTAAATTCATTCAATCTTTGTTTTTTAAATTCACGCTGTATCCGATATATAGCAAGGTTCGATCCGTTTATCAAAGCTTACTATTAGTTAATTAAGTCTATCGCGGCGCAGTGGCGGTGTCTGACTGAAATACGATTGGTTGTGGATTCGAATCTCACACTAGGCTATGATTATATTTCATTTATTTTCATTTCGTTGAGTTCCGGCTAATAAAGAAATGCAAAAATATTTGGAATTCGGATGGAAAATGAAGAGCAGAGTGCCCTGACACTTACTTCTTCCTCGTACTATACGGGAAGCGTGAAGCTGAAAACAAAAATTTTATTTGTAAGAATATCATTACACCTGTCGTGGCGCAGAGGCACAAGCGTGCGACTGTAAATGCGACTGGTTGTGGGTTCGATTCCCACTCCAGGAAATGTAAAATTTAGTATTTTAATTTCTTGGGTTTGGTAACAAGGCAAAGAGCGGCGTTGAGTTCCGCCACTCAGCACGCAATGCCTCAATTTGACGGAAAGTTGGGAACGGAAATGTTGAAAGAGAATGGAGTGTCTTAACACTAGGTTCTCTGGTTCCCTCTACCTACCCCGCTATAAGCGGGATACAGCGTGAAGTTAAAAAAAAAAAGAAAAAAGAATATCAATCTTTTGAAGATTCGCTTTTTACTAGTCCTATTGATCTTATACTAAATATTATTTCACCCTTTCCCATGTATTTCATGTTTCTTATAACCCTATCCCAAACATATATAATATAGAATTGAAACCACAAAAACTGTATTGTATGAACAAATAAAGGATTTGTAATATTCTATACAAACTAACAATGGAAACGTTCGAATTGTTAGCAAACATTGATACGGCGGGTCCGACCCAAATTTAAGAGGGTCGTGAATTCCTTTAATTATATTTTACCATTTTAGTACTAAAATTTATAGTTATTTGTAAAGGTCTCTTGATTAATTAAGAAATAAAATTGAGACCTAGAACACTAACTTAATAAGCTATTTGTATTATTAGATAAAATATTATAACGCCTGTCGTGACGCAGAGACTGTAAACGCGACAGGTTGTGGGTTCGATTCCCACTCCAGGAAATGGAATTTTTCTTTTCCTGGGTTTCGTAACAAGGCAAACCGCGGCGTTGAGTTCCACCACTCAACACACAATGCCTCAATTCGGCGGAAAGTGGGGAACGGAATTGTTGTAAGAAAACGGAGTGTCTTAATACTAGGTTCTCAGGTTCCCTCTGCCTACCCTACTATATGCGGGATACAGCGTGAAGTAAGAAAAAAAAAAGATAAAATATTGAGACCATCGTGGCACAGTGGGATATCAGTTGAATGTAAACGCAAGTTATGTATTCGATTCGACCTGCATTAAGTTTTGCCTCTTAACACGTCTCAATTCGTCGGGTAGAAAATAGAGAACACAGTAACGTAAACGTAAATGGTTTAAAATCTAAAAATGAATATTCCTTTCAACTACAAATTGTCGGTACTTTACGAGATAAGCTGTTAAGTAATGTCCCATTTTCTACTTATTTTAAAAAAATAATATTGCATCGGTGACAAGTGTGAAATTATTTTGTACCATACTTTGTCCGTACCAAAGAAATATTTAAAACTAAATATAAAAAAAATCATAAGACCAATCTGTGAAAAGAATTACCTCGTATTAACTATTTACTACTTACAAAATAAATAATAATTGGTCAGTGTTATGAAAATATAACTCATAACTAAAAAATTATGCGCTGTTATGCACTCATCCACTTCCACGGGTTGACTGGTAGAGATCTCTTTTAGGGATAAGTCCACCTTAGTGTACTTTATGCTTTCTTTCTTTTTTGGTTTTTAAATGCAATAAAGAATATATATAAAAAATAATTAATTATTTTTTCAAATTATAAAATAATACTTCCCGAACAAATATAAAGAAATAACAACTATCTGCAAAAAATTAAAACCATACATACTACAAAATCGAAAGACACTCACAAGTTTTAATAATCAGGCCAATGCAGGAGGTTTTATGAGGCGCCTACAAAGCTCTCTCGATAAAATTCCCTCCATTACCCCGAACTATCCAGGATTACTGATCCCAGGGGATGGCACGCTATACAATCGGAGCACGTGCGATCCCGTAAGCGCTTGGATCAGTTTCTTAGCTACTCGAAGAATTAAAAGAGATCTGAACGAAGCGAAGGAATTGAAAAGGTTTTATTTCATGCCATTTACTTAGAGATATAGATTTGAATTTACTTTTTAGTAAGTATGTTTGTATATATTTGTTAATAATAAAAAGGCTATCGTGGTGCAGTGATAGTCATATTGTAAGTGAGATTAGTTGAGTTCGAGTTCTACTTAGGGGTATGAGCATATTTAATTAATTTCTTTTCTGTTTTATAGCTTCACGCTGTATCCCGCTCATAGTCCGTACTATGAGCAGGGTAGACAGAGGGAACTAGAGAAACTAGTGTTAAGACACTTCTTTCTCTTTTGACATTTCTGTTCCTCACTTTCCGGCCAATTTTTCCAATTGAGGTATTGGGTATTTAGTGGTGGAACTCAACGCCGTACTTTGTTTTGTTACTCGTAACTGGTGGGAATCGAACCCTGAGCCTATCGCATTTACAGTCGCTCGCTTGTGCCTCCGTTGAGTTCCGCCACATATCAAGCAATTTGGGCGGAAAATAGATGATTTTGCGTCCTAGGTTCTTTCTGATTACCCTGTCAGTGTGTATGCAGAATTTAGCGTGAGGCTGAAAACAAAAATTAAGAAGTTATTTCCATAGTCATTACATATTCACTTAGTATCTAATATTAAAACGAAATAGAATAGAATAGGTAATGAAACTATAACTCGTTTTCGTCCGCAGTCAAAATGTTGAAAGAACTTTTCAAATTATGGAATAATAATTCAGAATAATCGTTGTCGGTTCCGTGGAAATTCTAATGCTATAAAATTAATTGCCTTATAGCGGCACTGTAAACAAAAATGGGTTGAAAGTACATAATGGTGTTTTGAACTTTTGTTTTACTACGGGACTTTATGTGTAGACCGAGGTTTATATTCGTAAGAGAACGTAACACTGTTGTCCAATAAATTTGATTGAGGTCATACTAAAAGGTGGTTAGTGGCGCACGCAATTGAGCGATTATCCCGCTACGCCGAACACGTTGTGTTAACGTGAATACAATACATATATTGATTACTGAACAGTCTCAATTGGTTTCATATTCAAAGTTTCTTTCATACGTTATTATTTTGTGCTTAGTTGAAATTATGGATTTGTTTTTAATGAAGAAATTAAAGCTAGCATGATCCGTATTGTATAGGACTAGTGGGTTCGATTCTCACTGGGGGGGAGAATTTATATTTGATTATTTCATTTCTTCGCTCAGCTAAGATAAAGTGCGGCATTGAGTTCCGAGTAGAGTAGTAATCTGCTCTTTTTCTCTTTATATAATTCGCTTGTCACATCACAAGCATGCGACTGTAAACGCAACAGGTTATAGGTTCGAGTCCAACTCCAGGAAATGAAAAAGTTTAGTATTTTCGTTTCCAGGTTTTGGTAACAAGGCAAAGCGTGACGTTGAGTTCCGCCACTCGGCACGCAATACCTCAATTCGTTGGAAAGTGGGGAACGGAGTGTCTTAACACTTGATTCTCGCCTACCCTGTTATATGCGGGATGTATTCCGCATATAGCACGCTGTAGCGTGAAGCTAAAAAAAATTTGCTAAATTTTATACTCTTCCGTCTGCATAATTTTTGTAAAAAGCGATAGAAAATTGGGGGTTCGTGTATTAATATAATCTACCATAATATAGTTTACCGTAAATTAATATTACTGTAAAATTTAACAAATCAAGCCCAACGATAATTAGTTCTATCAAGAAATAACATGTATCTGTTTATAAATAATAATAATATAAATACACAAATGTTAAATGTGCGTGTAGCTGAGCAACTAATAGGCGATCGTGGAATGGCGCAGTGCCGTATAGTTGCAAACAATTTTGTTAATCGCAGCAATGGGGGAGCAGAGAACGAAAGTTGCGTGATTATAATATGTTTTGGTAATAGATTCAATATTAACATAAAAATTGTTAAAATATCATTTTTTGTGATTTGATATGAATTGACAGGGTTTGAAATGGACAAACAAATAAATTAAGCTTATTTTTTTATAAAAAATGAACAATATTGAGCTGAAACGAATCCTAAAGTGCCAAAATAAAGCTAATCATATATCAATCAACCCACAACATGAACAAAGTCATAAAAGTTAGTAAAGAAACAGTCATGTCATCTACTATAGCGGTCATGCTTTGCGTTTTTAAACCCTGTAGGGTTTAAGTTTATAAACGTATAATTAAGACATCGCTTTAGCAGATTTACCTTTTAGCTGAGTAGGCCAGCCTAGAGTGACATTTTTGTTAAGGGCAAATTTAAAAAAAATCAATAAAACATCTAGTTTGCCGCTCTCCAATCATTGCTGACATGTTCCAATATCTTTACGAAAAAGAGCAAAAAAGTCTATACCTTGAAAATATAAATGGTTGATAATTTGTAATATAGTTATACTTTATAATACCCTACAATATCTCATTTAATACATTTTATTTTCAATAAGATAACATACTCAAGACAAAGCGCAGCGTTGAGTTCCGCCCCTTAACTTGTTGAGACTCGAACGCTGTCTCGATTTCGAGCTGAAGACGGTGAACGGAGTGTCTAGACACTAGGATCTCTCTGTCAAGATGGAATAAAGCCAGAAATTAAAGGAAATAACATACATATTCATATTCTAACAGCTAATATACTCACAGACATACAATAGCCATGCATCATTCAAAGCTAAGTGATTTATCGTCTAATTAACCAGTAATTAATACATCACATTGCAGCATTATGTAAATAGAACCGGAATTTAATGAAGTAAGATAAAGAAATGTCGTAATTTTCATTCTGCCAACTATTGTTCTGTTGGCTCCAACTTGCTAACAAATGTTTGACTTTTTTCGTTTCTTTAGTAAAATAAATATACATTTTATATGAATTTAATATTGTTTTCTTTTTTTGTTTTTAATCTTGACGTTTTTTCTGCCTTCGGAGTGCCTATTTTTAAAAACAAACACCCCATTAAGATTTGAATCCATTAACTTTCCATAAAGTAATTATTACTTACGATAAAAATTGTATAAAAAAACTTTACTCACTTAATACTAATCTTAACTTCATCTATATATGACTATAAAAAGACTTAGCTCTACACTCTATCCTTAGCAAGGTAGTCAGAGAGAACGGATTATATATTTCTTTCGCCCCGTTCACAGTCATTAACCTCTTCATACTGCTTCAGGGGGTCTTTATACTTTTTACGTGGCCTTCCTCCAGTTTCATTGATACTGTATTCTCGAAGGTCAACCGAAGTCTCCCTCTACTGCAACCCTCCTTATTACATTAATTTATTGCTGGAAAAGAAAAAGTTTGATTATCCATCTTAACCTAATTTAAATATTTCATTACATGATATTTTTTTTAGCTTCACGATGTATTCCCCATATCAGAGTTTACCGAGGGAACCTGAGAACCTAGTGTTAAGACACTCCAATCTCTTTCAATAATTCCGTTCCCAACTTTCCGCCGAATTGAGGTAGTGCATACTAAGTGGCGGAATTCAACGCCACGCTTTGTCCTGTTACCAAATCCAGGAAATGAAAAAATCCATTTCTTGGAGTGGGAATCGAACCCACAACCTGTGGCGTTTACAGTTGCACTCTTGTGCCCCCTCGCTACGACAGGCGTTGTTAATTAGATTTGTTTTTCTATTATGTTCCAAAATTCGGAGAATTTAATAACAGAGTGAATTGATGCTTCAGCAGAAAGAAGTGATGCTTTGACTTAGTTGTATAAAAAAATTATCACCAGGAACTACCTGAAAGTGAAAACATGTCACCTTCACACTTCTGTCAGAGAGAACCTAGACACTTCCCGACCGGAAATCACTTTGCATGGCGGAATTCAAAACGCAATACAAACAATAGACACTTAAAAATCATTTATTCCATTACTTAATACAATAAAACAATTAAAAGCTTCATTTTTTCATATGTATATTTTAACATTTTCCTTCTCTAAAGCAATTACTCCAAAAGCTACAATTGACTTGTATTGGCCCAACATTACCAACAGCTTTATATATGTATGCCCTATTTTTATATTTTTATTTTTCTTGATCTAAATTACTATTTTTTGCGCCTTACTATTACTTCTAACAAAATGTTTTGATGGTAGTCTATAAGAAATCACTTCTAGTGATAAGGCCGCCATTGCACATATTGTGTTCACCTGGATCATATGCATTCCTATAATGAGTATCTGTATACTTTTATGTGCAATGAAATATTTTTATTTTTATATATATTTTAACTTTTTTTTCTTTTCTAAGATGATTACTCCAAAAGCTACAGAATAAAAAAAGATTTCGTATATTGGACCACTAACAAGCTTCACTTTTGCATAAATATATTTCAATATTTTTTCTTTTCTCTTCTTAACAGAACAGTGTCCTCGCACTAGAGAACTTAGGTAGATAGAGGGAACCTGAGAAAGGTTCCCTCTGCCTACCTTGCTATCTAAAAAAATCATCTGTAAGGCAATTACTACAAAAACTACAATCGACAGATAGATGAAATTAACATTAGTAATTCCGCCATTTAACACGTAATGTACCGAATTTGGAAGGAAACACTGAACGGAGTGTCTTAACACAAGTTTTTCAGATTCCCTCTGCCTACTCTGCTATGTGCGGGATACAGCATGAAACTAAAAAAATCCTTCTCTAACGTAATTACTACAAAAACTAGAATAGACTTGGTATAATGACCCGACATCTAAAGCAATCTTTTTTTTATATGTATATCTATTTCATTATTTTTCCTTTCTCTTTTTAATAATTATTATTATTATAGAACGGGAGTGCTTTAACATAAGTTCCCAGAGGAATCCCTCTACCTTGCCGTCTGGGATACAGCGTAAAGCCTTAAAAATAATATTTTTTGCTACAAAAGTCACAATTGTCTTAGTACATTGGCCCAACATGTAAAGCAAGCTGAACTGTATACTAATTACGTTGTCGGGCCGGTATTCCGCGACCTATTTCGTGATCGTGTCGCTAATAAGAAACTCGCGTACGCTATTATGAGAAATAAGTTTACTATTCACATTATATTTTATGGCATGCAAATTATATTTACTTTATTACTTAGTAACTGGTTTTATGTATGATTTATACGTTTATTTAATTTTTTTTTTTTTTTTTATGGATGCCGGATGGCAAGAGCAGGCAGAAGGACCGCCTGATGGTAAGTAGTTGCAACCGCCCTGGGTGCATCACAACACAAGAGAGATGTACTAGATGCGTTGCCAACCTAGAGGATACAGATGGAAAGGAGGATAATGCGGTAGTCCGCTATCGGAACCACCATTTTAGGGGAAAGGATGGGTGGGAAGGGGAAAACCTGGCTTACATGCCACCTTCGAACCGGAACACATCATAAGATGTTGGCGGTTCGTGCGACTATCGATAGTGGTCACTTAGCAGGCGCCAGACAGGAGAGGACAGAACCTCCTGCCACCAAACAAAAAATATTTAGAACTCTTTTTATTTCTGCGTCCAGTTTTGTTGTGGGAGTGATGTCAGTTATCACATTTTCATATTTTTAGCGCGGTGTGTTTGAGTTCCGCTACTTAACACGATATGTCTAGAATTCGACAGGAAAGTAGTGAACAGAGAATCATGACACTAGATTCTCTCTGACTACCCTGCTAGGCAAGATAAAGCATGTTATAGTAAAACATTTAAATAAAATTGTTCAACACATATCGAGGAACAGCTTAATAGAAATGAGCGTGTGAAGCCTTTTTAAGAAGGATTCGATTTCACGAAGCCCTATCTATATATGTGATTTTTTTTTCAACTTTTGCAGTATACTTTAGTTCTTATACTCAAATAAAAAATAAATGAATGTAATAATGACCGACGTGGCTCAGTGGGAGAGCGTGAGACTGTAAATTCGGTGGTTACAGATTTGAGACCCACTCGGGGAAATGATTACTAACACATTATAGCCACCCTCACCCACACTCAATTAGGGGTGGAAAGTGGGGAACAAAATGCCTTGACCAGTAGGTTCTCTGTAACTAAGGGGCTATGCGGGAAGCGTGAAACTACAAAAAAATCAAATCATAAATATAAACCAATCAGGTTAAACTAATTAGCAATACATACACTATATAGATTGTTTAGCCTAAACGGGGCTTATATCAGTCAAAATATGTGTATTCAGAGAATTTTCCACTAAAAGGAAAACGTATCTAATAAAGAAAATTGAGCAAATACGTTATTAAATTATAACTAATTGATAGCATTATTATTATATAGATAATTGGATTAAGGCATTGCATGTATAGGTCAGGTATTGTAGCTTACCTTTGCTTAAATTTAAATATTTTTTACAAATACGATAAACCGTGGCGTTAAATTTCATCACTTAACCCGATGTCTAGAATTTGGACAGAGAATGGACAATGGAGTGTCTTGACACTACGGCCCTTTTACCTACACTGATAGTCTATTTAAATATTCAGCTATTTACAAAAAAATTAAAAATATATTGAATTCAGGTGACATTCATTGTCAATCACCTTTAGTAGAAATAAAATACGTGGTATAAAATGAACTGACAATTGATCTAGACCGAAATCTTTTAGTAGATTATAGGGAGATTTCGCTGTTACATCTCTTATGGCTATACTCGTATAATATATATTAAGCACGTATTTTTTTAATCTGTCTTCACCTCAAGAGATGAATAGTAGTAAACCTTAGTTAAAATAAAGCATACGTAATATACACAGAAGATTCATTTTTTATTCGGGAAAAGAACCCGTCATCCGCTATCTATAATACAAACCCCTTTAGTAACCTTTACGCCAAAATAAAAATTATGTTTACAATTTAAAAAAAGGATAACATTTTAATTACTTAAATTTGTAACGTTCATAAAAAATTACATAGCAGTGTCCACATACGGTCATTAGGGGGAAGCCATGCATACATGTTTACAGACACGTAAAAGTATTTCACTCGTGTCGCACTTTGCTAAGTCGTGGTCATTCGTTTATTCTAAAATGTTATGATACTTTTGTTTGGATTAATAAAATAATGCATTACTTATAACATGATTTTGAGGAAAAATATTTAATAAGTTCAATAAACATACTGTAACCCATGAATAACGCGTTGAGTGTAGATTCGATTTCTACTCGAGGAAATGAATGCATTAAAATTATTTTCATTTCCTTATTCTGGTAACACTAGTAGTCGGCCATGCGTTCCGGCATCCAATATTGTCTCGAATTCAAAGGAAGGAAACGAAAATGCAAAGAAAAGAGTTTGATACTAGGCTGTATCTGTAGCTGTATTCTGCCCCGCTATGCGGATAAGGTGAGAAACTGTAAAAATAAACATATTTATATTTATCTAAAGGAGATCTAAAGTTTTTTCTTTACTCATATAATTTGAATACATCCCTTGCTTTTTTAATAAAAAATCTTAGTGGAATATTACACAAAACCTTATAAAAGTTAAATTGCCAATAGAGTTTGCCCAAAGAAATATCAACTACATTTTTCTAGAAGCATTTTTCTTATACCTTTAAGAAATAAATATTCACATGACATTGACACTTAAAAAAAATCAAGCATCAGTAGCTAAGAATTATTTAGTAGCGTTACTCGCTTAGCTTCTCAGTTCTAACTTCAGCCTTTGCTATGGAATAATTTATAAACGTGACCTTTAGTCGGTTTTGTTGAATAATATAATACTGACAATTTTGTGTTATTATAGTATGCTTTTTAGCCAACTTCAAAACAAGCAAGTTCTCAATTAGAGTGAATATTTTATGTGTGTTACCACAATTTTTTTTCTGGATGAATTGATGATTATTTTTTTATATGATAGTTAGTGCTTCTAATGTCCCATATAAATATACTTCAAATGTGACAAGTTGTTCTTAAGATTACTGCCCCTTTGACGCGTTAACAAAGCGTTGTGTTTAGATTACCAAACACAACGCGTTGTTAACGCGTCAAAGGGGCAGTAATCTTAAAAACTACTTCACTTATTATATGTCACTTTATATAAACATTGATTTCAAACCATGGTTGTGTGTCACATTTATGTTATTAATTTAATATAGTTTTTATGCATTATTTTATTATTATTTAAAAAAAAATATATTAGCATTCTGCACTGCTTCTCTATTCAAACTATAAGTGAGCCAAATCGCATACTTCTCAGCCCGCGTAATTTTAATAAAAAGGGGTACAAAGTTTTTGCTTAACGTATTTATATATAATTTTTAAGATATTAAATAAAATATAACTCATTGCTCAAATGAAAATATGTAGATACATAATATATATTTCTTATATTGCTTAATGTTTCCCTGTGAGGGGACGGGGTTAGAATACAATTGCCCTCCACCGCTGGGTAGCGTCCCGTAAGAGGCGGGTATCCTAGTAGTTTGGTGGTAGGAGGTTCGTCCTTCAACTGGCTTGCGACCACTATCATGTCAAAGACGAACCGCCAAATTTCTAATGATGTGTTCCGGTTCGATGGCATATAAGCCAGGTTTTCCCCTTTCCCACCCATCCTGGTATACATACTTTGGTAGTGGTGTTGTAGATGTTCATGGGCTAAGGTAACCACTTACCGTCAGGTGGTTCTTCTGTTTGCTTGCCATCCGTTATTCATAAAAAAATATTCGAAAATATATACACTTATTTATTAATTGTTTCAATTAAAATCAACTCAGGTGTACAAGTTCCCACATGAGAAGGTTATGATTAATCGACTCATATTATCGTTTCCTTCAATCTTTACTTGTAGTACATATATTTATATGTTTTATTTCTAATAATATTATATTAATTGGTGAAGGAAATTATTTTTTATGAAATTTATCAGGGCGGATGAGTATGAAATTTGACATACTTTTATTGTTTATCTCGCAATGCTTCAAATTGGTGAAAAGTGGGGAACGGAGTGTTTTAACACTAGGTTCTCAGGTTTCCTCTGCCTACCTTGTTATATGCGAGATACATCGTGAAGCAAAGTAAGTAAGTAAGTAAGTTTAATGTTTACATGAAGAAGTGTAAATAGCCAATATTTTTATAGTAGCATTACAAATACATTTCATTAATAAAATAAAAATTACACAGGCTTGTTTGACAAGCAATTGCATAAAATGACTCAATTCAACTCAATTTACTTGTACGCTATACTTATATGAGAAAAAAAGTTGTTTCAGAAGAAATTTAAATCTATAACAATGCAAAAATTACAGTACAAGCGACTTTTGCGAAATACATATTGAAATTGATAAAAAATAATTTACTATAAAAAAACTCCTCCGTCTGGCTCGCGACCACTATCATGTCAAAGACGAACCGCCAAATATCTTATGATGTGTTCCGGTTCGATGGCATGTAAGCCAGGTTTTCCCCTATCCCACCCATCCTTTCCCCAAAATGTAGTGGTTCCGATAGCGGACTACTACATTGTCCTCCCCTTCCATCTGTATCCTCTAGGTTGGCAACGCATCTACAACGCCTCTGGTGTTGTAGATGTTCATGGGCGAAGGTAACCACTTACCATCAGGTGGTCCTTCTGCTCGTTTGCCATCAGTTATCCATAAAAAAAATAAAAAAAAAAAACACTTATTTTCATAGTATTATTCTAGACAAAGATACATGGACAAAACGCCAAAAGGCATGAATAAGTAAATTCGAGATAATAAAACATAACATATTCTATAACTAAAACAATAATGAACATTACTAATGTAAATATATTAATATATTACGAGAGATCGCATTCGATTTCCTCGGGAGGAACTTTGGGACGTGCGTGGGTGGAAAGGCTTTAGGGTCATAATATGAAAATATTTTTACGTTACCTAATTTAACTTTGGATGATGAAAGGTTGACACGCGTCTTTATTACTTTGAAATTGAGAATTATAGCATTTTTTATGTGACATGATATTATTATGTGTGTATGAATTTATAAGTATGCAGATTAAAACTTAGCAAATTTTAGAATTTTTTTAATATTAATATTACGTATATGTTACATACTCAGCACGCAATGCCTAAATTCGGCGGAAAGTGGAGAACGGAGTGTCTTAACACTATGTTCTCAGGTTCCCTCTGCCTACCCTGCTGCTGTATGCTGGATACAGCGTGAATAAAAAAAAAAACAAAAAAAAACCTTAAATAAACTGTGTGAATATACTTTAAAATGTCAAAAATATTAAATCTAAATTTCTTTTTTTTTTCTTTTTTTTTAACTCAACGCAGTATAGCATATAGCAGGGTAGGCAGAGGGAACTAGAGAATCTAGTGTTAAGACACTCCGTTCTCTTTCAATAAATCCTTTCCCCCCTTTCCGGTAGATTCCGCTAAATTTCTTTCAAGATATACATATTAATAACTTAAATATGTTTAGATGTTCACTACGTCATATTATAAATATGATTAATTATGGGTTTGTACGCCTTTCAGCCAAAATAATATATTTACATTATTTAAATTTCTTTGCTTGGCAAAATAAGGGTGACATTGGGCTTAAGTCACTTAACGCACCATGTCACAATTTTGAGTGGTAAGTGGAGAGCGGAGTGTCTCAGAATGTTGACATTAGCTTCTATATGATTATGCTGAGGGATAATAACGTGAAGCTATGTAGATGTTCATAAATACCATGTCCTACTAAGTTTCACTATTAATAAAAGGTTGCCTGTAAGAGATTACTTTTAGTGATAAGGCCGCCTTTTGCCTTGTTTTTTGTATAACTTGCATTCTTTTTATTTTTCATTTGTTGCAAAAAACAGTTTTTATTATTATGTATCTCGTTACAGGTTCTCGGGTTCAAACGAACCCGGTCCTTTGGGAGGCTTGCGTGGGGACACAGGTCCAACACGTAGATGCCCCTTTGAGACAACAATATTTTTTAATCTGACGCATTGACTGGGATCCATCTCTGAGTAACCATAGGCAATTGCTCAGAGATGGTCACCGGTTAATGCGTAGGAGTTATGGAACATATGGAATATATGCTTATTATTATTATTAGATCTTTAAATTATACTCTATTAATTAAAATTCTTTAAAATAATTCATGTCATTTTCTTAACACAAATGTACCAGATCTCATTATTAGCTTAAAAAAACAAGAGGTTAAAAGTTCGTACGTTGTTTACTAAAGCTCAATTTTTAATTCAACTTTATCTATTCAAATAGAACCGAAATGACTGAGGTTTTGTTAGCTTTTACAAAGAGAATATAATATAGGTACTTCATGGAACGTCGAAAAAAGAAATGGGGTCATCTCATATTAAATTATTTTGTGGTTTGAAGTTTGCGGTCGAAAAATAACGATTCGTCATTACGCGAACAAACCCAGCGGCTATGTCGCAATAGACGGATGAAACATAAACTCTTGCTTGTATTAAGAATAAACAAGTAAAATTTTCCCTCGTCCTCACGGAACAGATGTCAATTGAATATTTTGAGGTCAAATATTTTGAGTTTTGAAAGAAACTTTTTATGATTGTACGTAAGTTTTGTTTTAAAGTATTGCTTTATTTAACTTATGATTTTTTTATAGTTACTTACATACTTAATTTCACGCTTTATCCCTAAAGGGTTAGTGAGAGAGAACGGAGCACCAAACGCTACGGACTCTGCATACCTCTTTCGCCTCGTCCACAGTCATTAACCTCTTCATGCATAGTTATTATTATTATTGTCGCCTGTCGTGGCGCAGAGGCACAAGCGTGCGACTGTAAACGCGACAGGTTGTGGGTTCGATTCCCACTCCAGGAAATGGATTTTTTCATTTCCTGGGTTTGGTAACAAGGCAAAGCGTGGCACTGAGTTCCGCCTCTCAGCATGCAATGCCTCAATTCGGCGGAAAGTAGGTAACGGAATGTCTTAACACTAGGTTCTCAAGTTCCCTCTACCTACCCTGCTATATGCGGGATACAGCGTGAAGCTATGTATGTATGTATTATTATTCTTGTTCACTTTGTAAATAAATATATTTTCATACTTTGTTTAAGTTTATCTACTCTGTAATACAAAAGAATAGGCAAAAAAATCCCAACGACAAGCCACTGTACTCATTTTCCTACAATTTTTATATTATAATTAATGAACTCATTGTTTCTTTGTTAATTACATATATACATTTAGTTTATTTTCTACCACATAATATAAAATTCTTTATTTTTCCCTCTCACAAAAATAATACCCATTCTAAGGGAATGGGCAACCAGAATTTAAAACATAAACATAAAAGAAATTTGGGCCGCAACATCTGTCGGCTTAGTTTGTTCTAGCCAACAAGAGCTCTTTTATGCCACGTACAATAGATCCTAGTCTAATATTTACAAATGCCAAAATAACTTTTTTAAATACACAAAGCTTACTAGATTTGTAAGTTAAATATAATTTTGGTGCTTTTAACCGTACTAGTGTTCCCTTTGACGCGTTAACAACGCGTAGCCTAGCAACGTGTATGTCACTTTTTATGAACATGGATGTCAAACCATGGTAGTGTGTAATTTATTTTATTAACTTAATATATTTTTTCTGCGTTATTTTGAAAAGATATTATTATTCTGCGCTCCTTGGCTGTATAAGCTATGTGTGCCAAGTTTCATGCTCCTCCGTCCGCGTAATTTTCGTAAAAAGCGGTACAAAGCTTTTGTTTCACGTATTAATATATAGTTATCTGGCTTCTTTTGAAATACACAGCCATCTACTTTACAGGACAGAGTAGAAGTACAAGTGAATCGATATTCGCTTTCCGTTTTCCAATTAGAGTCATCTCAATTTATTTTGACAAGATGAAAACGTGACTTTATATACGGCTACGTATTCATTATTCAAAAGCTCAGTGAAAGTGGACGGGAATGCTTTCCTTGTTTTGTGTTTAATATCTATTTGAGTTTTTGATTGTAGATTATATTTTTTATATAATTAACAGTTCAGTGAGGCCTGTCGTGGTACAAGCGTGTGGCTGTAAACGGGACAGGTTGTGGGTTCGATTCCCACGCCAGAAGATGAAAATATTAAATAATATTTAGTAATTTCATTTTCTCACTCTGGTAACTAACCAAAACGCGGCGCTGAGTTCCGCCACTCAGCACACAATGCCTCAATTTAGCGGAAAGTGGGGAACGGAAATATTAAAAAAGAACTATGTCCGGGATACAGCGTAAAGCTAAAAAAATAGTTCAGTATAGAAATTGAAAGGAACCAGAATTCGATAGTATGAAATATCTTAGTGATATATCACTCAATTCTAAAGTAATTAATTTAAGTGTAATTAGTTCTACCGGTAGACCTGGTAGCCATTCATATAAATTTCACATATGGATGTCCAATATGAAGTATATTCGCATAGTTTTTGAAAAAGAGTCAAAAGCTTGTTTTTTTCGCGTATAGGTTTAATAAGAGTCTTAAGGTATATTTTAAAATAGTAATTTTAGATTACAGGAGGTCTGCCTTTTATTTAATGAGAGAGTTGTAACTCTTTGGTATTAAGAAAAGTTCATTTCCTGGGTTTGGTATCAAGGCATAGCGCAGCGTTGAGTTCCGCCACTCAGCACGCAATGCCTCAATTAGGCGGAAAGTGGGAAACGGAGTGTTTTAACACTAGGTTCCCTCTACCAACCTTGCTATATGCGGGATACAGCGTGAAGCTATGTATGTATATACGTATTATAATTAATCACGAAACAATTTATTAAAAAGTCAAAAATATAGTTATTTCATAAGTAAAAACTGCCTATATAAATATATATATCGGCGCTATGAGTAACAGTGTCGACAAGCGTCGCACATACACTCTGCTAACCCTTCATTTTGCTCCAGTTCTACCGCATAGAAAGCGTATAAGAGGATTTTTTATAATGATCATAGTGTCATTGACACGTCAAATTAATGAACATATTATGAATATGAATTATGCTAACATAATATTATAGCTTTGTTATGTTTTAGTTCCATTAATGAGAGAAAAATCGTTTTTTAATGAGTTCCAAAGAACTCCGAAGATCAAAATTTTCGCGATTATTACAAATAAATTTTTGGAAACTTTTTGGAAACATTTTTGAAAACCCGACAAGTCATTAAACTTAATTATTATATGACTTATTTCCGAATACTAAAATATACGGTATTAATCCGGTTAAAGTTTCATTTAATATGTTTTTTTTTAATTCTTTCTAATTATTACACTGATTTTCTTATTAGTATTTAAAAAAAAGTAGCTTCACTCTTTATCCTACATTACAGGGTAGTTAGAGAGAATCTAGTGTCAAAATACTTCATTTCCTGTCTGTATTCGAGACATTTTGTCTTAAGTGGTGAAATTTAAC
The DNA here is from genome assembly GCA_033558755.1 of Philaethria dido. Classification (NCBI taxonomy): domain Eukaryota; kingdom Metazoa; phylum Arthropoda; class Insecta; order Lepidoptera; family Nymphalidae; genus Philaethria; species Philaethria dido. Next base: position 74,597 of record JAKGSA010000792.1, read on the forward strand.
GCCACGTTTTATCTTGCCAGAGGGATGAAATGAAAATAATTTAAATTATAATTTACCCGACTAGGAATCGAATCCACAACCAATCGCAGTTACAGTTCGATTACGATAGACTCTCGTTTTTAAAATAAATAAAAAAAATATGTAAAATAGTAAAATGCATATTATAATTACAAAACTATGTCATAATGTAACTTTTACTATGACATTATAGTTAATACATGCATGACATTATGGTAAAAGAAAAACTGCCTTTATATATTTTTTTTTTAACTTCACGCTGTATCCCGCATATAGCAGGGTAGGCAGAGGGAACCTGAGAACCTAGTGTTAAGACACTCCGTTCTCTTACAACAATTTCGTTCCCCACTTTCCGCCAGATTGAGGTATTGCGTGTTGAGTGTTGAAACTCAAAGCCGCGCTTTGCCTTATTATCAAACCCAGAAAATGAAAATACTTCATTTCCTGGAGTGTGAATCGAACCCACAACCTGTCGCTTTACAGTCACACACTTGTGTCTCTGCGCCACGACAGGCGAATAATTAAAATTTTCTTACTAAAATACAATTTTAACAAACTAACGTATGCACCAGTATATTAATACTTTCAAAATATAAGAAGGTAACAATGAAAGCTAAATGAATATTCAACACAAAAGGCTAAACGTATGAATTCATGAATTCAAAGTGAGTAGCAACACAAAAATAATTTTAGAATGTAATTTTAAAACGAGTTATCCTTATACTCGTACTGTTGTGAAGTATACGTATTTATAATATAAAGCTCATTATGCTGTCTTTTTCATGTCTTTGTTTCTTTGGTTACAATCTGTTAGTTGTTATTTATTAATTTCAATGGGGTCGAAAAAATACTTTTTTTGTAAAATTGTTTTCAAATCTTCTGTTCGCTAGTTAATTCTCTAACTTACTCTATAAAATTTAGGACTTTGTTAACTAGAGAAAACGTCGAACGAAGTGTCTTGAAACTAGGTTCATTATGACTACCTTCTTATGCGGGATAAAGCGTGAGTGGTATAAAACTTGCTTTATTTAGAAAAGATAACTCTTTTAGGAATATCTAGAACAAGGGAATGGTTAGTTTATGATTGCACACTATCGAAATATTGTTAATATAAAACAAAAGAATCAACTCCGTCTGGCTCGCGACCGCTATCATGTCAAAGACTACTACTACACTATCTCCACTATCCACTATCATGCCACTATTATGATGTGTTCCGGTTCGATGGCATGTTTTCCCCTATCCCACCCCATCCTTTCCCCAGAATGTGGCAGTTCCGATAGCGAACTACTACATTGTCCTCCCCTTACATCTGTATCGTCTAGGTAGGCAACGCATTAACAACACCTCTGGTGTTGTAGATGTCTATGGGCGAAGGTAGCTACTTACCATCAGGTGATCCATCTGCTCGTTTGCAATCCGTTATCCATAAAAAAAAAGAACAGCGTATAATTAAAATTTCACTCGTTAGACAACACGAGGCGTTATGTTCTGCTACCAAGCATGTAATATCTATATAAAAATAATTCATTGAGAACATATTACTCTTATTATCGCTTGTCATGGCGCAGAGGGACCAGCGTGCGACTGTAAAGGCGACAGGTTATGGGTTCGATTCCCACTCCAGGAAATGGAATTTTTCATGTCCTGGGTTTGGTAACAAGGCAAAGCGCGACGTTGAGTTCCGCCACTCAGCACGCAATGCCTCAATTCGGCGGGAAGTGGGGAACGGAGTGTCTTAACACTTGGTTCCCTCTGCCTACCCTGCTATATGCGGGATATAACTATGTACGTAAATACATATAAAGAACTACATATGTGTACTAAAATATAAAATATAATTACGTTACGTCATATAAAACTTTTTTAATTGCAACTACATATCTTCATGTCATCTCTTATGAGTTATAGGTGGCAAAAGAAATAAAGAGCAAAGAAGCGCAATAATAAAACTGACCATTAACGAAGTAAACAGTATTAGTGAAAGAGTCGTACTCGTAAATCTCAGTGAAATACCCCGGCCGCGACAGTTGGCAAAATTGCGCCGAAAGTCACATTATTTCTAGAAGATATGATCCACAAAAAGGATGTTGTGATTTATATTGTATGTATGTTGTTAATAATATAAGGGTGTCTTGTTTTAATAATTATGGCGTTTTGTATTTGGCTCTTTGTTCAATTTAATTAATATTGTGTGAGATATTTGCATTGTCCGGGATTCGAACTTGTAGTCTCCACGTTAAACATACAGAGAGAGAGAGCTTATATGCAAATATTTATATATTTACTTGATAACAGAGCTTTTGTCAACTTCACCTGTATAATAATAATCATACATTTAGGATACTAAAACTCTTTACGTAGTAGAACTTCCCTACATAAATGCTAACAACAAAAATTTCGAAGTAGCTCGGTAAAAACTTATGGATTAGCTAAAGAAGAAACTTGGATGGACCCCAAGAGGCGCAAGTTCCAATTCTGCTGTTCCATTTTTTTAACGATTTTATATATTTAACAAGAAAATACTTTTAAATCTATTTTTTTTTAGCTTCACGTTGTTTCCCGCATATAGCAGGGTAGGCAGAGGGAACCTGAGACCTAGTGTTATGACACTCGGTTCCCCACTTTCCGCCAAATTGAGGCATTACGTGTTGAGTGGCGGAACTCAACGCCACGCTTTTCTATTTTTTAAATTATTTATATTGTGAGACTATCATGGCACAATGGGTCAGTACTTGACTGTAAACGTGATTGGTTATGGATTCGATTTCCACTCCATCACCTAACATGCAATATCTCAAATTCAGGCGAAAAATGACGAACGGAGTCTCAAACTAGTGTCAAGCTAGGTTCATTCTGACTGTCCATTGTTGGAATAAAGTGTGAAAATGCTTGTTTTTAATATATTGTAATAAACTACATTACTATATAAGAACTATAAAAAAATGAAGTTAAATTTAAGGCGTCAATTTTCATGACAAAAATGAATTCAGATTCGTATAACATGTCAATTGCGCAACGATCGTTATGCAAATTTCCTTTTATTTTAACACATGAAGGAATTGGGGCGAAATGAGGGCTTAGGGGTGTACACAGGCATTGCTTACGTATACTTTGGTGGCATGGTTATTTTGTTACGTATATTTCTTACTTCTAATTTGTTTAAGACGTAAGGCAATTGTCCTTTATTTATAACTAAATATTGTTAAAAAAATATCGGAACGCCTGTCGTGGCGCAGAGGCACGAGCGTGCGACTGTAAACGCGACAAATTGGGGGTTCGATTCCCACTTCAGAAAATGTAAGTATTTTCATTACCTGGGTTTGGTAACAAGGCTAAGCGCGGCGTTGAGTTTCACCACTCAACACGCAATGCCTCAATATGGCGGAAAGTGGGGAACGAAATTGTTGTAAGAGAACGGCGTGTCTTAACACTAGGTTCTTAGGTTCGCTCTGCCTACCCTGCTATATGTGGGATACAGCGTGAAGTTGATTAACCCAGCAGGAATCGAACCGACAACCAATCACGTTTACTGTCACTGTTCCACTGCGCCACAATGACCTCAAAGAAAGCTTAAATAATACAATAAAAATATAAGCTACATTCTTTTTTCTATGAGACCCTTGTCAACATATATAATTAAATGAATCATTAAATCAATACTAATGGCCTACACTCAACGCATTGGCTAATAAATAAGTAATGAATATATGTATATAAATATATATGTATAGCCCTGTGAGGGGACGGGGTTAGAATACAATTCCCTTCCGCCACTGGGTACCGTTCCGTAAAAGGTAGTTATCCCAGTAACCAGGAGGTAGGAGGTTCGTCCTCTGACTGGCACGCGACCACTATCATGTCAAAGACGAAACGTCAAATTTCTAAAGATGTTTTCAGATTCGATGGCATATAAGCCAGGTTTGGCTCCGATGGCGGATTGTTATTGCTACTACATTGTCTTTTCCCCTTTCCATTAGTACACTCTAGGCTGACAACTCCTCTGACGTCTATGGGCAAAAGTAACCAGTTACCTTCATTCAGGTATTTCTTCAGGCTTTGATCAATAAAAATGTATACGGTAAGAGTGGTCATAATGATTTTGTAATATAAAAGAAATAATGAGATATATTTTATTTACAGCTTTACTTACGTTTTAGTAGACAGAGAGAACTTAGTGTCAAGACTATCCGCTCTCTATTTTCCGCCCGAAAAACACTTCGAGACACTCTGTGTTAAGTGGCCGAACTCAACTTCGCGATTTGACTTATTAGAGCGCAAAAGTGAATAGATGATATATTATAATTCCCATGAGTGGGAACCAAACCCACAACCATCCCGCTTACAGTCAAACGCTGTTACGCCTACGGCGTTATTATGGCCGCAAGTATTTCATATACAAATATATGTAGAGTTTTTGATTGAATAACAAACACTGGAGTGGAGAATATAATGATCGTTCACTATTTTCTTTATCTAACCCTTTAAATACGTTTATCAATTAGTCATAACTTTGGTAGTATGTTTATGATTATTATGCAATGTAATATTTACATATCATTTATAGAATTTATTCCCTTCTTCCTCAATACTTCCTCTGTTTTAAGGTAACTTGGAATAGATCGCTGTTTTAGCATCGCCAATTGTACATTTCATTTTTGTTATTTGTTTTCTTTTTATTGTAATGTATATCTTATAGGTGTATAATAAAATTATTATGATTAAAAAACAAATAAAAATATTATATAAGGCAGAAACTTATAACAAATAAATTATAATTAACTAGACTTATATTAAGAGACGAATAAAAATCAATTTAATTTGTTCTTTCAGACAATATTCTTCATCATATAAGCAAAAATTCATAAAAGGTTCATTTCAATTGCTTTGTTTATCGTCACTGTCTCCATTCTCATTTTTTCAGCGCCAGTGAGTGGCCTAATGTTAGTATATGGCGTGAAAGGCATTTGTAAAGTAAATATTAGGTCTGTACGTGCGTAAAGGATGGCGTATGTATATATGTATGTTAAGCCTAACCATGAGATACGCACACAATCGTTTTGTTTCACCGTGATAAAATAGCAGTACTTTTTTTAGATCCCTTATCCAAATAATATCAATAAAGCTTTTAAAATTTATTTAACTGATATAGATAATACCTTCTTTTTATCTATTTTTTTAGCTTCACGCTTTTTTCTCATAATAGGATTATCAGAGTGAAGTGTCAAGACACTCAGTTCTCCATTACCTTTCCAAAATTAAGACATTGTGTGTTGAGACGAAACTCAACGTCGCGGTTTGTCATACCAAAGAAATAAAAAAAATATTTAAATATAATCATTCTCCAGAGCGGGAATCAAACCAACAGCTTTTACAGTCAGATACTTTCTCACTGTGTCACAACAGATTCTCTTTTTCCTTATAGCGAAAATATTTTTAATTTACTAAGGTTTCATACGTAAAGGATTTCTTGACTGCGCCACGATGACATACATACATGCTACAATTTATATATAACTTATTTTCGCCTGCAAATTCGCTTGCGTGAATTTTGTGATCCTGGCCATACTATTTTCTCAGTAGTTTCAACTTTAAAATCTAAAATCTAGTTTTTCTCGTTCCCGTAGGAATTTGGCGAAACACTACTGGTATCCTATTGCTTCCTTTCCATTCCGTTCCCCAAGGAAATTGTAAGCCAAAATTTAGCTTTTAGTCACTCGGTAATGGATGTACACTAATATTTGTATAACATTAATTATTTAAAGCTTATACTGCTTACATTGACAAAATTTAAATAATAGAATATATATTATTAACCAACTTAAAAAAGTAGGTGGTTCTCAATTCGATTTTTTTCGTTTCTTACTGTATAGCTTTTTACTGGATGAACCAATTTTGATGATTATTTTCTCGAAGAAACTGGGTGTTATCGCCAGAGTGAGACAGTACTTCACGCCAAAACACCGTTTGGCCCTGTATAGGGCTCAGGTTCGGCCTTATATGGAATACTGTTCTCACCTCTGGGCTGGTGCACCCCAGTATCAGCTTGAACCATTTGATCGTATACAACGCAGAGCCATTCGAATCGTTGGGGACCCGGTAATCTGTGCAGGGCTTGATACTTTGGCGCTGCGTAGAGACGTGTCCTCGTTGTGCGTTCTCTATCGCATATATCACGGGGAGGGTTCTGGGGAATTGTTTGACCTGATTCCTGCCGCAGGATTTTCAAACCGCACAGTACGCCACAAGCTTTAATACCATCCACACCACCTGGATGCGTGGCACTCCAGTACTGTGCGGTTTCGAAGGAATTTCCTTCCACGTGCCACTGAACTGTGGAATGGCCTACCTGCGGCAGTTTTTCCAGGTCGATACGAAATGGGTACCTTCAAAAAGCGCGCCTACTCCCACTTCAAAGGCCGGCAACGCACCTGTAGCTCCTCTGGTGTTACACGGGGCCGTGGGCTGCGGGGATCACCATCAGGTGACCCGAACGCTCGTTTGCCTTGTCCTTTCCATAAAAAAAAAAAAAAAGAAAAAAAAATAGTACTTCTGATGTGATAATAGCTGAATAGTAGGTTTAGAATTATTTGTAATAATTTTCCTTTTTAGTTCATTTTATTTTAAGTCCATATTCTTCTAAAATTTTAATTATTAAGTTTTCAAGTTCAGGTGAAGTTCTAGCATAAACAAAGTATTGTAATTTAATATTGACACCTAACCCACAAAGTATCTATATTAGCTAAATGTGGAGAATTGATTGGCTTATATATATCTGTCGTGTAAAAAGGCATCTTTACGCTCTATCCCGCATATAGCAGGGTAGGCAGAGGGAACCTAGTGTTAAGACACTCCGTTCCCCACTTTCCGCAAAATTGAGCCACTGCGTGCTGAGTGGCGGAACTCAAACGCCGCGCTTTGACTAAACCACCAACCAAATTCCATTTCCTGGAGTGGGAATCAAACCCACAACCTGTCGCGTCTACAGTCCTCTGCGCTACGACAGGCGTTAATAAAATCTATTACTTATTTAAGTAACAAAAACTCGAAATCAATTAATTAATCTGTTTATATATCGATGAAAAATAATTAAAGCAAAAAAATGAAATACAAATACTGTACGCAGCTGTTCTATCTTATTTTTATTTCAAATGACTGTTGGCATTTCATAGCAGCCTAGTATCTTTAAGAGCGTATTGTTATTTAAGCTCATTATTTTTCAATGTACCCTAACCTTCTATAGAACGCAGATTTTCCTTTAAAGAGACGGTTTTATGGCTTGTTTTTATTTTTTTATTTCTAATACGAAGCCAGGCCAGTTCAAGTGCACTGCGACTGTAAACGCGACAGGTTGTGGGTTCGATTACCGCTATAGGGAATAAAAATATTAAATATTTATAATTTATAAAAATTATGGCTGAGTTGAATGGAAAGTGGGGAACGGAAATTTTAATAGAACGGAGTGTCTTAACACTTGGTTCTCAGTTTCCCTCTCCTATTTTTTTTTTATAAAAAAAAACAATTTTACTGCATAAAAACTTTCACAAACATATATAAAATAGTTAATAAGATTTTCTTTATTTGTAAAATAAAGATTTGAAGAGAATTAGTATTTAATTACATTTGATTCTTTCGGTCATAGTTTTTGATTCGAATACCACTTAGAAACGACGTTTATCATAAAATTTTCTCCAAAAACGAGAAAAAGTATATTATCCTCTAAGTATATTCTTAATATATTCGTAGTAATACAATGCAAGAGAAACTCTAAGTCGCTACCGAAGTATATCCCTCAAGGGAGCATAAGCTTAGTTGTCTTTATCATTAAGCCTAATAGCATGTAACACAGAACAATATACATTATCCATCATTATAATTTATGTCAGAGGGTATATGTATAATAGAATTCCACAAGATATGTATTCAGATAAAGCATTTAATTTCTTTTAATTAAAATCTATTTGAAGAATTTAAAGTCATGATTAAAAAGTATCCAAGGGTAGATTAAAAACTACCCAAGAATACTAATAATTCTAAAATAGTAAACGCCTGTCGTTGTGCAAAGGCACAAGCGTGCGACTGTGAATGCGACAGGTTGTGGGTTCGATTTCCACTCCAGGAAATTATTTTTTTTATTTCCTGGGTTTGGTAACAAGGCAAGGCGGAGTTGAGGTCCGCCACTCAGCACGCAATGCCTCAATTCGGCGGAAAGTGGGAAACGGAGTGTCTTAACACTAGGTTCCCTTTGCCTATCCAGCTATATGCGGGATACAGCATGAAGCTATGTATGTATGTATAAAACAATGTACAATATTTATTTTTTTAATTTATACTATTTCTAAATATTATTTTTTATCTGCACTTCTTCCCCATATAAACTTTAACTGTGCCAAATTTCATACTTTTCCATCCTCACAATTGTTGTAAAAAGTGACCAAAGTTTCCCTTCACGTGTTGATATAATTTTTTTTATTTATTTATTTAGGTTTGCTAGTGGTTATTAAATACATATTACAAAAATTATGTCACTTACATAAAATTGGTTCTGTAAATGCATAACCATTTGAAAGCAAGCACGACATGCTTTGATGTGTCCGGTTTCACAAAAATATTGAACAACATAGCAACTGTTGAGTTTCTCGCCAAACACAATATTGATATTTTATAATGTTTGACAAATCGAAAGTATCTATAATAGTCTATTTTCATAAAATATAATTAGATTAATATTTTCGATTAATTTCTTTCTCTTTTCCAGTGTCATCAGCTCAAAGAGAACTTGGCAAAGGATTGCCATCAAACACATCGGTAACGTCGCCACCGGCGGCAGATAACGTGATACGGCCAGGAGTCGCGATAGCCGATGCACCTCGGCCTACCCCCCGCACAGGCCCATACTTTGACTTAGCGGCTTCTAAAAATGTCACCGCCTTACTCGGAAAAACAGCCTATTTAAACTGTCGAGTGAAAAATTTAGGAAATAAAACTGTGAGTATATATTTTTTAAATGTTTTGTTTAATATTATTTCGTTACAATACACAGTAATAATATGAACCATATTCTATTGAAGCTTGTCATAGCCTACAACGTGAGTGGTTGTGGGTTCGATTCCCACGCCAAAAACGAAAATATTAAATACTATTTAGTATTTTAATTTCCTTGCTCTGGTAACAAGACAAAGCTCGGCGTTAAGTTCCACCACTCAGCAAATAATGCCTCAATTCAGCGGAAAAGAAACGGAACGGGTTGTCTTAACACTAGGTTCTCTAGTTTCCTCTGCCTACCCTGCTATGTGCGGGATACAGCGTCAAGCTATATATAAAGCTTTTTTTTATTTTTTTTTTATTTCCCCGTTTTAGTAAAACAAAACGCGAGGTTGAGTTACGCCATTCAATACGTAATGTCTCGAATTCAGGCCGAAAGTGGAGAAAAAAGACACTAGGTTCTCTCTACATATCCTGCTATGAGAGGAAAATTTGCAAATCTGAAATCTAAAAAGCTGTACATATATAAAGACTTCAAATTTATGCTTATTATTTCTAAATAAAATACTATACCATTAGACATTAAATATCAAAATTTCTCATGAAACATGTAGACGTGCAAAGCTTAGAGCTTCAGGTTATCCAGACGGTCTTGTTACTAAAATGAGATTCGAGTTTCGTAGTAAAATGAACTTAAAATAACGTATAAAATATATTTTACTAGCGACCTGTGCAGTCTTTACCTTAGTCTAACATTTCTATACATAATCAACCCTTTCCATATTCTAGTCACTTCAAAGGCTTGAATTTCGAAAGTAAGATGCTTTGTGAATTTATTTTGACTAATAATTTATATTTACTTATAAATATGGTATTTTAATATTTAAATAATTACGAGAAGTAAGTAAATATTCTGTTTGTCTGCGAAACTTGGACTTCGGTTTGCTACTATCTAACGGATGGAACAAACTGTTGCCTATGTTCTGCCATTTATATTTTTTTAACTGTTAGTTATTGTTTGTTTTGTACCCATTCTTCTACTAATTCGTATGATAAAACTAATTGAATGTAAAATAAATCACATGACAACTAACAATAAATATAACAAACTGCAAATTCAAAGTAGCCACGTAATATAGAGGCACGTGGAGGTGTCAAAATTCCTTCGTTGCTTGGATGGTGAGCACTCTTGAATTTAGTTTCGGTTTCGGTTATAGTTTCAGCAGCTTTGCCATCGAATCTGAAACTCAACCGAAACCGAACTTTCGGTCGGATACTATATATGTTTATACCAGTGGCAAGGGGTGAACATTTTAATTAGGTAAGCCGGTAAATTTAGATAAACCGATATATATTTTGGGAAATCGGTACATATATTTAGGGAAGCCGAAAATTTTTAGGGAAGCCGGTATATTTAAGGAAGTTGGTATAGGATGTAAAGTGATTTAGTAATTTCACTATAGAATTTGGTGATGACCTGTTTTTCTTAGGTCTCATACTTGTATTTTAAAAATTTCGCTTCCAAACTTTTCCACAACATTTATTGTCCTTACAGAAGGTAAGCCGGTGAGAACCGTGTTGGAGGAACGCCTAGCCCCTGGTATATACATAATTGTATACAAATGCACGTACAGAACTAAACCAAGAACATATATAAATCATACATAATAATAAACAATCCCCTGAATAAAATTTGAACCCATTACCACAACCCTCTACACTAGTGCTAATAATAAGTAATAATATAAATAATAACACAAAACCCATAATAAAATGAAGCAAGGATAGTCATTGTGAACGTTGAAGCGCGTGGCTGTCAGCCTTCTCGTTAGCCAGACTTGATATTTATATGGAAGATGCGGCCTAATGAGACTTTTATTTATAAAGTTGCTCTCACAATAGGGACTTTAAAGTTGCATTGTGCTATTGTTACGTTTCATTTTAAACGAGGATTTTGTGGTACACCGCTATGTAAATTGGACGTTGGTTTCGGAATAAGAGGAACTCGTTAGTGTGAACGTGAGCTTCTCTATTTTTTATGAGTGTATGCGTTATCTATGTATTTTTAATATCATTTGTAATTTAAATTTTTGTTTCTCTGTGGACATGTTTGGGTGGTTTTTTTATATGAATATTTTTCTTGTAATATGTCAACTACTAGTAGCTAAGTGATTTCTACTATGCATCTAATCAAAATACATTATATTTTAGCAAAGGAATGTTCTACTGCTAGTCTCTTTCCCTCATTAAGGTCAACAGTAGTAACCCTCATATTAGAAAAAAAATGTTTGGTGGTAGGAGGTTCGTCCTCCGTCTAGCTCGTGACCACTGTCATGTCAAAGACGAACTGAAATCTTATGATGTGTTCCGGTTCGATGGTATATAAGCCAGGTTTTCCCCTGTCCCACCCCATCCTTTCCCCAGAATGTGGTTGTTCCGATAGCGAACTACTACATTGTCCTCCCCTTGAATCTGTATCGTTTAGGTAGGCGATGCATTTACAACACCTCTGGTGTTGTAGATGTCTATGGGCGAAGGTAGCCACTTAACATCAGGTGATCCTTCTGGTCGTTTGCAATCCGTTATCCATAAAAAAAAATTAAAAAACGAATGAACTGATTACTTACTGGATTCTTAAGAACTACCCTATATGAAAAATTACGTAATTTAAAAAATACGACTCCTATACCTTCAAAACTTATAACTCAGCCACTGATGATGATACCATCATCAAATCGTCAAAATAACCAATTACTTATTTAAATTCTAACTTATAATTGTAAAAAAATTAAAATGATTGCGATTCCAGACAGTTGCCAGTGTAAATATTTAATTTCCACTTTATTCAACAGTAGCTGTCATGTTCCATACATTATTTTAAACGGTGTCCTCTAACAAAGTAGTTCCATAATATCTTAATATTCTACTTCGTATTTACCGAACTAATTAAATGAATTGTACGAAGCTCTATAGTGTTTAATCAAGTTTATGACCATCTCGTGAAGTTCATTTTATATTAACTTTAATATTTGCAGTTATAATTTTTTCATTTTCAACTATTGTTATACTTTTGAATATATTATTTTTTACGCTTGTCGTGGCACAGAGGCACAAGTGTGCGACTGTAAGCGCGACAAGTTGTGGGTTCGATTCCCACTTCAGGAAATGGAAGTTTTCATTTCCTGGGTTTAGTACGAAGGCAAAGCGCGGCGCTTCAGTTCATGGTGGACTCATGGCTGAAAGTGAGGAACGGAGTGTCTTAACACTAGGTTCCCTCTGCCTACCCTGCTATATGCAGGATACAGCGTGAAGCTATGTATGTTTGTATGTGTATATTATTTTTTCGTTTCTTTTTAATTCCCATTTGGGGTCATGACAGTGTTTAAATGATTTTCATTTTGGGGCGGGAGCGGCGAACGGAGTGTCTTAACATTAAGTTCTCTTTGACTACTCTGCTATGCGAGATAAAGCATGAAGGTGGCTTTTTTGTTGTTTTATGTAGTTAAATAAAAATATAAAAAAAAAAATTTGCTAATAAAAAATCTTTAAAAATATATACACAAGTATTAAAGTTAAATTAATATTATTATAATATTGTAACTTATGCTATAAATTTACTATGATTGAATCATTTATTAGTAGACGTTAATCATGGTTTGATTGGAAAAGAAACGTGGTATTCATGGCAAGCGATACTCTTTACCGGTCAACTTAAAACTTCCAACGCTTTTTCCTTCTAGCATATTAGAGTTACGGGCAAAAAATTTAGTATGCTTATAATAATAGTTACTTAATCATTTACATAGCTTCACCCTTTATCCCTGCATAGCTACATTCAGAGAGAACGGAGCGCCAAACATTATGATCCCTACATACTTCTTTCGGCCTATCCACTATTAGTAACCTCTTCATACATGCTCTGGATTGAATGAGAGTTTTCATACTTTTTACGTGACTTTCTTCTAGTTTTATCAATACTGTGTCTCAGATTCTAGGTTCTCTATATCTCTTGCCGTTCATCTTTGCATCATATATCTTCCTTACAAAGCTTAAACACGTTCTGTTTCATTGTTTCAATTATAATCAGTATAAAATATTATTTTATATTGTAATTTAAATAAGAATAAGTTAATACGCTCAAGTTTATAATACGTAAATTTAATATTTAAAATACTCGAGAATTTGAAGTATAATTCGATTATACTTCAAATTCTCGAGGTTTTGTTGATTTGTTAGGTGGTAGGAGGTTCGTCCTCCGACTGGCTCGCGACCACTATCATGTCAAAGACGAACCGCCAAATATCTAATGATGTGTTCCGGTTCGATGGCATGTAAGCCAGATTTTCCCCTTTCCCACCCATCCTTTCCCCAAAATGTGGTGGTTCTGATAGTGGACTACTACATTGTCCCCCCTTCCATCAGTATCCTCTAGGTTGGCAACGCATCTACAACATCTCTGGTGTTGTAGATGTCTATGGGCGAAGGTAACCACTTACCATCAGGTGGTCCTTCTGCTCGTTTGCCGTCCGTTATCAAT
>JAKGSA010000792.1:88266-126420 GCA_033558755.1 Philaethria dido
AAAATTGTATTCATAGCTAAGGTAAGATTTATTTCTGTACAACGTGAAATAATTTGTTTGTTAGCTTTTTTAATACTTTATAATATAAAAGTGATATAAAATGTTTGTAAAAGAGGCCTGTCGAGGATCAGAGGTATAAGCATACGACTATAAGCGCGTCAGGTTGTGGGTTCGATTCTCACTCCAGGAAATGAAAATATTAAATAATATTTAGTATTTTCATTTTCTCGGCCTCATTCGGCGGTAAGTGGGCAACGACAATGTTAAAGAGAACGGAGTATGAACACTAGGTTCTCTGTTTCTCTTTGCCTACCCCGCTATGTGCAGGCATACAGCGTGAAGCTATAAAAAAAAATCGAAGAGAATTGTATATATTGAGTATATTTATTCTGTGTACAATATTTTTTAAAGTAATCAATTAAGAAAACATAACACACTGATAGTTCACTAAGATATTAAAGCACAAAACAAGAAGCAAGCGGCCAGGTGGCCTAGAAGTTAGTTCTTAATTAAATTAGCTGGAAGTAGGTTACGACCTCGAACGTGCATGGTATTGAATAAAAATCCCAACTTATGAATCTCGTTAGTGAAACCTGTTGGAACAGTAAATGGTACTTGAGATCGGAGTGCAATTGCACAAACACTGTTAGACGCCCCATTGCATCTGGCGTCTGCATTCCCATTACCATATTATCTAAGTGGGTAACTTAGTTAGCCCGCAGTACTCGTTACGCGATATAAAGATTTTATAATGTAAACAATTTACTTTTAAAGTATTTGTAGTATAATTTTTATCGTTTTAGAATTTTTTTTGCAAGATTTTTTCCGCAATGCAGGGTATCCAAAGTGCATTTTGTGTCAAGGCACTTCTTCATTTTCCGGCCGAATTCGAGATACTCGTATCATGTGTTGAGTGGCGAAACTTAACGCCGCGCCTAATCTTACAAGATGGTAAACAAAAATAATTTAAATATTGTCATTCTCTCGAGTGGGAAATCGAACCCAGAACAACAAGTAGCATTATTACGAATAACTCAAAAACGCTTCGTCAGATCTTAACTAAATAGAAATGAGAGCATCAAAAGCAAAAAATAATTATCAAAGTAGGTTCACCCAGCAAAACGTTATGCGGTAATACACATAAAAAAATACAGTCGATGGATAATCTCCTTCTTTTTTTTAAATTGGTTAAAGGTCATGGTTTTAACGAAGTTTCATATTACACATTAAAAAACCTTTATTTATTTATTTATTTTATTCTTTATTACACCAACAACAATTATAACAAAAACAAAAAGAAAAACAAAAGAAGTAAGTAAAATTTTGGTGTAAAGGCGGCCTTATCACCACAGGTGATCTCTTCCAGGCAACCCCTACCATGGAAAAGAAAATAATGTGCAGAGATATAGATAGGTTGGCGTACAAATGCGTACGTATGGCTTAGTTTCAAATTTCATACATTTTACTATTTTACTAACAAACTGTACGGTTTATTACTAAATTCGTATAACAGGATAAAATTTTATATTCATTTTACGGCATGTTGATCAATTTAAAATGCAGATCAGCAATTTTATCGCTTTCATCATAAATCTTAACTGATTGGAATCTTACTATGAACCATTAAAGAATCTTGAACTGACAAAATATACGAGTACATTTTCATTAGACTCTTTAGAACCAATCTAAAAGTTTTTAATCAAGCCCCTTAATTAAAGTAATTGTGTTCATTGTTTAATATGACCTATTGTTAATCTCCCATTTCAAAGTCAAATGAGTATAAATGACTTGAAATCTTCGTAAATCTTAGAGTTTTACGATTTGAGGATTATCTTTGAATAATGCTTGGAGTGTAATAAAGTTCTTGTATTTATTGTAAACATATTTATTTTACTGATAAGGTTGACATTCTATGTCTTGCTTGCCTCAGGCTGTATCCCGCATATAGCAGGGTCGTCACAGAGAACCTAGTGTTAAGACACTCCGTTCTCTTAAGATTTCCGTTCCCTACTTTCCGCAGAATTGAGGCTATTATCATTATTTTGTTAAAATTGATATATCATATGGCTATGAGATAAAATAAAATCATGAAGTCTTAAAAACATTTGGATTATGTATTTGAGCACTATCTATTAAAAAAATATTATTGATATTAATTATTATTATTTATAAAGAAATATGATATTTAATACTATAATAATTGTTTGTTAAATCTTTGAAATATTTTTTTAAATACTTTATATTCTGTTATTTTGTTAACAGCTCAACATGCAAGTGTCATGGGTGAGACATCGCGACATCCACTTGCTGACAGTGGGCAGATACACCTATACCAGCGATCAGAGGTTTCGAGCTATACATATGCCTCATTCAGAGGATTGGACATTACAAGTAAGTATGGGACATTTTGAGACCATTGTGGTAGAGTGAAGAGTCTGCGACGGCTATTAATTGGTTCAATACCCGTATGGGGAAATTATTGTGTTTAAATTATTTTCTATACCACTCTAGTAAAGACAAAGCAAATATTTTTTTTTTGGAGCTTCACGCTTTGTCCAGCCAATAACAGCAGGGTAGTAAAGGAGAACTTACTATCAAGATACTCCGTTCTCCATTTTCCATCTGATTTCGTGATATCGCGTATTGAATGGCGGAACTTAACGCCGCGCTTTGCCTTACCAAAGTGGGAAAATGGAAAATAAATTTAAATATAATAATTTCTACCAGTGGGTATCGAACTCGCTGCTAATCGTGCTTACAATCTAACGCAATTCACTGCGTCACGATGACCTCTAATATAATAATATAATAGAATTATATCCATAATTAATAATTTTAATATACACTTTTTCCATAAGTATACTTTTAATAGAAGGGAATAATACAGCAAAGGTTGGTCAAAAGCATACAATGAAGTTCCCATTAGCTTACTCTTTGTAATGTAAACTTAATACGCAGTATATGACGCTGACCCTTTTATGTGACACTCCTATAAAAATTGTATGCGATATTCATAATAGCTTACATTGATTATTCCATGTGATGAACGTAATTTTTAACTGACCTCTAAAAAAGAAAATTTTATCAATTTGACTGTATTTTTACATGAGTATATTTGGAAAAAAATGTTTCAAAGTATGTTATATTTTTGTGCCTCACTGCACAAATTACTAGAATATATGCAACTTATTATAAATAAATTATTTAATTATGACTTATTTAAAAACGACATAGATTTCTATTACGTTTTAAGCGTGTATGTACATTTACATGTGTACAAACGTATTAATTTTTGGTCCCTTATAGTTCTATTCTTCTATTCGTCAAACAGGTGAGGTTTCCTTAAAAAAAATTACTTTTTCCACTTTTTACCGATGTTTCTAAAATGGATTACATATCCATGAAACCATCTTTATCACTTGACCCACACTTAATCATAATGTACTGAGGAAACAAAAAAATCAATAAAGTCTTTGAATTCATTTGCTTAATCAGTTATTCAAAAATAAAACTTCTTGAAACTAAATGAATAGTCTTTAACTGATATTAATGCAAGAAATGCTTTGCTCAAAGAACAAGCTCTATCTCTATGTAGGTAAGCCTAGTAGAAGTCTAGCTCAATTCCAATAAGACCTTCTAGTATTACTAGAAAATATTTAAACAGAATTTAACATTTGTAATATTAGCCTTTTCGAAATTTACATCAAAATTATATATTTAAAGACAAATAAATTTTTAAATACAAAAAATATCAGAATTAGTAAAATTTGTACTATTTTCAAAAATAAGGTATTTTATATAATTTACTAATATAATCATAAGTAATCTTATAATTATGTTAAAATACATACATACATACATATATATACATAGCTTCACGCTGTATCCCCCATATAGTAGGGAGGCAGAGGGAACCTAGCGTTAAGACACTCCGTTCCCCACTTTCCGTCGAATTGAGGCATTGCGTGCTGAGTGGCGGAACACATCGGCGCGCTTTGCCTTGTTGCGAAACCCAGGAAATTAAAAAAAACCATTTCCTGGAGTGGGAATCGAACACACAACCTGTCGCGTTTACAGTTGTGCCTCTACCCCACGACAGGCGTTATGTTAAAATAAGAACAAATATTAAGAATTGTTCATAATATTAATTTTTCCTAGTTATATATTTTTTTCTTAATATAAAAAGTATCCATACCTTTTATTTTCCGAGAAGAGTAACAAAAAAATACAAGCCAACTCTTATTAAAAAAAAATATATGGTCACCCATTATTCTTGATATTTCAATACCGTACAATGTGACATATTGTCTTACGAAACCATAGTAATAACGTATTATAAATATTTTCATTTTATATATAAAAATTTTAAACGAAACTCTGTTGTTATTCTACTTTACCTTTTCATTTGGAATTTTAAAAATTCTTTTATATTCTCCGCAGTGGAGCAGCTTAACATCTAAATAATGTCCTTTGTATGCGGTAAAAATAAAACTTTTGAAATCGAAATAGTATTCCTCTTATAGCGAGTATTTAAATATGTTTAAAAGAGAGGCCAAATAATATCGGGTTAGTTGCACATCGCTTAGTATAAGATATATCTATATATTAATACGTGAAACAAAAACTTTGTACCCCTTTTTTCGAAAATTACGCGGACTGAGGAGCATGAAACTTGGCACACTTATAGTTTATATAGCGAAGGAGTGCAGAATATTGATATCTTTTTGAAATAATGTATAAAAATTATTAAATTGATAAAATAAATGTTACACACACTATCATCATTTGATGTCCATGTTTATATAAAGTGACACATTGCTAAAGACAACGCGTTGTTAACGCGTCAACGGGGACACTAGTATGTATAAAAATACTTGATACTTATAATAATGCAACCAAAGTGTCTTAACACTAGGTTCTCTCTAGCTATGTAACTTTTTTTTAGGTGGTAGGAGGTTCGTCCTCCGACTGGCTCGCGACCACTATCATGTCAAAGACGAACCGCCAAATATCTAATGATGTGTTCCGGTTCGATGGCATGTAAGCCAGATTTTCCCCTTTCCCACCCATCCTTTCCCCAAAATGTGGTGGTTCTGATAGTGGACTACTACATTGTCCCCCCTTCCATCAGTATCCTCTAGGTTGGCAACGCATCTACAACATCCCTGGTGTTGTAGATGTCTATGGGCGAAGGTAACCACTTACCATCAGGTGGTCCTTCTGCTCGTTTGCCATCCGTTATCCATAAAAAAAAAAAATATTACTCTGCTATGTGGGAAATAGAGGTGAGCGTGAAGCTATTTCTCCTTATATTATGGCCAAATTATAAAAGGTCTATAAATTTTGTTATGTTTATATTTTATTCTGTTATATTAACTCCTGTTTTGGCGCAGAGGTATAGGTGTGCGACTGTAAACGCGATATATCGTGGGCTCGATTCCCACTCCAGGAAATGGATTTTTTTAATTTCCTGGGCTTAATGACAAGGCAAAGCGCGGCGTTGAGTTCCGCTACTCAGTACGCAATGCCTCAAATCGACGGAAAGTGGAGAACGGAGTGTCTTAACACTAGGTTCCCAATGCCCACCCTGCTATATGCGGGATACAGCGTGAAGCTATGTATGTATGTATATAAACTATATTACTGTCAAGTTTCACCTAGATCCGTTCGTTAGTTCTTGGGTGAAAGAGTTTCAAACATCCTCGCAAACTTTCTCATGGTACGTGTTTCTGTGTGTATGTATATTACTTTAAGTAACAATTAAACAATAGACAATTAAGAAGTTATAGTAGATTTTAGATCAAATATAACTTACATAATACAATATTTTATTTAACATTCCTACTCAACTCGTAGTATAAAATCAGACAATTTTTTTATTTTTCATGTAGGATTCTTCAAGAATTCTTATTTGCACAGGAAGACAAAAAATCTAAGAAAAGACGACCATATACTACCATTTCCTTATGGCTTTGTTATTTTTTTAATTATAATAATAGATCTCACGATTTTAGTTATATACAAAAGAAAAATCTAGGGTAAGCCACTTCATTTTCCGCTTGGCCACGTACAAAGACATTCTAAGCGTGATTAGATAAAGTGCGAATGTACAAATATAATTCGGGGATTTTTGTTTTAGCTTCACGCTGTATCCCGAACACAGTAGGGTAAGCAGAGGGAACCAGAGAACCTAGTGTTAAGACACTCCGTTCTCTTTTAACATTTCCGTTCCCCACTTTCCGCTGAATTGTGGCACTGAATGGCGGAACTCAACGACGCGCTTTATCTTGTTACTAGAGCGAGTAAATGAAAATGCTAAATATTATTTAATATTTTCATTTCCTGGAGTGGGAATCGAACACACAACCTATCGCGTTTACAGTCGCACACTTGCGCCTCTGCGTCACGTCAGGCCTCAATTTAAATAATTTGGTATTGTTGGTACTAAATAGAAGATAAAAAGAATAATACTGTTAAGACTAAACTTTCTTCTCGCGTTAATTATCTCGTAAAGTTAAAGTCGCTGTAATATAAAGTGTTGAAGTTTTTACTACCTTTATGCAAAAGTAAGTTTATTTTGTTAGAGATACACAAAATATTTAATTAAAGGAATAAGAGGTTGTTTTTTTATTAAAAGCTTTTTTGGTGATAATTTTTGATACAATAGTTTTTAAAACAGATGTTTGTAGAGTAACGGAGTGTCTTGACACTTTTGCTTTGTTTGGTTCGTTTTACGAAAATTTAAACAGTAATAATAAATAAAAATAAGTTAATAATAATATATAATAAAAATTTAAAATTTAAACATACATACATTATAATTAAAAATATATATACTTATACCAAAATACCAAAGCAACGGGCAGAGTCGTACTCTGTGTACTTTTATATTAATATGCTGTGAGTTATTGACGTTAGTTGTTGATTCATATACCACATGAAGGAATATTTATTTTTTATATGATTTTTCTATGTTTACATATAGTAAAATTTAAATGCCATTAAACAATTTAATTTACATTAAATTGTAAGTCAAGTCTCTGGAAATAGTGTATAATGGTACAATAATAATGGATACACGTTTTCTATTTTTTAAAGCAAAAACTACTGAATTGAAAAACACATCAGAATAACACATAGGATAGAAATTATTAGGATTTAGTATAATTTGGTCGAATGTAACGATACATATCTAGTATATCTATTATCTTACAAATATTCCTCCTGAATTCCAACTTACAAGTACAGTGACTCCAATTTCAACAATCACGAGCATTAATAATTCCCTTATAAAAAATGAAACAAACAAAAAGAAATAATTTAATATTAACATACGAAACGTCTTTATTGGCATATTACAAAGTGTTTACCAAATAATATTTGCTCAGCAGACTGTAAAATTGAATTGTATCTTTAAATGTACTCGAAAATTAATTATGCGCTTGAACTGATAACTTTGTTGCAGATAAAATATCCTCAGCACAGGGATTCTGGGATTTACGAGTGTCAAATATCAACGACCCCGCATATGAGCCATTTTATCCATTTAAACGTTGTTGGTAAGTATTTTTGTTAGAATTGTTTAATTTATTTTGTTTTGTATGAGAAATTTAATTTGTTACTCTCAATTATATATTAATGTCATTCTTTTAGTTTAAATTTCGATTGAGTTAGAGAATTTTAAAATTTTATCATATTACTTAGAATATATTCTAAATATAATACGTACATATGTATGTCTACAAACTTGCAGATTCCTCGAATCTATTGGAGAGACATTTCTTTTTTAGTTTTGCTTTTAAATGAATTTTCTCTACTTTTTCTATATTAAATGTTTAAGTGGTTTTTCTTTTATTCTCATTTTGCAAGGCAGAAAAATCTAGCTCTTGATTCATTGCTCATTTTTAAAATCTTTACGTTTTAATTACTACCTGGTAACTACATTATTTACCATAGTGTATTCGTTTTGAACCGTATTACAGTTTTTAGTCTAGTCAAATACCATTTTTATATTGAAAAGGTTATCCATTTGTTATAAAACAAAAGAAATTAAAAACATTACAATAAAACTTGCATCGATCAATCTTTTCCTGTTCCATAAACAAATAACAGACGAACAGCTATAATCTACCTTTAAACATAGCGTTCAGTATAACTTATATTTAAAATACATATATAAAAATAGGATAGTGGAACAAAAATTACGACCTAGAGCAAAAGATTTATTTGCGGCAGCAATTTAAAATCGCGCCGTTTTGCAAAATGTAAATTTTAATTGGACAGTCATTTCCGTTATGCGACTTTTTTTGTAAGATATTCATAAATAAAAATATATTTTTACGAATAATCTGATGGAATAAAAATAAAGGTACGCTCATACTTTTTCTGCTTTTAGATTAAATTTCTGTTTCAAGTTTGTTTTTAATTAAAAATATTAATGTATTGCAGGCTCGTATCAAAATGTGTCGAAACCTTTAGAGAATCATTAACGACGTATAGTTCGTTCCGTTCGTTGTTTTTATTATTCTAATGTAATTTGATTCAACAACATATAATAACAAAGAGCCTCATCAAAACAAACAAAATATTTTGTAAAAATTATGAATGTTATACAAATATTCACAATAGAAACAATTGTGGTGCATTTGAGATACCACAGATGTATGCTTTAATTTCATTCTGTGCATATATAAAACAATTTAGGATCAATTGAGTAGAGAGAGGAGCTTGGACAGTGGAAACGAGGGTTGATGCATACTAAAGGGGCCCCTTAAGCCTAAACTTAGGTCGCATGCCCCACGTACTGCCTCGAGCTGGTCTTGTTGCTTCAAGTAAGGTCTTACAGAGAAGATTAACTGTAAAGAGAAAAAAAGAATAACGTTTAGTTCAACTTAATCACTTATATAAAAATTCTTGTTATAATTGTTAACTTACATAAAAATATTGAGGCCATCGAGGCAATTATTTGAACTCCGCTCTAACAAGACAAAGCGCGGCGTTGAGTTCCGCCTCGTAACACGCAATGTCTAGAATTCTCTGACTATTCTGCTTTGCGGGATAAAGCGTGAAGCCACAAAATAAAAAAAGTATACATACATAAACATTAAAGTGATAAAAGGAAACGAAATACCGACCTAATTAAATATGTCCAAAGTTTCCAAAGAAGAAAATTGAAGTATCATAAACCAACATTCAATATGAAATTTTGTTAAAAAGTTATTCCAAAGTAAACTGAAAGTAAGCCTCACGAGTCACGGGCCTTCACGAATTAGTAGACTAGAATGCTAACGTCTAACCAAGTTTTATAATTACGAACGGCGTATTAAAGGCACGCACGAAAGAAAAACAACTTATGTTCGAGTACCATACTGTAATTTGCTTGCGAAGTTAATGGATATTTTTACTGCTTGACCTTTTTTATTTATCTACTCTTTACTTATTATTGTTGTTTTGTATAATTTTTTAATTACTTTTGATATATTAGTCTAAAAAATGTGTTTTTTTAGAGTATAATTACATATATACATAGCTTCACGCTGTATCCCGCATATAGCAGGGTAGGCAGAGGGAACCTAGTGTTTACCCACTTCGTTCTCCACTTTCCGCCGAGTTGACGCATTGCGTGCTGAGCGGCGGAACTCAATGCCGCGCTTTGCCTTTGTTACCAAACCCAGAAAATGAAAAATCCATTTCCTGGAGTGGGAATCGAACGCACAATCTGTCACGTTTACAGTGGCACGCCTGTGCCTCTGCGCCATGACAGACGTTTATAATTTCATGTCATTGTCATAATGCAGTTAAAAGAAAGTTATTTCGATTCTATTTCGACCTTCTCAGAGACCGGAGTGTTTTAAATTTCGTTTTATGTAAAAAAACATAGTTAAAAAACACTGACATAACTAAGATTATAACAAAAAAGGAAAACTCAAAAGACACTACTTTTTAGTGTCTATATATACAATTATTACAAATAATTTAAAAAGTACTCATTAAATCATATTTAAATTGAAATGGGACCAAATCAGAAGCACTAGCTATCTAATAATAAAAGGATCATCGAAATTGGTTCACCCAGTAAAAAGTTATGTGGTAATATTCATAAAAAATACAAGCGAATTACGAGTAATTACCTCTCTTTTTTAAAGTTGGTAGAAAATACAAAGCGTCATTAATCGCCAGCGACTTCCGTTAACGTTTCATTTTACCACTTTATCTCAAGTCTAGTAGAGTCTCTCTCTTGTGACGAATTACGTCAGTTTCCAGCGTCCGCTATAAAATTTATTGATTGTTGGAACCTTACGTCGCAGATTGTTTGCAAAATATTTTCCTTATTTTAGCTTGAAACTTGCTGTCATAAATAGGGAACAGAAGTGTTAATTAGAGACTATCGTGGCGCAGAGAAACATCTTCTAATTCTATTCTGTCTCACAGACACGATTGGTTTTAAGTTCGATTCCCACTTGAGGGAATGATTATATTTAAGCTCTTTTCTTTACTGAGCTTTGGAAAACGGGCGGAGAATTAAGTGTCTTAACACTAAGTTCTCTGTAACTGCCCTTCTATGCAGGAAATATGCAGGAAATGCAGGAAAAAGCGTGAAACTACTAGAAAAAGTACCAATTAAAACTTTATATTTGAGCACTATAGATAAATGTATAGGTATGTACGTATTGAAATTACATAATATAAGCTTATACCTACCGCAGGTATATAACAAAGTGTGTTCCTACTAATATTATAAATGTGAATGTATGTTTGTTTGTAACGCTTTCATATCAAAACTACTCAATAATAAAAATTTGTATAGATATAAAAATTATTCTGTATATTTAAAAAAATATTTTGGCGAACATTGTACGTGTCAGAAAATTAAAAAAAATTGCTACTTTAAAACCTTTAAATTAGCATATATACACACTTTACGTAGTTTGAACTGCCATTGATCGCGAGCAAAACCGCTGGTAACGGCTAGTACTTAAATAACCGCCGTCAACCATCAATAAGCAATAAAAAACACTCAAATCTTACACTCTGTTTACAAAGCAAGTATCTCATTATTTTTATCTAAAAAAAATCGATAATATAATATCTTTACATCAACAGTCACAGTCCATGTTCAATTTAGTAAATTAATATTGTGATGTAAAAACTTTTAGCTTCACCCTATATCCCGTACATAGCAGGGTAGACAGAGGAAACTTGAGAAGCTAGTGTTAAGACACTCCGTTTTCTTAAGATTTCCTTTCCCCATGTTCCACTGAATTTGCTTAACTATTGAATAAGAACCGGATGCAGAAGGCATTACTTGAAACGACATATTATGAAGATGTTCCTCACTCTGTAGTCCAGCCATTCATAGTCTGGACCCTTGAATTGGCAACATATTTTATATTTTTAAATGTATTTTTTAGTTTATATTTAAAAAAAATATTTACTTTTTTTTAGCTTCACGCAATATCGCACACATAGCAGGGTGGGCATAAGGAATCTGATAACCTATGTAGTGCTAAGTATATGTAGTGTTAAGACACTCTTTTCTGTTAAGATTTCCGATCCTCACTTTCCCCCAAATTCAGGCATTGCGTGCTGTGTGGCGGAACTCAACGCCGCGCTATGACTTTACCCGAGCGAGGAAATGAAAATACTAAATATTATTTAATATTTCCATTCCCTGGAATGGGAATCGAACCCACAACCTGTCGCGTTTATTGGACGCTTATGCCTCTGGCCTGAAATTTTGTAAATTAATATTGTAATATAAAAACTTGGCCGACATTAACGATGTTTATCGTCAGGCGTTTATTATCTAGTAATAAAACTCCGTAGAGGCGTAGAGACTACCCGGGAGTATTGTAAAAAACGTCTTCGCGACTGAAATTAATTTCAGCGAGCTTCTTACATACTTTCTATCTTCTATCTTGATGGTCTCTACTTGATATTATACTTATATTTTTTATTTTCATAGTTCTTAGTTTTATATTACTTTAGGGGCTTTTGTGGCGCAATTTTAATACAAAGAGCAGCATTGAGATTCGCCAAAACGAAAAAAAATAAATAAAAATGCAGTATTGAATATGGATGTGAGGAAGTGTCTTGACACTGTTTTCTCCCTGACTACCCTGGTATGGTGGAGACGTGAAGCTAGAACTTTAGTTATATAACCTTGACGAAGCACGCATTTTCTATAGATACGGGGAGAAAGTTGAGACCGAAGTGTCTTAATATTATTCTCTCTGCCTATCTCAACTAAACGAAACTTTTCTGAATTCGGAAAGAGACCAACAGAGTGTCTAGACACTACGTTGTCTCTCACTACCCTGATATGGGTGATTAAGCGCGAGGCTATTTCTTATAGTTATTAATAAAAGTTATTGATTCAGCGAATATTAATATTATTGTTCATTCGTTTTGTTCGTTCGCTCAATACGAACATGGATTTATCAAATTGACTGTTAAGCTTTTATTTCGCTATCACAGGTTTACAGTAAATTGGCTTCTTTTGGAACTACTGTCAATTGTGTATGACTAACGATATAGCTTTGCATTTTTTATATCTTTTTTTGTGTAGTGATAAAATAATTCTATTGTTCACTTTATTTAGTAACAAAAATGTAATATTGAACGTGGAATTGGAGAGCGGAGTGTTTTCACACTGGGTTCTCTTTGACTACCCTGCAGTGGCGAGGGGTGAAAATTAGAGTTAGGCAAGCCGGTAAATTAAGGGAAGCCGAAGTATATTTAGGGAAGCCGGTAAATATATTTAGGGAAGGCGGTAATTTTTAGGGAAGTCGATATAATAGGGAAACCGGTATAGGATGTCAAGGTATTTCATATTTTTTTTAGCTCTCATACCTTACTGGAAAAGCTAGGCAAGCCGGTGGGAATCGAGTTGTATAGACGCTTCGTCACTGGTACCCTGCTATGTGGGAATAAAGCGTGATACTGAAACTCTAAGAATAAATAATGGAGAGTTCAGGTCGGAGTGTCTTAACACTATTCTCTCTGCCTTTCTTAATTAATACGGAAGAAACATGAAACTCAAAATATATACTATATCAATTAAACCAATTTTGATGGCGCTTTCGTAATAGATCATACCTTTTCATGTGAATAAATTTCACTCGTAAATATGAAACGAGAATCTCATAAGAAATAATATCACAATTACTTTCTACAGTAATATAATATTCAGATTTTTAAATATATTTAATCCTGGTAAAGTTGAAAGTTCTCGAGGGATTTGACAGGGCGTAGTGCTTTAAGTAAAACGTGGGCGTCTCACTAATGCATATACTTATTATTTATCTTATGTTATAAATATAAAATGTTTCGCCATCGTGGCACAGTGGAACATTGTTCGACTGTAAATGCGATTGGTTTTGGGTTCAATTCTCAGTTGGGGGAATGATTGTATTTAAATTATTTCTGTTTGTCCCGCTATGGTAAGACAAAGAGCAGCGGTGACTACCGCAACAGTTTTTGGTTCGAATCCCAATTTCGTTTTAGTAATCTATATATAAATTTATCTCAATTTGGCGGAAAGTGGGGAACGGATTTGTTGAAAGAGAACGGAGTGTCTTAACACTAGGTTTTCTGGTTCCCTCTGCCTACCCCGCTATAAGCGGGATACAGCGTGAAGTTAAAAAAAAAAAAAGAAATTACAATACATATATTATAATGTTATAAATAATATACAGCTTACATTACCTTATAAAATAAAATAAAATATGCCATCGTGGCGCAGTAGAACAGTGTCTGACTGTAGGCACGATTAATCGTGGGTTCGATTCCCACTCGGAAAAATTATTATAACTAAATTATTTTCATTTCTCCGCTCTGGTAAGACAAAGCGCAGCGTTAAGTTCCGCCACTTAATACACAATGTCTCGAATCTGGCCGGAAAGCGGCACACAGAGTGTCATGACATTAGATTCACTCTATCTACCCTACTATGTAGTTTATCACTAAAGCGAGCAAAATCAAAAATATTATACAAAAAAATATAGAAGTACTATTTCAATAGAAAATTCTTCATTTTCTTGTAAAAATATGTCTGAAAGAAAAATTTATATGAAATACTAACTTGTATCCAACCTTTTAGAGCCAACGACGGAAATAATAGGCGGTCCAGACCTATATATCGATCGGGGCAGTACTATCAACTTAACATGCGTCGTGCTTTACTCACCAGAGCCACCAGCTTACATATTCTGGAACCATAACGATGCGGTAATTATAATTTATTGGTTAAATTATATCTTATATATTAGTTTTTTAGTTACTATATTGTTCTAATAAAGTTCTTTTTTATATTAATATATGAGTCAATAATCATAATACATCCATTATTAATACTATGTACATATTTGCTTAAAACAGTGTTTAAATGTAATCAGAAGGTAATTATGGGTTCGATTCCCACTGAGATAAATTATTATATTTAAATTATTTTTATTCTCCCGCTTTAGCAAGACAAAGCGCGGCGTTGAGTTCCGTCACTAACCATATATTATCTTAAATTTGGGCGAAATGTGAGGAACGGATTGTTTTCACTGTTTCTAAAACAAAGAATATATATACCATATATTATATTTATATTTGCATTAATAATTTTATTTTTTTAAATTAAATTATTTATTAAAAAATATAAAAAGACATACATATATAATAAAAATAACGATATATTCACCAGATAATAAGCTATGATTCACCAAGAGGAGGCGTCTCCGTAGTGACTGAAAAGGGCGAGACTACCACGTCCTTCCTTCTAATTCAACAGGCAAGGCCTTCTGATTCGGGCACGTATCAATGTAACCCAAGTAATGCTCAGTCTAAGAGTATAGTGGTCCACGTTCTAAATGGTGAGTGTAATTGATTGATATTATTTAAGAAAGATTTTCGGCAAATAAAAATTATTATATATATAGAATAGAATATATATATATATATATATATATATATATATATAAATATTTGTAATTGTACTTTTTTATTTTATTTTATTTGTTTTATTTGTACTATATGTTTATATTATTTATGTATAATAAATACTTTTTGCGCCCTACGCTGTTCCTGACAATCAGTTGTGTATTTTAATGGTTGCCTGTAAGAGATCGCTCTCAGATCTCAGATCACACCGTGCAATGTGGGAAAATGCGAGAGGAAAAAAAAAAAAAGTTCTATGGAAAAGAGTATAAAACTAGTAGTTACAATATTTAAGGCCTATGAAAAAAAAAAACATTTTCGTTACTAAGTGACTGACAGACAACGCTTAGTCAAAACTATTGGCAGTAGAAAGTTAAAATTTGACATGTAGGTTCCTTGTACAGAGTAAATGAACGGTAAGAAAGGATTTCTCGAAACTTCTATGTGATCAGAAATAAATTGGGTTAGTTAATAGTTCAAGTAAACAAAGTTGCAGGCTCTAGTTAGTTGTCTTTATAAAAGATCTTAGTAAAGAGAAAAAATATTTTAAATTATAAGCCGGATAAAATGTAGATACCATTAAAATAACGAGGACAATGTATCAAAGAAATGAATCGGGGTTTAGATTGGACTGTTGACTTATTTCACGAGAATGAGTGTTATAATTAAATTGTGGGGAACACAATAACTGTTATTTTTTATATTTCATTTAGCATTTGTGAATTTTATTAATATTTAATTTAAATAAATGTTTTTTTTTAACTTCACGCTGTATCCCGCATATAGCAGGGTAGGCAGAGGGAACCTGATAACCTAGTGTTAAGACACTCCGTTCTCTTACAACAATTCCGTTCCCCACTTTCCGCCAAATTGAGGCATTGCGTGTTGAGTGGCGGAACTCAACGCCGCGCTTTGCCTTGTTACCAAACCCAGGAAATGAAAATACTAACATTTCCTAGAGTGGGAATCGAACCCACAACCTATCGTGTTTACAGTTGCACGCTTGTGCCTCTGCGCCACGACAGGCGTTTAAAGAAGAGGCGTGAAGTTAAAAAAAAAATTGAAATAGAACTAAATGTAAGAAAAGTATTAGTGTGTTAGAGTGAGTAATAGGGATTTTTCACTATACAAGTAAAATATGTAAGGTATTTTATATACATTAACTTCGACCACCCAAATTTATTGAAAAAGTAAAACTTTAATAAGTTTAGTAGTTTTAGCGTGATAGGTTAATAAAGAACCATTCATCTTCAGAAATTTCGCATTTATAATTTTAATTGAATTTTTAATATTCAAATATTTAACTTAAAAAGAATCACTTTTAAATAAAAAACATTTAATACTACAATTATTACGAATAGCTCAAAAACTATTCGTCAGATCTTAACTAAATTTAAATAAGACTACGACAGAAGCACTAGCTGTCATAATAAAAAAGAAACATCAAAATCAGTTCACCCAGTAAAAAGTTATACCGTAACACACAAAAAATTCCAATCCAATTCCTTACCTCGTCTTTTTTTAAAATCGGATAAAAAGGAAAAATCTGTCGTACTGAAAGATATCAAATTACTACGAGTAAGTTTCAATTACTTTGTATTGGGTCAGGATCCTTAACTTTATTTGATGTAAATATCGATATTGATAGAACATTAATGACATTGCTTTTATCGATTAAATATTGCCAAACATACCAATATATTTTTTTTCTCAAATTATATTAGTTAAGCATAGGCGTAGTCATATAAATATATTATACTTTAGATTAATATTATTTTTTGTTAATACTACCAAAGAAATGTTAGTAATAGTTCCTATTATCGATGCATTTATAGCTTTTCAAAATAAAAATAAAAATGTATATCTATACAAATCAATATTTCTCACGATTCTTGTTATTATTTAATCTGAAATTGAGAAACTAATTACGAAAGAAATATTATATACATAAAATAAATTTTAAAGAAAAATATAAATATTTTATAAATGGTATCTACATTTTATTCTATAATATTCGAATCCTAAATAAATAATCATTATATGACTGAATAAGAATAATACTTATTAAATACTTACTTACTTAATAAATCTCACTACCATTTTCTATAATTATTAATTTCTTAATGCCTGTCGTGGCGCAGAGGCACAAGTGTGCGACTGTAAAGCGACAAGTTGTGGGTTCGATTCTCACTCCAGGAAATGAAGTATTTTCATTTTCTGGGTTTGGTAACAAGGCAAAGCGCGGCGTTGAGTTCCGCCACTCAACACGCAATGCCTCAATCTGGCGGAACGTGGAGAACGGATTTGTTGAAAGAGAACGGAGTGTCTTAACACTAGGTTCTCAGGTTCCCTCTGCCTACCCTGCTATATGTGGGATACAGCGTGAAATTAAAAAAAAAATCTTATTTATTTAAGATAATAGGTACAATATTAAAAATATACGTATTAAATGTTCATTCGACAATACAATTGTTGAGGACAGTTTTAATTTTTGCCATAGAAGCAAATTCCATTTTTCCTTTGTCAGGTGAATATCCCGCTGCAATGCAGAGAGGTGGTCAAGCGTTCGCGCCGACCGCTACCCACTGCTTCGTCCTTCTAGCCAGTCTCTTCTTAGCCTTGTCTTGACAAATATATTCATATTTACCAATGTAAATAGAAAAAAACCAAACTATTTCGCTGTTTATAATGACGCTTGTGATATATAACTGATGATGAATGAATGAATTTTGTATTTTTAATGTTATAACCTTATTTTTTCAAAATAATCATAAGTTTCATTATTGTAAGGTATTCTGTATTCATTATATATGGTACACGTACAGCACTAGTAGCGGTTACTGCTATGTATGTATGTATGTTAGTCCCGCGAATGTCAGTATAAACAGTTGTCATAGCTTACTATTTATTACATAGTGTGGGTTGTGTTTTGTATGATATAAATTTAATTATCCCCAAACAAGTAGCAATGCTTGTCTCTTATAGAACTGTATATAATCTATTTTAAGGTGACTGTATTACTTTTTGTATTGTTAATATTAGACAGCTATGTTCTAGTGAAAATTTGTGGGTTTACATTTTAAAAAATCGATTTTAAGTAATAAAAAATCGATTTCATAAAGTATTTAAAATTAATAATAAATAATATTCATTTTTCTTAATGTATTGCAGAATAACCTTAAGTCTTTGCGCAGTATTTAATTTATGGTAAATATTTAAAAGAATGAAATCGATTTTATTATTAAAATGTAAGCGCACTAACATTGTAGATAGGATGTTTAAAACGTTCGAATTAAAGTGTCTATCGATATTTCGTTTCCTTTACAAAAATGTTCTTCCGTTCTGGGAAAGTGGTAAAAGTGAAGTGTTTGAACAATAAAAGAGTTTACAAAGGACGCTGGACACTACGTAAACAGGACAAAGCAGCTGACAATACTAATTAACACAAATGTTAGGGAATACATGGACTGTACATATTATAATGGAGATATACGAATCATTCTATCTAGCTTTATCTGTAAGATTGTAAAATTGTAAGTATCGTTTTAGTGGTTACTTGTGGATTATACTTTTGTAAATATTATGTATTATGAGAGGCTAACACAGGCCATATAAATTCACTGTTTTTTCTAAATTATTTGAATATTTTAATCACTATTGAGATGTGACTATTGGTGCAATATTTAACAGCTAGTGCAGACGGTCGTGGGATCAAATTCTACGAGTGCTTAAATTGAAAATTCGATTGAAAATCTCTATTATGAACAGAAAATGGAAATTATTAATCTGGTTTCCTACTTTATGGATACCCTATGAGGTATTTAATGACATGGACGTAAAATATATGTTTGTGGTGTCAAAAGCTATTTATTACGTAATATTTTTTAGTGAAAATAAATATATCCTCTCGGCCTGTGTCTCGTCGGTGTAATTTACACATATTCCTAGCTATTAAGTAGGTTATTTTTAGTATTTAATAATAGAAAAAAATATAAATTTTACAGTTTAGATAAAGAATATCATATTTTAGTTAACGCAAGTAATATTTAAAATTCTTTCTTTGTGTAGTACCATTATAATTTCATTCTCCTTATAGCGTATCAGTGACTATGTTAATATTTCAAAAAAGTACTATAATTTTCATTTGAGCTGCTAAGCACATATTCCCCGTCCTATCACATTATTAAGGCATCCTCGGTTGTAGTTTGAGGTTTCTAAGTGCTTTTAAGACAGATACTGTCAA
The DNA here is from genome assembly GCA_033558755.1 of Philaethria dido. Taxonomy (NCBI): domain Eukaryota; kingdom Metazoa; phylum Arthropoda; class Insecta; order Lepidoptera; family Nymphalidae; genus Philaethria; species Philaethria dido. Next base: position 107,435 of record JAKGSA010000792.1, read on the forward strand.
TAAATTATATTAAAATATTCCATTTGTTTAACGTCAACTATAATAATTGTATATACTCATTTATATGTTGTCCGATAGTTTCAATGATTGTATGAAATTACAGTTAAAATATTTCACTGAAGTATTTTTTCTTGTTCTAGGCTATGACAGATCTTGATAACTATAACCAGTTATTACTTGAAAAGTTTATTATGATATACAAGTAACAATAGAATAAATTTGTTGTATGTATGATACTTGAGTGTGCGGTGTGCACGAATAAATTACATCTAAATAAATAAACATATAAAGAAATAATAAAGTTTTAAAAAAATTATCATGGTTTTTTATTTGGCTGGTTTCTTTTTTTGTTTATTGAAATTTGGTTTAACATTTTGAATGTAGACGCTAATATGATGCAGTGGGAAAGCGTGTGACTCAAAACACATAATTATGAAGAACAAATAACCCGACTGAACTGAAAATTCTTCAAATTTAGGAAGGAAATACAAATAAAGAAAGGTACAACGCCGAGTTTTGTAAATCAATTAAATATGATCATTTCTCAGTCTGTCCTTGTGCAGGGATAAAGTCAAAGTCAAAGTTAAATAATTTTATTCAAAATAAAAAGTTATATGCTTCATTTTTGAAGCGTCAAATATTTTGAAAAAAATTGGTATGCTTCGAAATGGCCAATTTCAGGCCAAACAACCCACAGACCATAGATAAGTCCATGAAGTAAATATTTATAGTGCAAAATAGCACTCTACAACTAATTTAAAATTAATCAGAACCAAACAGTGACCTAATGGACTTACTCGTAGCTAACACGTAATGCATCTCCCGAGTGATTGTGTCTCTCTGTTGACCGTCGAAACTGCTTTGACTATGGAAGCTTCTAATGGAATGAAAACTGGCTAAGTAAGCAGTTGGCTTGTGTTTGGAGATAATAATATTATATTACATAAGAAGTGAAACATCGTCTGACTGCAAATGCTAGAGGTGTTGGGTTCGATTCCCACTGATTCAAATTATTTTAATTCGCCGCAGTTCTCATCACGCAATGTCGAATTTGGATGGAAAGTGGCTGTCTTAACACACTAGTTCTATCTGTCATAATAATGTTTTTTCTTTTTTTTTTTTAACTTCACGCTGTAACCCGCATTTAGCAGGGTACGCAGAGGGAACAAGAGAACCTAGTGTTAAGACACTCCATTCTCTTTTGACAATTCCGTTCCCCACTTTCCGCCGAATTGAGGAATTGCGTGTTGAGCGGCGGAACTCAACGCCGCGCTTTGCCTTGTTTTTAGCATTCCATAGACTCACCGTGCAGTACCTGAGTCTTGCGACACAAGTGCAGGCTTGGATTATGTATCATCGTCTACACAATCCAAGTTACTTTCTCTATCTAATCAAACATAATGCAATAAATAGCTAATATAGTTGACTACATTAATATAACATTTAAATCAAGAATAATTAAGTTTTTAATAAAAAATTAAAACCGATTTCAAATAAAATGCACTAAAACATTAAATTATTACGAATAACTCCAAAACTACTAGTCAGATCTTAACTGAATTTAAATGACACCACAGCATAAGCACTAGCTATCATATATAAAAACACACATAAAAAATCGAACTCCGAACCCCCTCCCTTGTAATCGGTTCAAATATTAATATTTTGTATTTATGTATAGTCTTTCTTGTTAAACAAAATATATGGCATGTTTTATTCACATTTGGCCCCAAATAAATTGTGTTTGGAAACTTCTATCCAAATGTCCGGTTATTGATGCAGCGTCATTTGTGAGTTCAAAACAAGGGTGAAATGAATATGGGAGGAACGGAAGCTAGGGAACAGTAACGATCTATATATTCATATAAATATAGCTTTAGAGTTATTGTTTGTGTGAAAGAATATTGAGCTTTGTCATTTGTTTTTACTATGCTTTATGAAATATTTTGGTATGAACTGAAACTGTTTTGATTGTATGTTAAACTGAATATGTTTTTATTATTTTAGAGATGTTTAGAGATATGGCGACGTTGAGTTCCGCCACTCTTGGAACTGGTTGAGCACGCAATGCCTCAATTCGGCGGAAAGTGGGGAACGGAGTGTCTTAACACTAGGTTCTCCCTAGCTACCTTGCTATGCGAGGTAAAGCGAGTAGCTATATAAAAATCTATTTTATTGTATTATAACTGTACGCCTGTCGTGGCGCACAGGCACAAGCGTGCGACTGTAAACGCGACAGGTTGTGGGTTCGATTCCCACTCGAAATGGAAAATTTAGTATTTTCATTTTTTGGGTTTGGTAACAAGGCAAAGCGCGGCGTTGAGTTCCGGCACTCAACACGCAATGCCTCAATTTGGCGGAAAGTGGGGAACGGAAATGTTGAAAGAGAATGGAGTGTCTTAACACTAGGTTATCTGGTTACCTCAGCCTACCCCGCTATATGCGGGATACAGCGTGAAGTTAAAAAAAAATAGCTTTACGTTTAATCAACAGTTACATAACTATATGTTATTTTTGTTTAGTTCCTGAAGCCAGCTTAAAATACATTTAATATTATTTTAAGGGTGCTCTGCTCTGGGAAAACAGACATGGGCGTGCCCGGCGGCGCCTTATGAATATCAAATCGTACTGAAAAGAGATGAAAGATGCCTTCCCTAATTCATAAAGACTTATTTACATGGATTGTGTTTTGTTATGAAACATTTTGCAAGCTTCTTAGTTATTCTGCGATGGTATACGTTGTTAATTTATATTTCCTTTGTCGTTACTGCATTATGTCGTATTTTGATGTTCAAAAGTTCGCATATAGTGTTTGTAATGTGGTTCTATTTAAATTTAGTTAATTCGTAATGATACCTTTTATTTGAAGTTGGTTAGATATTTGATAGAAACTATTAAGAAAATCTTTTTATTTCTTATATATTTGTGGTATACAATGTTTTACAGCCATAAAATAATTATAAATAAAAATGCTTATATTCTGTTATAATAGAATATGAGTAGACTTCCTTTTTCTTTCTAAATGCGTCTGATAAAGTAATTTATGTTTATAAATATATTAACTCTTCATATATTAAAACTACTGTGCTTGTGGCTTCGTCCGCATGAAATTTAACGAAAAAGTTGTATTATGTTAAAGTTATGATATTATGAGGAATTTTCTAAAATATTTATTTATTCTTTATCACATTAGCTACCTGCCCGCTGCTTGTCAAAATCGGTCCAGCTATATCCGACATCAGCCGTAACTTACAGACAAAAATACAAAACAAAAAACATAGACAAAAATTGTAAAACATACAACATGTTCCGTAGATATTCCAAACTACAAAAAATAATATTACAAACAGATACTCCAATTTTATTTATAAGCATAAATATATGATAGAATATAGTATTGATTTTTATATACACAACAAAGATTAGGTAATCTAGAAGTATCTAATCAAATATTTGTTGTCAAAGAGCACAAAATCATAAAATATTAAGTAGATAGAGCACGTTGACGTCAGTCCCTAGTTTGTCTCGAACTTTCACGAAGACGGGAAGTGAGTAAGCAAAACGTGGAACTAATGTTAATTGTTACACATAACTGAAGTTCAAAAGCTTTGCCAGAGCAAACTTTTGCTTCAGCTTATCGTTATAGAATCTAGTGGTAAACACGCAATGCCACTTCCGAAATTGTTTCCATTTGCTTAATTTGGTTAAAAACGACTAGAACTAAATACTAGTAGGTATTTAGTTTTTAATGCATGAGGAGTAATAGCTTTTTATTATAATATATGAGAAGAAACTCCTTAGCAATCCATGGTTTCCCCATGTGGGTGCCGGGCCCATTGTGTTGCAGAGAGAGGAATTTGGAGAGTGCCTGGGACTTACGACCCAAGTGTAGGCTTAAAGGGCCCCTTCGAATTATATTTTTATATATATATTGAACCTAACAAGTAAAATAGCGAAGCTCTATACCATGTTTTATGGAAGTTGGCCAGAAGAATTAAAATAATTGATACATAAGCATTTCCTCAAATGGAGATCGAATTCACAAACAATCGTGCTTACAGTAAGTGCTGTACCACTGCGCCATACTAGCCTCTTTTTAATATTTTCATTATAAATATAATTGGATTAAGATAATTACAATATAATTCATAATATCTTCCTCATGTTATATAATGATCATTAAAATATAAACAGGTACATAAATTACAAATAGGTACATCAATTATGCTGACTCCTTGGCCACACTAGAGCGACATGTCTTGCGTTTACAGTAAGCGGGTGAAACAAAAGCAAGAGATGAGCGAGGAACACCACGTTAGCGCGACCGGCGTGCGCATCGAGCGACCGCGACCAGTGAACAAGATTGCAGACTCACAGCCTGGATTGTTTAAATTTTGTTAATTTTCTCGCACGATTTTCAATATTAACTATGCAAAAATGAAGATAAGGTCGGTAGTATTAGTAACTGATATCTATTTTTATGTAAATTTTGACTTCCTATTTTAATTTGCATTGTGTCCTGACCAAAAAATCATACTTTCGTCTAAAAGTATGAGTTTCTATGTACAAAAAAACATTTTATTTTAGTGAGCAAATGTAAATTGTAGCTGATAATGTCATAGCACGCGGTCGTCTCATAGTGGCATAGAACCGCGGCGAACGGAGCGACAACCTTTCTCGCAAACGCAGGTCACCATCATTCGCCGGTCGCCACAGTCGCGCTAGCGTAACCCACGCCTTACACTTTGACTACTTATATTTATGCTTCTTATATCAGAGACGAAATTATAGATTTTCAGAACTCATTAAGTTCTATGTACGATATACGTTGATATACGTTGATACGATATACGAGATAAGTTGAGTGGAGAAATTCAGTATGTTTTTTTTTTGTTATTTACAAAATTATTGCTAAAACCATTCTCATAAACAATATCCGAAAGCATTTCCGGAAAAAGGAAAATATGATTGAGGAGGATTTTATCAATGATTGACGCGAAAGCAAAAACAGTGTAGCATCTGGAACCATTTCCAAACCTATTTGAATTATATAATTCGCTAATACATAAGCAGTTTTACGTTTTTTGCGCATAACCGAGCGGTCAAGACGCTCCTCTATCTTCACTTTTCTCGTCGAGTGGTGAATTCAACGCCGCCCTTTGCCTTACCACGGCGGGTAATAAAAATAATTGTTTATATATGTATGTATATTTCATTTAAATGTTTTCACCTAATATCCCGATTAGGGTATCCAACCCACGACCACTGCGTTAAGAGTCAGACGCTATCACATTGTGTGATTATGATATGCTAATATTATAATGACACAGTGGGACAGCCTTTGACTGTATAACTCATATCTACTCAGTAAGTAAAGTGGAGAATGGTGTGACATGTTAGAAAGGTTTCCTATGGTAACTGAAAATGCCTAAAAACAAGAATTATTAAAGAATTTAAAATTTGAAAGTAAAAATAGACAAACAACGAAAATGAGTAAAAAGTATTATAAATACATATATTTATAACCTCATAAGGTTTATCTTGATTAACAGAGTAATCAGAGAGAACTGTGTCAAGAAATACTGCGTTTTCCAGTTTCTGTGAGTCCATAAGTGGTGGACCTTAAGGCCACGATTAACAGAGTAGAGAAATTAAGTTGATTTAAATATAATTATTCCCCTGAGAGGGGATCGAACCCACGACCAATCACGCTAACAAACAGATACCATCCCACTGGGACAACATGGCCTCACTTATAAATAATTTAATATTTATATTTTATTCTGAATATATCATAAAAGGTTGCTTCAAAAGCAATCCATTTAGTCGAGGAAAATGTCAACTACAAAATATTACGTGATAATGGAAACAAATTTAACATAAATTACCGAATCTCACGATACGGAAGGGCGAGAAAAATAACCATTATGGGGTAAAAGTTAATCGTTTTGAAACGAATAAAACGCTTCGAAGGGAAAATATATGTTTTTTTTAATCTTATATAGCTTGGTTATATAGCTTGGTTTTTTAATCAATAAAAATATATAAGTTGCATATACTATGATCATGAGTTCGATTACCGTTCGTGGAAATATTTTTTTTTTATATTTATGGTATTTATGGTTAATCACTACAGACACTCACTACGGACTAGTTCTTATGTCAATATATTTTTTGTAACTGTCCTGCATGAATGACTGAACATAATTCGGAACTAAGTCTAAATAAACCTTAAACAAACTTTTTGTTTTTAATAATATTACAATTATTTTAGTATTATACAAAAAAAATCATGTTGAAAAATCATGTTTTTATGGATAAACTATAAAATAAGCTTTTGATGGCATCGTGAGTCTCTTTGAGATCTTCTTTAGTCTACCAAGATTAGCCGCAGTGTTTAGTTCCGCCACTCCACACGTAATGTCACGAATTCGCGCGGAAAGAATTTCTATCTACCCTGCTACGAGTAAAAATATAAAGGAAAAAGAAAGGAAGAAAGAAAAAATATAATATTTAAGTAAAAGTGTATGTAAAAATGCGTGTTAAATACATCGACTTCTAATATACAAGTTGGTAATCTACCAATATCGTGTAGTTGTATAGCTAAGATCCAACCCATTTCCTACGCACGACCGGCGCTTTACTAAATTGCCCGCGTGACTTGCTGGAGACGTTAAGGTGTAGTTTAAGGGTGTATGTACATAGGCTGTGTAATATTAACATATAATTGCATTTATATGCCAAATTAATTTTTTTCTTTGAATTTGATTCAAAGGCCATCATGCCATCATGGCGAAGTAGACAGTGTTAGACAGTAAGGACAGTTGTTTGTCGCTTCTGTTGTCAGTCCACGTGCATTGTACGACGTTTTAGAGTACGATCTCTCCCTGCTGGATCATGGAGCCCTTCTGCGAGACAGTTGTGCTTGAGAAAGAGACGGCGGAAATAGCAAGAGCCTCCTTCCACACCACTGTTCGCCGGAGAAAGAGAAACTGGACCCTAGAGGCCAGCTATTAGATATTTCTTATATAGACAAATAAACAAAAATAAATTTAAGTAATTCATCTGCTAATATTCTATATTTAAGATGGCTTTAAGCAAAACCCTATGTACAAAATGCACAAACAGGATATTGGAGCCGAGGTCGAAGTAATATTGTAAAATAACATACCTTCATATTACTCATTGTTGTCTTAAATAAAAACGTCAATAATGCCAACCCTAACTAGATTATATAAAACGTACACCTACGCACGTATAGTGCAGTTAATTATAGTGTTTCAACGTTCTATCCAAGAAGGTGTGGGTTTATTTCTTGTTACATTCATACCTTTTGTGCGTATAAACTATATATAACTGAGATTATTTGAGCTCCCCACTTTCCGCCGAATTGAGGCGTTGCATGCTGAGGAGTGGTGGAACTCAACGTCGCACTTTGTCTTATTCCTAGAAATTAATATACTAAATATTATTTAATACTTTTCATTTCCTGGAGTGGGAATCGAACCCACAATCCGTCGCGTTTATAGTCACAAGTCTGTGCCCCTATGCTACGACAAGCCTCATTTGAAAATGGAGTGTCTTAATACTAGGTTATCTGGTTCCCTATGCCTACCCTGCTATGTACAAGATACAGCGTGAATCTAAGGAGACAAAGAAAAAGAGATTATTTGAGTTGGCATCGTGGCGAACAGCGTCTTACTGAAAGCATGATTGGTTGTTGCTTCCCTACACAGGGGGATTGTTAAAATATTAATTATTTTAATTTCTTCCCTGTATGCAACACAAAACGTGGCGTTTAGTTCCGCCCATCACAACACACAATAAATAAATCGTACTCTTTTTGTGCACCAGAAAGATACAAAAACCAAAAAATCGTCTTGCTATTTATAATTGTGCAAAGAAGGCGACCTTATCGCTAAAGAGCGGTCTCAAGCTAAATATCTTTTATTCAGAAGTAGGCTGTGCAAGCATAGATCGTCAATTTACAAAGGTGTCGGTCGTGTGATCCTAACGGAAGCTACCACCGGCTCCGGAAGACAGTTCTTAGCTGAAGAGGAAAAGCCGGCAAGACTTTTTAGGTAGAGGAGAATATTTGGTGTCTCAGCTTTGGCTTGAAAGTGGAGAATAAAGTATCTTTGACATTGGAGTTCACTCTATTTGTTTACAGTAACTTTATGTAACAAAAACTAAACTAAATTTTAAGTTATTAAGTAATATTTCCCTTATATATATGGAAATATGGCACAATATTCATGACTCATACAAAGCTTAATAATCTACATGTAAATCCATATATTGTAGTCCCTTCCTAGCAGGTGCCACCACGCCATGAAATCCTTTCATCAAAGTTATCAAAGTTTTATGAGTCATTTTTAATATAAAATTAAAAGGCGTATCCAGCGCTGTTTATAAAGCTTTTGCGTCGCTGTTTTGTGATTATTTTTTATTGCTATTTGCTTGCGCCAATTTAATTTTGCGAACAGTAAGAAATTTTATACCATAACGAGAGCCTGTGATATCATATACCATATATTTACCATACACTATTTTTTATGCTTATTTATATTGAGGTCCTTGTTGCTTAGTGGGGCAGTGTTTGCTTGTAACCGCGAAAGTTATAGGTTCGACTCTTGTTATAAGGAATGATAATATTTAAATCATTTCCATTTCACCTCTATAATATAAGGTAAAGTTTTAATACTCCCACACCTTAAGGTTGCCTGGCAGAGATCGCTTACAGCGATAAGGCCGCCTGTTGTACATTTATTTTTTACTTATGTTTCATTTTTTTTCTCTATAATATTGGTGTACAATAAAGCATATTATTATTAATATTATTAAAGTGCGTCGTTGTGTTCCGCCACTAACTTGCAATATTTCGCATTCAAGTGGGAAGTGGAGAGTGTGAACTTGGTATTAGATTCTCTCTGAATACCCCGTAGTGGTGGAAAATACGTGAAGTTTTATTTTATTTATTTTATTTATTTATTTATTTATTCAAGTAATACATTGTTTCAGTGTTTTAGATTAAAGGTGCAAATCATAAACTCCTTCGAGTTTTACCGTGCACCAGTGCCGCCAAACATTTATTACTACAATAAAAATGACTTACAATAGTAATTGTAGATAACACTACATATTTAAAACAATACAAGCTAAGAAAACAACAACAAGTTAAAAAGAAGGTAGATTTAAATTAACAATGTCTACTATAATAAACAAAAGACATGTATTGCATTGGCATGTACAGGCTGTTGTTGATTTATATCTACATTATTATTATCTTTTTAATTTAATTTTTTTTTTTTTTTTTACATGTACATACATTACATATCCCTTATTTTCATAGCTAATGCTTCTTGGTAGTAATGTTTTAGTGTTTGTTTTATGTTTTTGGGTGTTATTGTGTTAGTTAAAACAAACATGCTTATTTAAAGATATTATGTTGTCAGTGGAGGAACTCTGTGTCACAAATTGTCTAACTAACTTCTGTTTAAAGTTATGTGTATGATAAAAAAAAGTATTCTAACCTGAGGAAAATGATCCAAGAACTACTAATAAAAATATATATATATATATATATATATTTTACTCATACTATAAATATTTAAACTTAACATTACATACATTTACCTCTATTTTAAACATAGAAATGTTTACATAAACATGACTCATATCAGGGATTTAATGGAGTTCCGTAACCGTAAATTCGAAACTATCGGACATCAGAATTTAAAAATCTACCCGTAACCGAATTCAACATAATTTAACTTCACGCTGTATCCTGCATATAGCAAGGTAGGCAGAGGAAACCTGAGAACCTATTGTTAAGACATCCCGTTCTCCACTTTCCGCCGAATTGAGACATTGCGTGCTGAGTGGCGGAGCTCAACCCTGCGCTTTGTCTTGTTACCAAACCCTGGAAATGAAAATACTAAACTTTTACATTTTTTGTAGTAGGAATCGAACCCATAACCTGTCGCGTTTACAGTCACACACTTGTGCCTCTGCGCCACGACAGGCGTACAAAATGAAAATACTAAATATTATTTAAATTTTTCATTTCCTGGAGCGGGAATCGAACCCACAATCTGTTGCGGATACAGTTGCACGCTTGAGCCTCTGCGCCACGTTAAGTGTTTATAGCCTATATAGTATTCCTAGTATCATATTTCCGCACCCAGATTCAAAACATCGCATCCATAACATCCCTGTTCCATATAATGAAAGGAAAATCAAGATTTCTTGTTCCCCTACATTGCTTATTACTCTAGTGAAATAATCCGGGGGTAAATAATTAAAACAGCGTAGAACATTACTGTCATGAGAGCAGTTAAACATCAATTAGTTAAAAGCTTAATTCCATTTTGTTATTGTTATGGTAATTTGAGTACGATGACATGATTACCGGTTGTATAATGAACTTGTTATTCTAATAGTAAATAAGTTGTCTTTTGAAATGGTAAATGTTAACAAAAGTTGTTTGGATTGCTATTAGATTACACTTTTCCTTAAAAGTATATGTAGTTTTTGTTATTTTTTTTATATTTATATTAATTTCTCGACTTAGGTAAGCTAAAACGCGGCGTTCAGTTCCGCCACTTAACACGCAATATGTCAAATTCGAACAAAAAGCGGTGAACGGAGAGAGTTGACACAGGGTTCTTCCTGACTACCATGCTGTGCGGGATAGAGCGTGAAACTGTTTTTTTTTATTACTGCTATTTTCATATTAAATATAGTAATTGTATAGAAATACCGGTGATTCAACATATTTTATGATTCATTCAGAATGCAGTCGATTTTAACTTAATCTAAGTTATTTGGACTTAAGTATTTTAAAGTAATTGTTATAATGATATTAATATAGTATTACAGTTTTTGAAGCCATCAGTGGAACTAATACTTTATATATTTATTATGTTTGATAATTAGAAATAAGTAAAATGAAATATTTGTGAGTCAAAAATTGTCAAAATTTGTAAGTCAAAATCTTTATTTAAAAAAAAAAAATATTTATTTAAAAACGTATATATTCAGTTTATCAATATAATAAGTAAACTACCAATCATAAATGTGTACAAACAGATAAATACGATAAACTGACAATGTCAAATTTGACATATCAAGTTATAATTTTAATGAAAATGTTAATAATTAAAGAGTGAATCAAAACCAATTTCATGTACATAAAATATTATTAATATGGTTATTATATAATTATAGTTTTGTATGGATCATGTTCCCATGTAGTAATTATGTTTTGTAATTAATACGTAAATTATTACGTAGCAGACTTGTGTCTCGACAGGTCTTTGCTATTAAGCAAAGACCTGTCGAGACACAAGTCTGCAACTGTAAACGCAACAGGTTGAGGGTTCGACTCCCACTCCAGGAAATGAAAAGGGCTCGCTCTAGGGTCAAGGCAAAGCGCGGCATTGGGTTCCGCCACTCAGCAAAAAATGCCACGATTCGGCGGAAAATGAGAAGCGGAAATATTAGAGAACGGAGTGTCTTAACACTAGGCTCTCTGGTTCCCTAAGTCTACCCTGCTATGTGCGGGACACAGCGTGTTCGGGGTGTGGTTGCTTCAGGAGATAATAGATAGTTAAGGTGTAAGCAGGTAGTAAGCATTAAAATAGTACTGAATGAACCACCAGACTTATGTCTGGCGGTTCATGGGATCTTAATCTATAAGAAAACTTCCGATTTCGTTCCGTTTTCTTGGGATTTCTTGTAATACTTCAAGAAATAGGAAAAATAATATACGTTCTATAGTCGAAACTACAAAAGACATAAATATTAATAGAGTAGAATAGCAAAGATAAAAAAATATATAAATATTTTAACATAAACATACCAATTGACCAGTAAAATGTATCAAAATAAATGTATTCACAAGATCGTTTTGATACGTGTTTGGCAACAGTTTTGATTAGTCCTCCCTCCTCCCTTTGGGAGTTCGTTCAAAGATCAGCGCTTACTAAATAATATGCTACGTACTGTTTGCCAAAATAGTACATTTTACCTAATATCCAACTTATAAGGTAATATTTTTTATTTATTAGCTTTTTTTTTTAACTTCACGCTGTATCCCACATAGGCAGAGGGAACCTGAGGACCTAGTGTTAAGACACTCCGTTCTCTTACAACAATTCCGTTCCCCAGCAGTAAAAAGCTAATATAATAAGCTTTTTACTTCACAATAAGTGAAATCAAAGGCCAGGAAAAAAATTTTTTTTTAAAAAAATATGATTTCATCAAATGTAATTGCTTTATTAAGAAATGAAATATATTGCAATAAAATGAATATATTTCTTAATATTGCGAAGTGCTCAATCGAAAAACGTGGGATGATTCAATTTTAATTTACTTTGTAGCATGTCTATATAAATTATTTCCTTATTTTGTTACTAACGATCACGTCATATAATAGTACAGTATGGTGATTAATACAATTCTTTGGCAAATATAGGTTTGTACAAACAATAAAAAAAAATACTATACTAGTAGTTGGCGACTGCCTGAATATATTAGTAGCCGCAGTTGAAAGTAATGTAAAAAAAATGATAAATTTTATGTATCCAATATGACGTTTGTTCCCGTACAGACAGAGAGAACCTAGTGTCAAGAAACTTCGACGCAATATTACGCCCGAACTCAAGATATACCTAATTACCAGAGCAAGTAATCGCCTATCGTGGCACAGAGGCACAGGCGTGCGACTGTAAACGCGACAGGTTGTGGTTTCGATTTCCATTCCAGGATATGGAACTTTTCATTTCCTGGGTTTGGTAACAAGACAAAGCGCTGCGTTGAGTTCCGCCACTCAGCACACAATGCGTTAATTCGGCGGAAAGTGAGGAACGGAGTGTCTTAACACTTGGTTTCCTCTGGTTACCCTGCTATATGCGGGATACAGCGTGAAGCTATGTTATGTTAAGTAAATTAAAATATTAGTAATATAAATACAATCATTCTCCCGAAAAGGAATAGAACTTTTTTTCATTGCTTTTAGGCCACTGACGAATAAAAAAAATAAAAGAAATCCCGCTAAGTTTCTTGCGCCGGTTCTTCTCAGGTCTGAGGCATTAAATTTAGTGAACCGGTAGTAAATTATTTGATGTTCAAAAAATGAAGCATGTAACTTCTTATTTTGAATAAAATTATTTCACTTTGACTTCTTCTCTCTGACTACCCCGCTAAGAATAAAGCGTGAAGTTAGGTAGGTAGGAATAGAACCTACAACAATCACGTTTACAATCGGACCTTATCTCACTGCGCCATAATAACTTCAAATTTTCCATATATTTTATAAAGTGGGTACGTTATCCTTTACGTTCCATTTACTACTCGACCTGCAACAAATAGGGCGCTCACAGACGCCACGTTTGATTGCCGCGTAGTGATTAACTAAATCGCTTGGAAGTTGCTATCCGATTGCCTCTCACGTCGCAGTATTATAAGTTTCTCCCGACTATTAAATGTGACCTGTAACTTTTGGTGAATTCAGGAAACAGTTGAACTAGGCAGTTGATATCATAACAAAGGAAATACTATGATAACAAGTTCATTGTAATAAAAAAAATACGTTTTTTAACCAATTTATTATAGTATATTGAATTCTGCAAATGAAACCCTTTCATATAATATCTATTATTGTTTATAAAAATAAATAATCCAACAAAGGTATTGTCATTGGAAATACTTACCCCTAGCGGGGTAGTCGGAGCGCCAAACGCTACGGTCCCTGCATACCTATTTCGCCTCGTCCACAGTCATTAACCTCTTCATGCATGCCCTCCGGGGGGTCCTCACGCTTACTGGAATAATCCATCACCACGTCCACGAGCACCAGGGCGCATAATGATAGGGTGTCCCCCCGAGGCGACGTGCAGTCGTGTGAGAAGTGGCGACGAGTGCGGCGTTGGAGACCACCACCCAGCACGCCATGTCCGTGACGGCGGGAAGTGGAGGACGGAGCTACAAATAGCTACGTCATTGGAAATATATATATTTAGGGAAATTAAAATTTGCACTGATATATGGTGAAACAAGAGCGAGTTTATGATTGCACCGTGAATCACATTTACTTTGTAACAATCTATTATTAAATAAAAAAAATGTTCATCTATAATATAACGTAATGAACTCACGTAGTATTTACACTAAAAAATAAAAGCCTGTCTCCTGTCTGCCTTTTTTATAATATTCACTACTGCCTACGGCTGTTTTTACAAAAAAATTGATTACGACAAACACTAACAAAACTAACATTAAAACGATTGACACCACCACCATTAAAACTAGTTTTCCAAAGGCCAACATAAACCAAACATTCGAGAATCTTCCCTAAAACAGTCTTAATAGTATACCATTGCCACCTAACGTCTAAGAAATTCAATTTTAGTCAACCAAAATTAGCTATACAAATTAAAATGCATCTTCGTTTTCAAATCCTTACATTAGATTATCACAAGCGAGTCACGTCTCATTGTCGCACAGTGATTAACTAAATCACTTCGAACTCTCTATCCGAGTGGGTCTCACGTCGCCTGGATTATAAGTTTCTATTAGCCATCTCATCGGCTTACGTCATTGATTGCAACTTGTTTAGTTTCGAAGAGAATTAGCTTGATACTCTAGTTGAGTTAAGCTTGTGCATTGTTTTATTTGAATTGACTGATTGGACCTACGTACTGAACTAACAATTTTTAAAGGATAAAAGTACTAAAAGAAAATACACCTAAATAGAACCATAGCTTAAAAATACGTGATTAACGAAAGTAAAAAATAAATAAAGACATATACCAAGAAGATCATCCAATCGTCTTCAGTTTAAAAACTAACGAAAAAAAGGTGTGAGCTTTGACAGAATTGTAATTAAAATTGGAATTGAGGAGGTATTGAAAGTCAATAAATTGAATTTTACTTCAAAATATCAAAACCAAAATATTTAAAACTTCAATTAAAAATACATGACATAATATTCTAACACATGTACCAATAACACGTAAATAGTGAGTTTAGCATTCACAATATACTGTAATATTGGTGAACAATAACAATATAGACCAATACATACAATGCTAAATTATGCATTCAAATTTATTGTATTGTAATAAAGTATTGATATCTAATTATTTATTCATATACCAAACACCAAGGTTCACCCTAACCAGAGCCAGGAAATATATTGCTCCTGTCAGCGCATAGCTTTATCAGCGAATTTCAATGTGAGCATTCAGCGCCCTGGTCAATCAGTCTAAGCTCCAGACTGGTAAACAAAATCCACTACAGGCAAATCAAGGTTCAGTTGTGATACCCAGTTCTAAGTTGGTGGATCTCCTCTCAAGTTGGCCAATGTCAGAGCTTTCCTAATTGGGCCACCTCCAAAACCCAGTGACGCTTTGGGGTTATTAGGGCCAACAGCATTATCTAGTTTATTGTCACTGGAAAAGATGTAGATTTGGCGCTATCTATGGTGTAGCGATGGTGAAGTGCATTTGTTGTTACTCACTGATTAGTTAGGACAAAGAGTGAGAGAGATGCATTAAAGAGAATGCTTGATTGGTTACCAAGGGGATAGCATCACTAATTAAGCGGAACATCTAGTTCCCATCACTTATAATGTAGCTTTATAAAGTGCTAATTGTGTAGTACTTTATTATGTGAGATTTTAAGGTTTTTCTTGTCCGCCAATGTATATATTATAGAATTGGTCACGTCACATTGGCTGATGAACGTACTGTACCGATTTACCAACACTTTAAAGGCCGGCCACACACCTATAGTTCCTATGGTATTACACGAGGTCGTGAGCGGCGGTGATTACTTATCACCAGGTGACCCAATCTCTCGTTTGCCTGTTCCTTTCTATAAAAAAAAGCTTATAACTAGTTACCCGCAATTGTGACATAGTTTGACTTAATTACATATATTTTTAAATGTAAATA
This sequence comes from Philaethria dido, assembly GCA_033558755.1. Taxonomy (NCBI): domain Eukaryota; kingdom Metazoa; phylum Arthropoda; class Insecta; order Lepidoptera; family Nymphalidae; genus Philaethria; species Philaethria dido. The sequence continues at coordinate 123,394 of JAKGSA010000792.1, forward strand.
TTCCCCACGTATCGGATTGAATCCGGAACCGTCAAATTTTTAATATAATAATATTTTTAATTTACCCATTTTCGTATCGCAATTGGAAACGATTTGTTAGAGTTTGACCGTTCAACTGCGGTCAGTTTTAAGTTCCAGCGAACACTTCAGCTAAATTGAGAGTGCAAATGATTTCGTTCGGAGAAACTTCCTCATTTTATTCAATATGAATTTAAATTTTAAATTACAAAGAAAATATCAGAATTTTATATCGATTTCATTTTTCTTGAATATTTTAAGTATTCAATGTATAATTTTGTTATAAAGACATTAATTACTATGAAAAGAACGTTGGGAACATGAATATAATTAGTATTAAGACTATTAGAAATATATTCGTTATTTCGTTATTAACTTTTATAATAATTCAAAAGAACAATGTGGGGAACAGAACGGAGTATCTTAACACTAGGTTCACAGTTTCTCATTGCCTACCCTGCTATATGCGGGATACAGTGTGAAGTTAAAAAATATATATATAATTAAAGAGACAGTCGTGGCGTTGTGGTTGGTATGCTATGTGCTATGATATGTTGTTGTAGGTTCAATTAGCACTCAAAGAATAATTTTATTTATATACATATATACATAAATAGCTTCACACAGTATCCCGCATAAAGCACGGTAGGCACAGGGAACCTAGTGTTAAAACACTCCGTTCCCCACTTTCCGCCGCATTAAGACATTGCGTGCTGAGTGCTGGAACTCAACGCTGCAATTTTATTTATATTATTTTCATTTCTCTACTCTCATAAGACAAAATACAGTGTTGGGTTCCGCCACTCAACACTCTATGTATCTGATTCGGGCGGAAAGTGAATAACGGAATGTTTTGGCACTAGCTACTCTGTAACTATCTTGATATAACGCGAAGCTGAAAACTAATAAAATACATACATACATACATAACTTCACGCTGTATCCCGCATATAGCAGGGTAGGCAGAGGTTTTAACTAATTAAATCAGCATTCTAAACAAGTTATATATATATATATATATATATGTATTTTTTTTAACTTCACGCTGTAACCCGCATAGGGTTAGGGTAGGCAGAGGGCACCAGAGAACCTAGTGTTAACACACTCCATTCTCTTTCAACAATTCCGTTCGTTAAAGAAACCAAATTGTCACGTTTGGTCTTAAATTCAAACTTAAATATAATATATTTATTCCAAGATATAATCAGGGTTGAGTAAAAATAGATACATTCGCTGTATGAATAAGTAATGCAGCGAAATTGTGTATTCAAGGGGGACACCCCTCGATTTGTTTTTAGTAATGGCTTGTTTTTATTATCTTTAAAGCTATTTTTATTGAGAGGAATAAAAATTGACGGAAATTCTTTAGACGTTGCTTAGCGTTATCGTGATATATTGCGTTTGAGATTATCAAGTTCCAAGTCCTTTTTGTTAAAGTTGTATGGTGCTTTTTGAAAATATGTTTTTTTAAGTTAATTCAATTATAATAAAATGTAGGGTGTGATAAATTTTATATGTTGGATTTATTAATATTTGTATGTAACAAATAAAATAATTATGTTCATCTATTTTATATTAATATGGAAAGAATTCTATCTCCTTTTACGAACATGATGCGGACGAGGAGTATGAAATTTCATAAAGGCTTTTTTTGTTTTATGGATAACGGATGGCAAACGAGCAGAAAGACTACCTGATGGTAAGTGGTTACCTTCGCTCATGAACATCTACAACACCAGAGATGTTGTAGATGCGTTGCCAACTTAGACGTTGACAACTTACTATCCAGCGGCGGAGGGGAATTGTATTTTAACCCCGTCCCCTCACAGGGAAAAATAGTTACGGCTTACATTGAAAAAGGTGGCACAAATCAAACATTCTTTTCAAAAAGTCATTAGAAATACAATAAATTAATAAAATATAATATATTACACACACTATAACATTTCTCATATGCACTTTTGTGTAAAGTGACATAAGCGTTGCTAAGGTAACGAATATTTTACGCGTTAACATAATATAAGTACATATTTTTTTTAGCTTCACTCTATAGAACAGTCTGTAGGCAGAGAAAACCTGAGAACCTAGTGTTAAGACACTCCGTTATCTTAAAATTTCCGTAGCCCACTTAAATTACATAATAATATCTTCATATATTCGTTCTTTATTTCTATTATTTAAAATTCCCTGAGCTTTATGACATGACGTGCTTTGACAGTTTGTTAAACCGCATAAGGATTTCGATGGCTTTGCGGAAGCTCAATGCCAATCGATAAGAGCGTATGAGGCTATATATTGAGTGTGTGTCAGACGATACCAGTAGTACTTAAGTTAGTTTTATACGTACATATAATTTTATTGTATATTTTTCTACACACATACCTGTACTACTTCCCGCTGTATCCCGCATATAGTACTACTTCCCGCTGTATCCCGCATATAGTAGGGTAGGCAGAGGGAACCTAGTGTTAAGACACTCCGTTCCCCCATTTGCATTCCATTTGCACTCCGTTCCCGCCGAATTGAGGCATTGCGTGCTGAGTGGCGGAAATCAACGCCGCGCTTTGCCTTGTTACCAAACCCAGGAAATAAAAAATTCTATTTCCTGGAGTGGGAATCGAATCTACAATCTGTCGCGTTTACAGTCGCATGCTTGTACTTGTATTGTGTGTTGTGTTATATATTTATAACGGAGAAATATTACACTACGTTCACTTTTCCCCGTAAAGTTTAAAGGTGATTTAAAAATAACTAATTCCTATGAGCAGGAACTTAAAGAAAACATTTTAAGTTATTTCTCTACTATTATGGTTATCCTCGGAAGGACAATGAGTTCATGCTATGAAAACATTGCATTGTCATATGCGTTTATCCGGACATATATGCAAATTTTTAAACAAATTGGCTGAAAGCGGATCAAAATAGTGTAACTCGACCATTTGACATAGATTTATAGATAGCAGTGGTGAAGGGTGAAAATTTTAATTAGGCAAGCCGGTAAATTTAGAG
>JAKGSA010000792.1:129416-155480 GCA_033558755.1 Philaethria dido
TGATGCGCGTTCGATACCTGTCACATCAAAATTTTTATACATTTTTAAAATAACATTCTTATCCTTTTTTAATTGTACTTAAAAATAAAAAAATAGATAGAAATAGCTTAAAACATTTCCCACAGATTCCTGATAAAGAAATTTAAAATCTGTCCTCTGAAATAGCTCGAAGATATTTCTATTTTCATTTGCATCCCATTCCCAGACACGTCTAGACGTATTTTGCTCATCCACAGTATCTATCTTGTAAAGTTTGGATAATGCATGAATAAGAATTAGTTAAGATAAGGAATGTTAAGCTTAACTTAGTAGTTTTATAAAAATATTTTTATAATAATGTCATCAAATCATAATAGAGTTCGCTCGTTTTAGGTTTAGGTTTAGGTTTTTGATATTATCTTAATGATTATCGCAGTGTTTTTTTTTGTAAAATTTGTGCTTTTATTACAATATAGTTTATTATAGTTAGTTATATACACGGTATATATATATAATATTATGTATCTCAATAACATAATAATCTTGAAAGTAATTTAGATCGACTTTACGACGTTGTGTTAAATTGATTTCTTTTGCCGTTAAAAAACAGGTAAAAAAATAAATATATCGGACGTAGACGTAGTGTATATATATTTTTCTATATATTTTCATGTATTTTTTAAAATAAAACATAAAAAAATACAAATCGAAATACAGTTAGGATGTTACACTTATAGGTTTAATGTTCACCTCCAGTCGGGCTATCCAGTCGTACACACGGAATATCTCTGATTATAGCGGAAAGAGAAGAACGGAGTGACTCAACACCAGGTTCTCTCTGTTTACCATACTGTGTGGGATAAAACGTGAAACTCAGAAAAAAATATATTATAAATTAAATTACATACTACGCCTGTCGTGGCACAGAGGCACAAGCGTGCGACTATAATGCGACAGGTTGTGGGTTCGATTCCCACTCCAGGAAATGGAATTTTTAATTTCCTGGGTTTGGTAACAAGGCAAAGCGCGGCGTTGAGTTCCGCCACTCAGCACGCAATGCCTCAATCCGGCGGAAAGTGGGGAGCGGAGTGTCTTAACACTAGGGTCCCTCTATCTGCTATATGCGGGATACAGCGTGAAGCTATGTATGTATGTAAATTCATACTAATTGCCTTTCAAAAACGAGAAAGATGAAATAAAAAATACAAATTAAAATTACATACCTGTATCGTACCATACATTGACTATTGAATACTATTGGACCGACATTAACAATTCCGTTACAGAAAAAAATAAAAAATAAATTATTTACATATAACGAAACTGAATATAAATAATCCATGTTTTTTTTTATTATAAAAATGTTGTTTTAATTGGAACACGCAATTAGGTCGGCTAAAGACAAGCGGGAGTGCGCACTCTTTTTTATTAATTCAATTAATCGAACTGCAAGCAATGTTTTTATGAATAACTCTATTCATAAATAGTTATAATAATTTTTTTTATTGCATTTTTTTTATTTTTATTCGCATTTTGTGAGATAGTACACTATATTGCCCCAAGTGGTATGTTAACCCGCAACTACAACTTAGTTAGGCTTGTTAAAGAATATTCAATGGGGTATTAATGTTTTTATGTTACCCTAGTTGGACAAACAGCGGCGTAGAGTTCCGCGACGGACCTATTACTCTTGAATAGGTGAGTAAGATAAGTGGATATTAAAATAACTGAAAAAACGCCTGTCGTGGCGCAGAGGCACAAGCGTGTTGTGGGTTCGATTCCCACTCCAGGAAATGTAAAATTTAGTATTTTCATTTGTTGGGTTTGGTAACAAGGCAAAGCGCGGCGTTGAGTTCCGCCATTCAACACGCAATGCCTCAATTTGGCGGAAAGTGGGGAACGGAATTGTTGAAAGAGAATGGAGTGTCTTAACGCTAGGTTCTCTGGTTCCCTCTGCGGGACCTTTCTATATGCGGGTTACAGCGTGAAGTTTAAAAAAAAAGATAAACGGAGTGACGCAAATCTCATAATATACATGTGAAAATAAAACCTAGCGTTCCTTTAACAATAATTAGCATTTAAGTTCCGCCCATTACTAATCACATCCATTAATATTAAAATCATACATTTTAAATTCATTGAATCCAATTGATATTCAATAAACAAGGGGTTTCGTTCAAAGATTTTGCAGTTGGGTGGTTAAATAGATTATCGTTGTTGACTCAATAATGAATCGCCGTACCTTCATAATTACTAGCAAATAAAGTCCAAAATCGTTTGACACAACAGAATAAGGTCGCTGAGTTTTGGAAGCGTAAAATCAAATGTACCATACTGATAATAGGTCTGCCTCATTAGATTTTCAAAAAGCGACTTGGCTTGAGTATTCAAATGGTTTACGTTACAGTAGTTGGCATTTCGAATTCAATTAACCCTTAACTACCACAATGGGGTAATGTTACGTTGATATAAATTGATTTGGGAATAACTTTTTTTATTTCATATGTATGAGGAGAGACTGATTGAGTTACTTGATTTATATATTGCTTGATGTCCATAGTTCTTTTAGTATAAAGATAATACGTGATAATTAATAAAATATTAACTTAAGTTGTTCATAAAAAATATATTATACATTTTTCTAACAGAAGTTTATTACTGTTAGATAATTCATAAGAAAAAACTACAAAACTAAAACAAGCAATCTAGACTGACATTTTACTTTAATAAAACAAAATATCAAAAATATATATACATACATAGCTTCACGCTGTATACCGCATATAGCAGGGTAGGTAGAAGGAACCTAGTGTTAAGACACTCCGTTCCCCATTTTCCGCCGAATTGAGGCATTGCTTGCTGAGTGGCGGAAAAATATTCAGCTTTAAAAATTAGGCAATACCTATAGAAAAGAAACATCAAGCACTTATAAAACAGCCCAATATATATATATATATATATATATATATATATATATATATATATATTATTTTTTTTTTTAACTTCACGCTGTATGCCCAAAATATTAAACTATAAAATATAAAAGGAAAAGTATAATACTATCTATTTATCTTATCATACAAAGTACACAAACAACACTGAAAACCTTTCTAGTAAGACTACATATATTTTAAATGAACTACTTTAGTCGGATTAATCGCGTATATTTTGGCATTGGAGACCACGTTTTTAGAAAACCCCACGTTTCGAACACTTTACAGTAGTCCGTGGTCACAGGTGGATTCAGTGTAAAATGTTCGTTTTCTGGAATACCAGAATATACGAGATTAATCCGGTTAAAATATTTAAAGTTTTATTTAAAGTATATAAAAAACAGTTTCACGCTTTTTCCTATACAGCAAGGTAGTTAGTACATACATACATAACTTCACGCTGTATCCCGCATATAGCAGGGTACGCAGACGGAACCTAGTGTTAAGACACTCCGTTCCCCACTTTCCGCCGAATTGAGGTAGTCAGAGAAAATCTAATATCAACACACTACGTTTCCCAATTTCTACCAGAATACAATACATTGGGTTATAAGTGGCGTAACTCAACGCTGTGTTTTTGATCGAATTCACAACCAAACGTTATAGCTATATGTTGTTGTACTACACCACAGCCTCCTCCTCAATTGAAAATAAATATTGGCCAAAATGACCAAAAATATCAAACAAAATGCTACCTGTACGTAAGTATAAATACATCCTACTAAGTAATTTGAACAGTAAACTTGAGTTCATTCTGAGCAATGAGTTTCATTCTCTTCAGGGAAATCAGTAGAAATCTATTGCAGCTCGAGCGACCAAATATATTTCAATTAAACAATATCTTAGTTTTCCTCGTGACATTTTCATAAATATATTTGAAAGCCCTTTAAATCATAACGGAATAATGAATATTATTATTAAGCACTCCAGGGAATGGAAATATTAAATATTTACAATAATTAATATTTAGTATTTTCATTTCCTATCTGATATCAAGGCAAAGCGCGGCGTTGAGTTCCGCCACTCAGCATGCAATACCCCAATTTGGTTGGAAAGTGGGGAACGGAAATTGTAAGATAACGGAGTGTTTTAACACTACGTTCTCAGGTTCCCTCTGCCTACCCTGCTATATGTGGGATACAGCGAGAAATACGTGGTTTGTATTTCAAATTATGGTAATATTTCGTAATTAATTGAGATTTATTCATAATGCATGTTGATTATAATAATCGAGGCATTGTAATTGCTATAATAGTAATTAGTGTGTAACTAACTATTAAGTATTGTTATATAAAATTTATGGAATTTGTATAAAATTAATGTATATTTGAAATTATTATTTTGGAATTAAAGAATGTACCTTTATTTGAAAATGAAGAATTGAGTGAGAGTTTTTAGAATTTTATACATTTTCAAAATATGTTGCCTGGAAGAGGAAGAGATCACCTGTGGTGATAAGGCCGCCTTTACACCAAAATTTTACTTACTTCTTTTGTTTTTCTTTTTATTTTTGTTATAATTGTTGTTGGTGTAATAAAGAATTAAATAAATAATAAATAAATATGTTTTTCGCTTCCTAAGTGTGTGATTAACGTATTAAAACTATCAAAAAAATTTAATAAATCGCTTTCTCTCTTGCCAAGCGATAGTTTCTTAGAAATAGCCCTTGGGTACCGGAAATTTGAAGAAATCTCTCTACAGAGACGTTAACAACATAAATTGTAATAAGCGTATGAGAATTTCGACGCAGCTGGATACAGAACCCATGGCTTCGTGGTCAGAGTGCTTGGACGGTTTCCAAGAGGCGCGGGTTCGAGTCCCGCTACGGTCAAATTTTTGAACGTTTTCTAAAAATATTTTTCGTTTCCTAAGTGTCTGATTAACACTTTAAAACTATCAATAAGTCTATAAAAACCTCATGTGTCGCAATTTATAAAAAAAAATCTATACTGATAACAATATAATATTAAAAATATAATAAAACTACAGTTGTTCTTTAATTATGGCGTTTCGAACGTGCAAGTTACATCATGTCGCTATTGTTACATTGTATGGAGAACATACGAAGGAAGGAAGAAATTGTAATGAAATTATAAAACTTATCCCCTTAAAATTTCACTCACCTATTTACACATACATAGTTCTTACTTACTTATGGTACCTACAAGAAAAGCAAACGCAACGGACTGCAATTCCAAACAAGCTGTCTCTAGCAAACATAAGTATTTGCTGAATACTCGTCGGCGCCAGTGAGGCGAGAGAATCTGTTTTATTTGAATAATTTGATTAAGCCGACTCAGGCTCAGTGTCAAAATCCGTGGCCCTTAAGCCATTACAGCAAAGACCGTTATTGTGTGAAAGCCCCAAATAAAGGATAACAGTGATCGAGAGGACAAGCTGATTGCGGCTTCAATTATATATTTTTGAGTATCGCTTTGTTAGCTTTTAACTTTTGCGTTTGATAAAAAAGCTGGCGATTTTTTGAAATGAAATAAAATAAATAAGTAGCTTTATACCACACAGCAGGGTAGTCACTAAAAACCTAATAATAATAATTATAATAAAAATTATTTATTGCAACAAATAAAAAATAAAAAAGATTACACATTATAGAAAAAGTTAGGCAAAAGGCGGCCTTATCACTAAAAGTGCCTTATCACTAAAATCTCTTACAGGTAGCCTTTTATTAATAGTGACACTTAATGGGACACTACTTAGCGAGAAGCAGTGCAAAAACAATTTAAAATAAATTTCTTAATATTTTACACTTTTATTTTTTATTTTATTTATTTATTTATTCAAGTAATACATTGTTTCAGTGTTTTAGATTAAAGGTGCAAATCATAAACTCCTTCGAGTTTTACCGTGCACCAGTGCCGCCAAACATTTATTACTACAATAAAAATGACTTATCTTCATACATATACTAATATTCCTGCATATACACATAAAAACCTAGTGCCAAGACACTCTTTTCGTAAGTGGTGTAATCCAACACCACGCTCAGTTTTGCCACAGACTTGAGTTGTCTTGAGAGAGATTTAGTAATATCAATATTGAATTCTAATGTTTAATATAAAAATATTTTTTTTTAACATACATACATACATACTTCACGCTGTATCCCGCATACAGCAGGGAAGGCAGAGGGAACCTGAAAACCTAGTGTTAAGACACTCCGTTCTTTTTCAACAATTCCGTTCCCCACTTTCCGCCGAATTTGAGGCATTTCGTATTGAGTGGCGGAACTCAACGCCGCACTTTGCCTTGTTACCTAGCCCAGAAAATGAAAATACTAAGCTTTACATTTCCTGGAGTGGGAGTCGAACCGAAATTTTATTCATTTCTCCGCTCTCATAAAACAAAACGCAATGTAGAGTTCCGTTACTCAACGCGAAATGTCGTGAATTCAGGTGGAAAGCAAAGAACGGAGTGTCTTGACGTTATGTTCTCTCTGATTATCCTGGTATGCTGGATAAAGCGTTAAACTAAGACAATCTTGGATAATATTAAGTATTGAATACTATTTTTATTTCACATTACATATAAAATACTAGATTTCGATTTCCTACTTACAGCGAAGGGCTTATATTATAGCTCCTTAAATTTATTCAAGTACAAGAGTTACATAAAAAAAACAAAATATAATATAAAATTAAAGAAAAATGAGACATAGAAATTAAATTTTCATTCAAAGAAATAATACTACAACATAGAATAGAATAAACCGCATAAGGTGACAAGTTCATAATGAATACATACAAAGCCACAGAAACAAACAGCTTACTTAACAAGAGGAAAGCAAATATTCGAATGTGTTTATTTAAAATTGCAATTAAAATGTACATGTGTTTTAACCACATCACGTCGAGATACCAGCTTTAATAAATTAACATCGTCCGGTGTACTTGGGCCTCCGATGTGCTCGCATAATTTTTAAAATTATCTCCGTATTCGATACTTGGAAATTCGGTGGAAAATATTTTTATGGTTTACATAAGCAAGTCTTTTTTTTAAATACGTTATCTACTGTTTAATTATATGTATATTTAATTGAATAAGATGGTTTTTAACCGACTTCAAGAAAGGATGAGGTTATCTATTCATTACAGTAATATTTTTATAATTGTTACCACATAGCTTTTTACTGGGTGAACCAATTTTGATATTTTTTTTTGTATGTGATAGCTAATGCTTTTGATGATAATCATTTTATTTAAATTCGTTTTTTTTAATATCTCTTTGCAAAGCGATGGACCCGACACCCGCAAGGTGAATCTATGGATTGCTAAAGTTTCTTCTTTATTTATTTAATAACGATACGGTCTTTCCTTATAAAAATCTTTTATAAATAAATATGCCTCAGAAACTATTTTAATTGTAAATCATCATATATAGTAAAAAGATATGCGGTACATATAAAACAATTTCTAATTGAAAACCTCCTTTTTTGGGTGTCGGTTAAAGAGTTTTTTTTTATTGGCTTACTATATTTAATAAACGTAAGCAATATATCAGAATAAATACATATTAGTTAATTTATTTAGATTCTAAGTCAATCCAATTACTTATATACATACATACATTCACGCTGTATCCCGCATCTAGCAGGGTAGGCAGAGGGAATCTAGTGTTAAGACACCCCGTTTCCCACTTTTCGCCGAAATGAGGCATTGCGTGCTGAATGGCGGAACTCAACGCCGCGATTTGCCTTGTTACCAAATCCAGGAAATGAAAAATTCCACTTCATGGAGTGGGAATCGAACCCACAACCTGTCGCGTTTACAGTCGCACGCTTATGCCTCTGGGCCACGACAGGCGTCCAATTACTTAAAATATTATATACAAACTATCTAAGTTTCCACCAACATTGTTATTCATAGCGCAACTGAAATAAAATATTAGAAAATAAAGTACGCCTGAACATTTCTCCACGTTCTTGTGTAAAGCTAGAAGCGGATTTTGAAACATTTTTCACGTTGAATATTTTATTTTTTTGAAGTATTTTTAATAATATGACATAATAATTGAAAGTGATATTGATATATCATTAATTAATCATAAATTATTATAGTTATACTACCACATGAATTAATACTATTCCAATGTCGTAAATAAATATTTTCTATGTAATATTATATTCAATTCTAAAATAAGCCATAACTTTATAGCATCAAATGTTGCCATTAAATAAATTTATAATACGATTCTATGAAATTAAAGCCAATATTTGGTTTAACACGCTTTCCACAATACTATGTATTTAAATATTGAAAAGAATCTATTTTGTACCACATCTAAGACAGTATTCAAAACAATTCTGAAAAATACTTCAAATAAGTCAAAGGTTACGCGACATCGGAAGAAGCTAACCGAAGTGGAAAGATTGGACGAATTTATACCGTACCATTTTTATCTCGTCTGAAAATAAAAGGAAACCTTAAGTCTCACTTAATGTGGAGTCGACGAAATGTGGAATTTCTGTGTTTAGTACAATTGAGATCCCAAACGTCGGGTAAAATGTAAACGCCTCCGTCCGACCCGGCCGTATAATATTTGCAGAATTAGCCTATTCTGTGTGGACACCTTAAATGGCGTGGCAGATGGAAATCACAAGGTGTTTGGGGAAATCTCTGGTAATGACTGGCAATCCGGTCTCATTCAAGCTTTCATATTACGTACGCCTCTCAGCCTTTCTTATCTTATTACTGAAATATACGAAAATTTCATGGCATTGTAATTTCATGAGCTTAAATTATGGTGGCGATATCTTATGTTAATAGTTTTTGTTCACAAACATTGTGTTGAAAAAGGATCGAGTAAATATTAATGTTGCTGAGCTTAAAATGTCATTGACTTCACTGAACATGTTATGGACTCGGCTGATAACATTTTTATATGAAACTATTATATATAGTTTTTATATTTATAGGGTACACTGCATTTACTTAATCTCTATTGAACAAAAAAAAACAAGTATATATCTATAATAAAAACTTAATTAAAAATTTGTTTTTTTTTATAAATGAGTGAGAAAATAATAACGTGTTTAAACATCATTCCCTTTTTCACAATAAATGTCAATAATTATTAGTTTTCTTATTATAAGAAATTAGAAATTAAAATTTTGATAAATTTCTACAATACATTCTTCCTTAAGCAAAAATAATTGTATTAACTTTACATGTCCCATACATTTCTACCATAAGCATGCTATTTGATATAATCGTTAACTAATTACATGAATAACGAATACCAATTCAACCGGCCCCAGATGTATTATTACAGCTGAGTCTAGGTAGAAATATTTGAAAGTACTAGGTCATGACTGTGGCGAATCACGCAAGACCCTGAATTTGAATCGATATGCTGTAATCAGGAATAAAAAATATAAATATGTAGTATAAAACGTAACAAGTGCGAAACTGTCTTTTATGTAAAGAGTTCCGTAGAATATTTCGTATTTTTTGTGTATGTTTTTGACATTTTCATATTATTTGTCGACATTTGGTTGAATACATATATTTTAATGATACAAATTTAGAGGCCTGTTGTGGCGTAGAAGCATAAGCGTGTGACTGTAAACGCGACAGGTTTCGGGGTTTTATTTTCGCGCTCTGGTAGCAGGCAAAGCACGGTGTTGAGTTCCGCCACTCAATACGCAATGTCTCAATTCGGCGGAAAGTGGGGAAAGGAAATATTAAAAGAGAACAGAGCGTCTTTAATTCTATTCTCTTCAGGTTCTATGGTTCCCTCTATTCGTGGGATACGGCGTGAAGCTATAAAAAAATTGAAATTTGAAAAAAAAATACACTTGGGGAGTCTAATGAAAAGATGACACTTGCCAACTACCATGTTATTCTGTCATCATAACATTATATTTATACAGAACTCTAATAACTGAGTCTGAACAAAGGTTTTACTACGTAATTCCAAGCCTGAAACGTACATAGCTTGCCATAACTTTATAGGCTTTTAGGAATAAACATTTTTGCGTGTTGTCTTGTAAAATCAGTAATTTTGGTTGTAAATAGTGTATATCTTCTACTACTGTCAGTGTTCATAGGATCAGACACAAAGATGTCATTTTTATATATTATAAACAGCTTTTTGGCTTTCAATATTTTTTTATACTTAGAATAAATTTTACTCTTAGTATTTTTTTTATTTTATTATTTTTCAGGAAGGCAAAGGGAACCAAAGAACCTAGTGTTAAGACACTGCATTCTCTTTTGACATTTCTGTTCCCCACTGTGGGGCTCATAAAAATGATTTATTTATTTATTATTATTATTTTTTATGGATAACGGATGACAAACGAGCTGAAGGACCACCTGATGGTAAGTGGTTACTTTCGCCCATGAACATCTACAACACCAGAGACGTTGTAAATGCGTTGCCAACCTAGAGGATACAGATGGAAGGGGAGGACAATGTAGTAGTCCGCTATCGGAACCACCACATTTTGGGGAAAGGATGGGTGGGAAAGAGGAAAACCTGGCTTACATGCCATCGAACTGGAATACATCAATTTTAATAAAATTCGTATTTTCACTATTTACTTCATAAGTGTATATACGTAGAGTAACTTCTATTTGAATGTATTTAGAGTGTTCAGTTTTAACCTACACATAACACTAAAGTGATAATATGCGGTTTTGGTTTAACACGCTTTCCACAATACTATGCCTGTTTAAAGTTATTTAAAGTTCACCCTCACTACGATACTAAGCCTGATAGCTTTAAATTTACTAAAATGTAATATTTTTCATACATAATAATGAAATATGTATATGCGCCTGTCGTGGCGCAGAGGCACAAGCGTGCGACTGTAAACGCGACAGGTTGTGGGTTCGATTCACACTCCAGGAATTGTAAAATTTTGTATTTTCATTTCTTGCGTTTGGTAACAAGGCAAAGCGCGGCGTTGAGTTCCGCCACTCAACACGCAATGCCTCAAGTCGGCGGAAAGTGGGGAACGGAATTGTTGAAAGATAATGGAGTGTCTAAACACTAGTTTCTCTGACTCCCTCTGCCTATCCTGCTATATGCGGATTACAGCGTGAAGTTAAAAAAAAAAAGATATACAATGAATATATAAAAAATCTAACAAAAAAGTAACATTACTTAGCTCTTTATCCCTATCAGGATAGTTAAACGCTACGGTCTCTGTATACTTCTTTTACCTCGTCCAAAGTGATTAGACTTTTCTGAAATGTTCTCTTGCTTTTTGCGTCTCCTTCCTCCTGTGCCATTAATAATTTGTTCTCTAAGGTCAACCGAGGTCACTCTCTATCTCTTTCGTTGTTTATCTTAGCTTCATATATTTAAAAAAAAACGACAATATAAAATTCTTAAAGTAGCAAGACGTGGACATATAGATCAAATGGATAGATCGCTTAAAGGATGTTTCGAACATACGCGGACTCTAATCTTATTTCAAAGTTTTTATTCATGGCATAACTATAAAACTTGCGTAGCTGTTTTTTATAAGCATAAATCAACCGCCTTTAATCATTGCCTTCACACGTAAAACAAAAGAATGATATATACGATATATATATGAAAGAAAACATTCATAATCAAACGATTAAAACCCTAATATTGTAGAGAATTAAGTTAAAATTGCCATGTACAATATTTCATAGAAATAACACCCATAGCCTTACCGTGGACTGACGTAGTAATCATCTGATTTAATGGTTGGATGCCATGTCAAAGGATTTCTATAAAATACGTAGCTAAAGTAAGCGAATTAAGGGGAAAAATCTTAAACGATACCTCGCGTGACTTACGCGTGGTCAATGGAAATTCGGTTCTTCAATTTCTAGTTAGTTGCGAGTGTCTATAGATCAAAGATAATATGTGTTAATCGTTTGGCTTGTTATTGATTATTGGTAACTACCTACCTAACTTCACGCTTTATCCCTAGCGGGGTAGTCAGAGAGAACGGAGCGCCAAACGCTACGGTCCTTGAATACCTCTTTCGCCTCGTCCACAGTCATTGACCTCTTCTTACATGCCCTCCGAGGGGTCCTTATGCTTTTTACGTGACCTTCCTCCAGTATCATTGATACTGTGTTCTCGAATTATTATTATGAGCATTGATTATTACTGTTGATTTTTTTTTGTTTTTTTTTAATGTTTACAGTATAAAAATATATTTTGCAGGTTCACGCATTATCTCGCATAGCAGGGTAGTGAGAGAGATCATAGTGTTAATACACTCTGTTCGCATCAGCAGTATACTTATGGACACTATTTTTTATATTTTAGAAAATTTGTATAGAGGTAATTTATATTAAAATACCTTATAATGTTGTAGGTTCGATTCCTGTTTGAGAGAATGGTTATATTTAAATTATTTTCATTTCCCCGCTATGTTAAGGCAAAACGTGGCGTTAAATTACACCTAATATATGTACAATATGTCGAATTTGGATGAAAAATGGAGAACGGAGAGTCTTGACATTATTTCTCTCTGTCAATTACCCTTCTGTGCAGGACAAAATATTTTTTAAATGTCAAACGAATAAGGTCGAACTCAAAAATATCGCAATTCTTCTACCATATACCAATTATACCTTAATGTTAAAATACATTTCATATTAATTAATATTGACACAAAAACGATTTCAGGAAGCAATAATTTAACAAGTATTGAGAAAGGAATGATTAATTATACATCTGTTAAATTAATACTGCGAATATTCTTTACAATTTTATTAGGTTACATAATATAATATTCGAAATATATAAGGTTTTTAATAAATATTTTTCAAAGAACATAAAATGTACGTATAAATATTCTTTAGTTACTTGTAGTGATATAGTGACAAGTTTCTACTTCTTCCTCTACAATGTTTTTTTTTTTTTCACGCTGTATTTCGCATATAGCAGGGTGGGCTGAAGGAACTTGAGAACCTAGTGTTTAGACACTCCGTTCCCTACTTTCCGCTGAATTGATTTATTGCGTGCCCATTGCGGATCCCAACGCAACGCTTTTGCCTTGTTACCAAGCCCAGAACATGAAAATATTAAACTTTTACATTTCCTGGAGTGGAAACCAAATCCACAACCTGTCGCGTTTACAGTTGCACGTGCCTCTGCGCCACGACAGGCATTTATAACGTAATACCATAAATATATCGAGTAAATATTCATACCTAGCCATATTATGGCCATTACAGCGCAGTGGGATAACATATGACTGTGAAAATGATAAGATGTAGGTTTGATCTCCACTCGGGGGAATGAATATTTTTAAATCATTTTCATTGTGGTAAGACAAACCGTGGCGTTGAAGTCCACCACTTAACCCACAATGTCTATACTAGGTTATCTCTGGCTACTTTGCTGTGCGGTTTTGAAGGAATTTCCTTCCACGTGCCACTCAACTGTGGAATGGCCTACCTGCGGCAGTTTTTCCAGGTCGATACGAAATGGGTACCTTCAAAAAGCGCGCCTACTCCCATCTCAAAGGCCGGCAACGCACCTGTAGCTTCTCTGGTGTTACACGGGGCGGGGATCACTTACCATCTGGTGACCCGAACGCTCGTTTGCCTTGTCCTTTCCATAAAAAAAAAAGAAAAACTTTGCTATGTTAGAAAAATATATATAATAATAACCTTACAAAAACGATAATGGAATTATTTAAGTGTTTATATACTTTATTGTTATTGTTAAATTAAAATATACAAAGCAAATTATAAAAGATAGTACATAAAAATAGTACATTAATTTTAAATTACAAGCAGAACTGACGTTTCCTTTCATTTCTTTCACAAAACTTTGCAGTAATATTTAGAAAAAAGTACCGGTAAAGAGAAATAGTCACGCGATTCGGTATTTAAAGATGCACAATACATTTTTTGCGTCTCCAACGTTCACAGAAAAGATTATTACTTAAATATCCAAGACTAAGCGATAAGCGTGGAGGAGGCAATTTAGAAATGTACGAGTATTTAATCGTTGCAATCTTAGCGATGGTCTATTTAGTATTCAACGAAAATAGTATTCCAATTTACCAAGAATCAATAACCGCGAAATGTTTCTGAGAAATGTTAATATCTAGCCAATGTCTATTGGAATTTTCATGTAATGTTATAAAATTGATTTTCGTTGTATTGAATATTATAGATAGACAGCATTTGATGGTAAGCGCTGTTGGCTGTGGGTTGATTTCCACACGAGGACATGATAATTTTTTTTAACTTCCCGCGGTATCCCGCACATAGCAGGAGAGGCAGAGGAAGCCAGAGAACCTAGTGTTAAGACACTCTGTCCTCATCTAATATTTCCGTTCCCCACTTTCGGAACTCAACGTTGCGCTTTGCCTTGTTACCACTCAACACGAAAATTTGGAGTTTTTGAGAACAAAGTATTTACACATTCATAAGCTTTCTCTGCCCTACGATACGGGGAAAATATTTTTAGTTTGCTATATATTTAACAACTATTTTATAATTTATTTGGTAAGAAGCACAAGCATGCGACTGTAAGCGCGACAGGTTGTGGGTTCGATTCCCACTCCAGGAAATGGAATTTTTCATTACCTGGGTTTGGTAATAAGGCAAAGCGCGGCGTTGAGTTCCGCTTCTCAGCACGCAATGCCTCAATTCAGCGGAAAGTGAGGAACGTTAACACTAGGTTCCCTCTGCCTACTCTGCTATTTAAGGGATACAGCGTGAAGCTATGTATGTGTATGTATGTAAGAACTTATAAAATATTACAACAAGCATTTTATATTAAAGCAACAAAATAAAGCACTGCAATGACTAAACAATCCTTGAATGGCGGAATCGTGTGAAACGTGAGCCTTTATTTAAAGAAGGAATCTGGAGTTCTCGTTAAAGCGTTGGTGAGAAAACCATTTAGATTCCATTTTGTCGATGTTAAAATATAAAAAAATTACGACATTGCAATTATAATATTATAATGATGCCGCCTTCGTGACGCAATAGATCTGATGTTCGCCTTGAAATTGAGCGGAGTAAAAGGGAAAGGAGAGCGTAGTGTTTTAACACTAAGTCATCTCTGTTTATCCTTTGGTAACATGTCAAAATTAAAAAAAATAATTTGATATAAAAAATCTTACAATAATCTAATTCGTATTATTTTAGCTATGAATCAGTGTAACAAATAATGGCAAACCCTGTGGACTTACTTTTTGTTGATAGATTAGTTTGAAAAATTTGCACATGTGTCCGAATCTGATAGCAATACAGTGTTTTCACAGTGCAAGCCTTCCTCAAGATGACATGAATTGAGAGAAAATGCTTTTAAGCTTATTTTTTTACTTTTTAAACTATTTTATTATTATTTTACATGTTTCTTTTTCATTGAATAATGAGTACTTAATACTTTTTATTTACTACAATGAATATACTTATATAACCCTGCAATTCTTCTAACATAAGAGAAGTAGTTTTACGTTTCATCCCGCATAGCAGGGAAATTAGGATGAACCTAGTGTCTAGACACACTGTTCACTTTTTTATTCACGAATTCAAGACATTGCGTGGTAAGTGGCGGAAGTCAACGCCACACTTACCAGAGCGCAGAAATGGAAGTAGTTTAAATATAATTGTTTTTCCGAGAGGAAAACGAACCCACAACCGCATTTATAGTCAGACGCTGTTCCACAATTGAAGGCTTATTAAGAGTAAGTAAAAAAACTATTTTTTGATATTTTTTTTTAACTTCACGCTGTATCCCGCATATAGCAGAGTAGGCAGAGAGAACCAGATAACCTAGTGGTAAGACACTCCCTTCTCTTTTAACATTTCCGTTCCCCACTTTCCACCGAATTGAGGCATTGCGTGTTGAGTGGCGGAACTCAACGCCACGCTTTGTGTCTTATAAGACAAGTAAAAATATTCTTTTTTAATATTATGAACAAATTTTGCAAATATTAAATGAACTAGCTATATACCTATATCTTAATACAGCTATAATTTATAACTTTACTAAATTGGTTCACACAAGTAGTTCCACTAATGAAGGCATTAATGAACCACCTAAGTTCAATCAAAAGTCCAAGTAATTAATTACAACTTGATTAATGTTAATTATTGACATTAATATGAGAAATATTGACACATTGAAAGGGTTTCCCTTCTAAAAAGAGTACGTAATTGCAAGTCAAAGGTTACATTTTGTATCAGAATAAGCCACTTTTTGTCCATATGTTGTGTACATGATATTATCCAAATAATCTTAAGTTTCTTAATAGATCATAGGTGACTTAAAAACATGATTAGGTGTGGGTTTGATTCCCACTAGGGGGCATTTTCATCACCTCGCTCTAGTAAGAAAAAGTT
Source organism: Philaethria dido (assembly GCA_033558755.1). Taxonomy (NCBI): domain Eukaryota; kingdom Metazoa; phylum Arthropoda; class Insecta; order Lepidoptera; family Nymphalidae; genus Philaethria; species Philaethria dido. The sequence goes on from JAKGSA010000792.1 coordinate 145,711, forward strand.
CAGCATTAGGATCCATCACTCGATACGCAATGTCTCGAATTCAGAAGGAATTGCGAAAAACGGAAGATGGAGTGTCTTGCATGTCTTGACATGCGGAAAAGGCGCGAAGTCGATTTTTAGTCATCTTAAAGAACAAATTCAAGTTCATGTATAAATTTCGTTTACTTTGTTTTCATGCTTTTGTGGAAGCATGCTTTCAATGGTCACTAAGATAGTATGACAGCTTCACGCTTTATAGGATAATGCGTGAAGATATATGAAGCATAGTAGGATAACCAAAAAAAAACATAGTAACAATACACTCCGTTCACCGCATTCCACCCGAAATCAAATCATTACATGTTAAGTGATAGAACTATACGATGTATGTAACTTATCAGAATGAAGAAATGAATATAATAGATAGGATAACGATTGACTATCGCCTATCTATGTATACTTGTGATGTTTGTATGCAATAAATAATATTTGTATTGTATTTGCATTGTATCGACTAATGTTGCCAAAAATTTCACTCGTTCAGACAAGTCTTTTTTTAGTTTCATACTATACCCACATATTCCGCACATAGCAGGGTAGGCAGAAGGAGCCCGAGAACATAGTGCTAAGATTTATTTTTTTTGTTTTTTAACTTCACTGTATCCCGCATATAGCAGGGTAGGCAGTGGGATCTAGTGCTAAGGCACTCCATTCTCTTTCAACAATTCCGTTCCCCACTTTCCGCCGCATTGAGGCATTGCGTGTTGAGTGGCGGAACTCACCTTTTTACCAAACCCAAGAAATGAAAATACTAAATTTTACATTTCCTGGAGTGGGAATCGAACCCATAACCTGTCGCGCTTACAGTCGCATGCTTGTGCCTCTCTGCCACGACAGGCGTTAGTGTTAAGTCACTACGTTATATTTAAATTCCTGTTCCCCGCTTCACCAGCTGTCCGTAAAGATGAATTCCATATACCAACGCATTCAGTTTTCCTCCAGTCTGCTAAGAAAAACGCGGCGCTTCCACTAAATGTATACAATAAATATTATTCAAACGTATGTTCATCATATATAGCGTACATTTAAAACCACATCACGTAAATAACAGTAACTACAGGCAATTTGTAGGCCGTTACGAACCTTAGGATTCTAGAAGCTTCGATTTATCGTGAAGTGAGACTGGAATTTATTGGGCGTACCTTTGCTGATTGCGAACGTACGTGAATAAATGTGTTTTTAGTTTCTTTTAGAGATATCTGATATCTGAATCCGTCTACTTCCTTGAAACGTTAGGGTAAGAATAATGTATTTATCTTAAATTAGGGAGAAAGTAATTTTGATTGATTCAGGCTTATTTGTAGTTAACGAAAATACTTGTATAGGATATTGACCTTTATATAGCGTGTGTTGAGTTAATATGGTAAATGAAAGCAATGAGTAAGTAAATAGGCTTGTATGAAAAAATAATTGTATACTATTTTTTTTATTTGGTTGATATACCTCTTTAATAATTAAGATTTTCACAAAATTGGAAAACCGACTTCAAATGAAATACACTAAAAAATAAAATTATTACGAAAATCTCAAAAACTGCTCGTCATCTTGACTTAATTTAAATGGGACGACATCGGAAATTAAATTAGTTTAGTAGAAGTTTATTAGTATAAAGAACAAAAAACCCGACTAAACCAATTCTTCAAATTTAGGAAGCAAATACAAATAAAGTAGGCTATAAAGGCTAATTATGTGTTTTATATTAGAAATGTGTTAATTAAGTCCTTTCATTTGATACCCCACACGGTACCCATCAATTTAGATTTTTTGTTTTTATTCATGATGCAATTGCCTTTATAGGGCACCATATTGAATTAATAATGACGTCACATATCTAAGAACACTTGAGGTATCAATACCTATCTAACGACCCCTTAATTATATAATTCTGTCCAAGATATGATGTAATAAAGAATATTACAAACATACAAGATATGCATTAAAAACATAACACTCTTTTGACAGTTTCGTGTAAAAACAGTTGAATTGGGTACCTCCTTCTTTTTTTGAAGTCAGTTAATATAATTATCATTACATTTCTCCCGTCTTATAGTAGAAAGGTAGAGTTCCTAGTGATAAAACATTTACTTAACTACCAGCCATTTCGGGTATTACATACTGAGTGGCGAAAATTAACGCCGAGTTATATTTGTTCCAAACTAATGAAGACTTTTATTATAATGGATATATCAATAGTCTAATATTAACTTATTAAATAATCCTACTAAGATCCCTAACATATAATTAGGTAATCTATTGAAGTATGAACACGAAAAAAAACAAAAAAAAATAAGAAACAAAAGGCAAGGGCAAGTGCGAGCCCGTGGATGTAATTTAATTCATAAAAAAAAAAACCTAACTAAGATCCCCATTCTACTAATAATCATCCATTCTTACAAATTTTCGTTACTCTTTTACGAAAAACTACTGAATGACACTAGATGAAACCTTATAATAAATCTATATCGGAATAACACATATGCCGTAATTTAGCGATAGACATCTTTTTATCTATATAAAAATATGAGAATGTGATAAATAATATTAATTTCAAGCTTTTTTGATCCCTTGGTTTTATGTTTTTATTAGTACTCTGATTGTTCTTTAACAAAACAAAATTGTACATGTTAGTATTGATAGCATCCGAACTTGACTTATATATAATCCTTGACTTATATATAAAGCTTTCCCCTTTCCCACCCATCCTTTCCCCAAAATGTGGTGGTTCCGATAGCGGACTACATACATTGTCCTCCCCTTCCATCTATATCCTCTAGGTTGGCAACGCATCTACAACATCTCTAGTGTTGTAGATGTTCATGAGCGAAGGTAACCACTTACCATCAGGTGATCCTTCTGCTCGTTTGCCATCTTTTACCCATAAAAAAAAAAAATAAATAATAATCCGCAAAATTCGAAGCAAAGATAAGTTCTTCATAATATAATTGTGCTGATAATACACAAAAATTGATAAAAAATTCTTAAAAACAATAATTTCCCAACTACGTTGACACTAATAAATTTGTATTGAAAACTTAGTCCAACCGAGCAAATTTTATTAAAACAAGAAAACTTTGTAAGCAGCTGTATTTTTTGTATCCATATTAATGAAAGACCTACCTATATAGTTTTTAATAAAAAACTGTAACAACTTTTGCGTCCTCTAGACCACCTTATTACCATTTAGCCATCGGCTTGGAAAAGTTAGTCACAAGCAGCCGTTCCTTAAATTCTAAAACAACACTCAGCCCAACCGTATAATATCGAGTTTTCGGGGCGAACTCCTCGTCAATTTGAGAGCTGTTTTTCAAAGGATCCATTACAAATTTGCTCATGTCGCAAAATAGGAATTTACCTAAATTCGTCTGGAAAGGCGACGGGCCGGTCCAAATGTGCGTACACTCAGTATACTCCCTATTCGTACTTTATTGGAATTGTACCTTCAAAATCCCTTTCCCTATCGGACCCTAACGTACATGTTGATGTGTATTGCTAACCTTTCCTTTGTGTCGAGATGTGTGATATTTTGTAACCTATTTTTATATAATATAAACATGCTTCTGATCTAATAGAGTGTAGACGGAAAGACGCGAAATTTCAAAGAAAAGCAATTTTTCAACTGTTGTAAGATCGAAATACTTTTAAAACTAAAATATATTACTTATTAGTAGAGAGTTAAGTGGCCTGAACTATGTGAGGAAAGAAAGTGATGAGGCCGTCGTAGCGTAATGGAATAGCGTCTAACTATAAACTTCACTGTAGACTTCGATACTTTGCCGGGTGATTGAGTATATTTAAACAATTTCCACTTCCTCTCCTCGTGAAACATAATTTGATGTTTAGTTCCACCACTCAACACGTAAAGTTTGAAATTTGGGTGGGAAGAAGAGAAAATAGTGTCTTGACACTGTTTTCTTTGCCTATCTACGAATATAATCAAATAATAAATCACGAATACAAAAAACGATTTTAAAATCTGGCTTACCACATTTAAAACTTCAGACATATCTCTTAAGAAATTAATATTCATTAATTGAATTCGACATTACATTTATACCAGAGAAATATGTTTTTGTTCTAAAAAAATAAAATAGTCTTACCCCAAACTAAAATTCTAGCTTACCACTTAACTATGGACTATATAAATAAAAGTTTTCATTAATGTATACGTTAAGTCACCATCATGTAAGTATTAAATTGAAAACAATGAATTCATATTGCGCGTGTGTTATATAATAATTCATTATTATAACTCACGCTTGCTTACCAACTTATTTTCTTGGTTATATTAATTAAAATAGAGATTAATAATACAGGCCATTGTGGCGCAGTGGATCAATTTGATTGGAAACATAATAGTTACGGGTTCAAACTTCACTCAGAGGAATAATATTTATTAAAATCTTTCTCTTCGTTGTACCAGTTAGAAAACGAGTGTATTTAAACTATTTTCAATTTCGTTCTCTGGTATGACAAAGTACAAAGCGCAGCGTTTAGTTGCGCTATTCTATACGTAATGTCTCAAATTCAGGCAGAAGGCGGATAAGGGTGTGTCTTGATATTAGGTTGTCTTGCCTCCTCCACTAAGCGTGTAAACAAAGCTATTTTTTGTTTTAGTTAATTATAATACTTTTTCTCCATTATCTATACCTAGCTACCTAGCTGTCATATACATTTAACCTTTACACAAAAAACCTGATAATTTAGCGAATCTTAAAATAATAAGCTTCCTAAGCTTCCAATAATCTACAACAACGAAGGACTAACAAAAATTTTCGCTAAAAATTTTAATTAAATCCCCGTCTTACTTAAGTACAAACTTTGGTTTAGTTATAAAACAGGTAAGCTTGTAAGGGAAAGCATTTTCTCAGAGAATAAATTTGAGTGACGTTTTTATAGAAGCTGACAATAACAGTCGTTTCTATTCACGGTCGGAACACGACAAAGGGATGATTGAAAATAGTCTCGTTCCTATACAGGAATAACTTTGAGAGCACTGTCTGTCGATAGGCAGTTACTAATGTGCGATCGGCTGGCGCAGATTTTTCTGCTACATTTTGTATTTCATGGACTATTTTAGAAATATGTCACTTTTAATGTATGTATTTTAACTTCACGCTGTATCCCGCATATAGCGGGATAGTGACTTCAAATCATATGTATTTTAACCGATTTAGAAAAAAGGAGGAAATTTTTAATTAGAAGCGAAAAATAGATTTTTTTTTATGTATATATTTTTTTTTAACTTCACACTGTATCCCGCATATAGCGGGGTAGGCAGAGGGAACCAGTGAACCTAGTGTTAAGACACTACCATTCTCTTTCAACAATTCCGTTCCCCACTTTTCCGCCTAATTGAAGCATTGCGTGCTGAGTGGCGGAATTCAACGCAGCGCTTTGCCTTATTACCAAACCCAAGAAATGAAAATATTAAATTTTATATTTCCTGGAGTGGGAATCGAACCCACAACTTGCCGTGTTTACAGTCGCACGCTTGTGCCTCTGTGCCATGACAGGCGTTAAAAAAAAATAATAATGTATGTATTTACCTGTTATTATTATGATTTGTACAGCTTCATATTTTTTCTCTAGGTAGGGAGATCCTAGTGTTAAAACACTCCGTTTCCACTTTGCTCGGAATCGCAACATTGTGTGCTGGGTGGCGGAACTTAACAATGAAAATTGTGATGAAAATGTTGAAATATAGTCATTTCTCTAAGTGGGTATAGTACTCACAACCAATCGCGTATACAGTCCGGCATTGTTCCACTGCACCATGATGGTGTTAAGTCAAAAATGAAAAAAATAAGACTCAATAGTTATTTCACTGAATTTATAATATTTTCTTTTCCTTTATTTAGAAGGATGGAAATTGGGAGGCGTACGACTGACTCCGAAGACGAATTCATGACTTTGAGTTGTTGGACAGTATTTTTTACTTTATTGATTTTAAATTTCAGTATTTCAGTATAGTAGTGGGGAATGGAATTGTTGAAAGAGAATGGAGTGTCTTAACACTAGGTTCTCTGGTTCCCTCTGCCTACCCTGCTATATGCGGGTTACAGCGTGAAGTTAAAAAAATATGTACCTATATACATCTGCTAACAAAATACATACATATGTTTATTAAAGAAGTATATATAATATCACGCAAACTTATTCTATACTCGTTACTTAAACATTACTTGATTTGCATAAAGGGAACTCAATTTATTTAATTAAGTCTATATCTGTCTCTGATTCGCGTAAACAAACGTTTCGTTATTTAACGAGCTGCTAACTTTTCGTGCGTGCTAATTGTTGTTACTCCCGACAATGTCTTTGTAATTGGACACGGGTAAGATTCAAAGTATTTAAGAGTTTGCACGAAGTTTATATGAAACAAACCCAAAGAGTGAAGCTAAATAATACATTTTGTGTCACGCAAACATCGTTTCAAAGTTTGTGCACAATTTGGGACTATTTTCATCAGGGTATATTAAAATTTGAGGCCTGTTGTGGCACAGAGGTACAAGCTTGTGGCTGTAAACACGAGAGGTTGGTTTGATTCTCACTCCAGGAAATCAAAATATTATTCATTTGTAATAAGTTTTTCTTTTCTTTTTTTTTAACTTCACGCTGTATCCCGCATATAGCAGGGTAGGCAGAGGGAACCAGAGAATCTAGTGCTAAGGCACTCCATTCTCTTTCAACAATTCCGTTCCCCATTTGCCGCCGAATTAAGGCATTACATGTTGAGTGGCGGAACTCAACGCCGCGCTTTGCCTTGTTACCAAACCCAAGAAATGAAAATACTAAATTTTACATTTCCTGGAGTGGGAGTCGAACCCACAACCTGTCGCGTTTACAGTCGCACGCTTGTGCCTCTGTGCCACGACAGGCGTTAATTTTTTTTTCAAATTGTAATAATTAACATTTATTATTTTCATTTCCTTGAATTCCGCCACTCAGCACGTAATATGTCAATTCAGTGGAAAGTGAAGAACGGGAAATTTTAGAGCTTATATCATAGCTCTAAAATTTCCCGTAATTTTTTATATGAAGCTAAAAAAACGAGCCTACATGCCAAATTACAGATTTCTATGGCCAGGAATTTTGGCTGTACTTTGTATGTTACTCAGCAACGCAAGCGCTCAGTAATATATAAAAATCTATATATAAATACGTGAAGCAAAAAATTTGAGCCCTTCTTACGCAAATTACGCGGATAGAGGTGCATGAAATTTGGCACACTTATAGTTTATATAGAGAAAGGAGTGCAGAATGCAAGCATTTTTTCAAAATAATACCTAACACACAAGTGACATATACATTTCTAAAGACAACACGTTGTCAACGCGTCAACGGGGTTCAATGTCAAATATAATATATTAAAAAAAATTGATAAATATCAAAATTTCTTAAAGTGAAATTGCTTATTCGAACCCCCTCTGGTTGGAAGTTTGTGAGCTGTAGGTGTCCTCCCATACGAATGCTCATTGCCTCTGCTTAGTCCAAAGTACAGAAGCTAGCGATTTTTTTGTTTTTTAATTGTAAAAGTCAGTCAGGTTATACTATATAATTATATAATATAAAAATAACTGATTAGTAGAATATGTGTTATCAAAAATTTTTTTTTTTTTGTCTTCGGTATTATAATTACAATATGTTTTAAGTATAATTGTTTACAACAAGTTTAACCAAAAAGGCAAAACCACTCTGGTATAAATATATATTGCTTCAATAATATTTTTTTTTAAAAGAAAAAAACACATGTTGGTTAAAGAATCTCAAAAGTTAAGTCTATTCAAAGTAATAATTAACATTTTAACAAAAAACAAAAAACAAAATCGGAAAATGCACTAAAAAGTACAATTTTTACGAATAACTCTTGAACTACTTGTCATATCTTTACCAAATCTAATTAAGACCACATTGAAAGCACTAGTTAGCATATTAGAAAAGCCTGTCGTAGCGCAGAAACACAAGCGTGCGACTGTAAACGCGACAGGTTGTGGGTTCGATTCCCACTCCAGGAAATGTTAGTCTTTCAATTTCCTGGGTTCGGTAACAAGGCAAAGTGCGGCGTTGAATTTCGCCATTCAGCACGCAATGTCTCAATTCGGCGGAAAGTGGGGAACAGAATTGTAAGAGAACGGAGTGTCTTAACACTGGGTTCTCAGGTTCCCTCTCCCTACCCTGCTATATGCGGAATGCAGCGTGAAGTTAAAAAAAAAAACAAAAATATATTCTATCTTCTATCGTTAAAAATACAGTCAAATTGATAACCTCCTCTCTTTTTAAAGTAAGTTAATAACATTTTTTTCCTATTTTCCAATAATACCAGCATATCTATATATTCTAGCATATGTTACAAAATCAGTATAAAAAAAAAAACAATAATTAATAAATAAATAAACTGAGTTCCACATGAGCCACAACTTAGACTAGACAACACAGGCATTGCGGTTTACGTTAATTAACTACTGACAGAGAACTTGTTACAATGGGTACCAGTTATTTGGAAATTGTTAATAACGTACCTACCTCCAAATATTACAAACAGAGTACGAAACTTTCAACTTTTGCTACTTTATTAAATATTAAACGCGATAAATTTAAATTTTACTAAAGAGAATGTATTTTGGGAATTCAGAAACAATTCTTAATAAGGTAATGTCTCACTGTATGGAGCTGTTAATTTAATTTTACGCCCGCATTGACGTGAATTACAAGTTCAGATGCTTAGATAATATAGCAAAAAGGGAATTTGTATTTCCGTCAAGTCATTGATTTTTTTTCTATAATATTAAATAATACTTTTTATATGGATAACGGATAGCAAACGAGCAGAAGGACCACCTGATGGTAAATGATTACCTTCGCCCATGGACATCTACAACACCAGAGATGTTGTAGATGCGTTGCCGACCTAGAGGATACAAAAGGAAGGGGGGGACAATGTAGTAGTCCGCTATCGGAACCATCACATTTTGGGAAAAGGGTGAGTGGGAAAGGGGAAAACCTGGCTTACATGCCATCGAACTGGAACACATCATTAGATATTTTGCGATTCGTCTTTGACATAATGGTGAGGTCGCGAGCCAAACGGAGGACGAACCTCCTAGCACCTAACTACTGGGATTCCATTACCCGTCTCTTACAGGACGCTACCCAGCGGTGAAGGGGAATTATATTCTAACCCCATCCCCTCACAGGGTATTATACTATTGAATATATACATATATAGTAATCCGTAGCATAACGCCGCGCACAGAACTCTACCTATATTGAATAGTATTTTTTTTTTAATAACAAATAGTATTTTTTTTTAATAAAATATGTAATACTGGCTATCACCCGCAGCTTCACTCGTGTAGTGGCAGTCCACACTACATATAATGTACATTGCGTATACGCATTGTAACTTGAAGGCTTTGAAGTAGACAAATTTTCATATTTTTTGACAAACAATCATGTCTACCATAATATTTTTTTTATTAAAAAGTATCCTATGGTCCTTTTTAGTACATCTAAGAATGTATACAAAGTTTCACGTTTCACTTTCAGAAAGCGTAACAAACACACTTACATTCACATTAATATAACATTAGTAGGGATAAAAAAATCTTTATAGCAGTACTAAAATACTTAACATACTCATCCACTTCCACAGGTTGACTGGAAGAGATCTCTTTCAGGGATAAGTCCACCTTTGTAAACTAAAAAATGTATTTACTTTTTCTTATGTATTT
>JAKGSA010000792.1:160491-207114 GCA_033558755.1 Philaethria dido
AGAGGTTTAGAAGTATTGTTTAAAATGGTCATCGTTTTTTTATACTCTTAGCAGCTTCACGCTTTATCCCGTAGCATGGCAAGGTAGTCAGAGAGAATCTGGTGTCAAGACACCCCGTTCGAATGCCACCTTAGTCTAACATGGACCGTAAAGTGCTTGAAATGCCGGGTTTCCAAATCGGTTAAAATAGTTTCTTTTAATTTGTGCAAAGATAGCAAAAATTAAAGATCTCATTATATGTATATTAAATAGGAAAAGGTAAATGTAGATAACCTACGTTTCGAACTACTTGAAGTACATGATTTTTTCTTACTTTGTATGGAATAACTGCGACTTCCAACAACATTTATTTTTAATCGTCTCGCAGTCAAAAGACGAAATATGGAGTACGGAATGTATTAAAACATTTCGTTTGCTTACTGGCATTTCTCTCTTTAACACCCCAAAAAAGCAAATATTCGGCTTATTTTATAAAAGTGAGTTTCTCGACAAATCGAGACAGCTTTGTTGATTTACTTTATTGACTGGCTACAGTATAAATAGTTTTTTTCTTAACTTCACGCTGTAACCCGCATATAGCAGGCTAGGCAGAGGGAACCAGAGAACCTAGTGTTAAAAGGTTGTGGGTTCGATTCGCACTCCAGGAAATGTAAAATTTAGTATTTTGATTTCTTGGGTTTGCTAAGAATGCAAAGCGCGGCGTTGAGTTCCGCCACTCAACACGCAGTGCCTCAATTCGGCGGAAAGTGGGGAACGGAATTGTTGAAAGTATAAGTAGTAAAAGCTCAAAATAGAACGCCCAAATTAACTTACAGATGTCCATATTAAATGTTACTCATGTGGATAGCTTATTGAATAATATATATGCAAAGTTCTTTAAATTTCTCAAAAACGTGAAGGTAGGGTAAATGGATTTATTTTGTACAGAAAACAAGTTAAGGCCAATAGGTAAAAGGGTAGAGAGCTTCATTCACACAAAGCCGTAATTTCATATTTTGGTACGGCTAATGTATAACGTAATTAAGATTATCTTTGCCTTGTTACCAAACCCAAGAAATGAAAATACTAAATTTTACATTTCCTGGAGTGGGAATCGAACCCACAACCTGTCGCGCTTACAGTCGCACGCAAGGCAAAACGCGGCGTTAAGTTCCGCCTCTCAACACGCAATGCCTCAATTTGGCGGAAAGTGGGGAACGGAAATGTTGAAAGAGAATGGAGTGTCTCAACACTAGGTTCTCTGGTTCCCTCTGCCTACCCCGCTATATGCGGGATACAGCGTGAAGTTTTTTTTTAAGGTTTTCTCTAAATCTTTCTTAAAATATATTCAGCTACGTTATGATATAGAAGGAAAGAATAATATTTTAACCGAGTTTCAATAAAAAAGGTTATCCATTCGATTGTTTTTTTGTGTGTGTTATCACATAACCTTTTATTGGATGGACCAATTTTGATTATCTTTCTTTTTCTATGATAGCTAGAAATTTGACCGGTAGTTTTTATATATTTTTATTAATTACAAAATATAATTGGGCTAAAATTTTAATTATCTATATTATTTTTTGTTTCCTCAATTGCGGAAAATGGCGGAAAGTGAGGAACGGAGTGTCTTAACACTAGATTCTCAGGTACCCTCTGCCTACCCTGCTATATGCGGGATACAGCGTGAAGTTATGTATGTATGCATGTATTTTTTGTTTTGTAATCCTACTTATATTATAAAAGCGAAAATTTCTGAGGACTGATGGATGTTTGTTACTCTTTCAAAAAGTAGTAAACGGAACTGAATGAAACCTTACAGTAATATAGCTTATACGAGTACATTAGAATAACAGTCAGACAAAAGAAGAATGTATTTTTAGATATATTGAGATTCTATATAAAAAAAATTATATACTATAAACTTTAATGTGGCATTTTTCATCAATTTCATGTAAATAGTACGGCGATAAAAAATCTTAACACCTGTCGTGGCGCAGAAGCACAAGCGTGCGACTGTAAGCGCGACAGGTTGTGGGTTCCATTCCCACTCCAGGAAATGTTAGTATTTTAATTTCCTGGGTTTGGTAACAAGGCAAAGCGCGGCGTTGAGTTCCGCCACTCAGCAAGAAATACCTCCATTCGGCGGAAAGTGGGAAACGGAATTGTTGTAAGAGAACGGAGTGTCTTAACACTAGGTTCTTAGGTTCCCTCTGCTTAACCCGCTGTATGCGGGATACAGCGTGAAGATAAAAAAAAATAAAAATAAAAAATCTTCACTTTAGAGATACTTTTGATATTTATTAGTTCTGTATTGTTAACGGAATCTTACTGTCTAATCTGTAATTATTGAATACAAAACTGGTTAAATAAAAATAATAATAATGCTTTATTTTATTACTTTATTTATACACTACATATAAAAAAAAACATAACATAAAAAAATAAAAGGCGACCTCATGGCTAAGTAGCTATCTCTTCCAGACAACCTTTAGACCGATAAGAAGCCGTTATAATTATAAACGTGTAGGTGGTGGACGTAATTAAGCATCTAATATTTATTAGTATTCATATAAATCTATATAGATACTTACATACATACATATGAAAGAATGATGAGAAAAATATATGAAGCAAAGGTGAGCGGCAAGAGAGGTAAGGGGAGACGTCGGTTGACATTCGAGAACACAGAATCAATGATACTGGAGGAAGGTCACGTAAAAAGTATGAGGACCCCCAGAGAGCACGCATGAAGAGGCTAATGACTGTGGACGAGGCGAAAGAGGTATGCAGGGACCGTAGCGTTTGGCGCTCCGTTCTCTCTGACTACCCCTCTAGGGATAAAGCATGAAGTTTGGTAGGTAAGTACATACATATATATACTGTACCATATAATTAGCACAAGCATATTTTATGTATACATTTATTTCGAATATACTCAAGGATATACAAAATATTTCGAACATGAAAATATTTTCATATTCCCCTGAGTGGGAATTGAACATCCTACCACCGTGTATTCAATCAAATACTTCTCAACTACACTGCTATAGTTAGTTGGCATACTTTACCCATACCGACATTTAAACTACTAAACTAGAAATACACTCATTTAGTGAAACACGTACTTTTACATAAATTTCTTTAACCTTGTCCTCCCAGTCCTTTACATTCGGTGATAAAATCGTTGACCCCTTAAATGTCTAATTAATTTCACGTAAAACGTAACGAGTTCGACCTTGAGGGTTCTGGCATATAATGAAAATGTCTATTAACTTCAACATAATAGTTACTATATACCATCTTGTTATAGCCATATTGAATCCAACGTGGTGTAGTGGGAAAGTGTTTGACTGTGAACACGATGATAGTGAGTTCGATTCCCATTCTAGGGAATGACTATATATAAATTATTTTCATTTCATCGTTCTGGTAGGGCACAACTGGGCATTGAGTTCCGTCATTCGTCACGCAATATCTCGTTTTCGGACGATGAGATGAGAATACAATTCTTTGTAACGAACATTAAATATAAAACAATATGCACTGTAAAATTATTAATACGTTTATGTATTGTAGAAGTGATAATTTGTTCTTCTACAGAAATCATGGCTTACCTTTGATGAAATTTCATCATTTACCGCGGCTACTTAAAAAGTTACGCCTGTCGTGGCGCAGAGGCACAAGCGTGCGACTGTAAACACGACAGGTTGTGGGTTCGATTCCCACTCCAGGAAATGGAATTTTTTATTTTTTGGGTTTGGTAACAAGGCAAAGCGCGACGTTGAGTTCCGCTACACAGTACGCAATACTTCAATTCGGCGGAAAGTGGGGAACGGAGTGTCTTAACACTAGGTTCCCTCTGCTTACGTACGTACTTAGAAAGAAAAAGATCATAGCTGAAATCTATCCAACAGAAAAACATCATAAAATTTGCTATAAGCGGAGAACGGAGTGTGTTAACAAAAAACTTCATATTTTTAAGACAAATGTAGAATAAATTAAAGACAAATACGAAATAATTTTTTCCATTACATTGATTACTTTATTGTATGTAATTTATAATAATTTATTTTAAAAGAGAAATCATTTGAAGACAATGAAAATAAAATATTTAAGGTTAAAAATAAAGATATTTGGAGGGTTTATCAGTTGGAGGCTGGAATTGACAGGCTCATTGTCATCGAGACAAATTACATCGCAAATACTCGACCTCGAGGGTTTTGATACTAATAAAAAACATATTCTACCAGTAAATATATTTAATAATTAATCTTTGTGTATATGATATTACTTGCATATATTATACTAGTGGCCCCTGTGACGCGTTAACTACGCGTTGTCTTTAGCAATGTCACTTTATATAAACGTGAATGTCAAACCATTGTAGTGTCGAGTAGAGTATAGTAGTGTCTAAACACGCTGTCCTCTCAGGAACCGGAGAGTGGAGTGACTAATCACTCTTTCCTCCCAGAAATTCTGTCTCTGTACCCTCGGTATGCGGAGTGCGGACTGTCTAAACACTCTGTGGTCTCTAGGTTTTTTTCTCTTAGGTTTTTTATTTTTTTCATAGAAACTACATCGAATAACTGGATAAATCCTATATATACCTCCAGATTTCATTTATTTCTATCCAGTAGTTTTTGCGTGATGCGCATTCAAATATACAGACAGACAGACAGATAAAAATTCTACTAATTGAATTTTTCGCTTCTGTTAACAATATATTAACGTACCCAATTGGTATTTTTCTAAATTTTTTTATGTACAGAATTGACTTATCTGCTCTTTTATTATATATACAAATATCTTTCGAAAGTTGAGAAGAAGTAAGAGCCCTAACAACCCTAGGTAATAGTCTACTTACAGATGTTTAGAAATAGACCACAAATGCAGTTAGTTTAAACCTGTTTAAGAATGACGAATAAGTGACATGCGATTTACATTTACGCAATTATTACTGCGTATAACTTGTTTTATTCTTTTGTAGCTTCACGCTGTATCCCGTACATAACAAGGTAGGCAGAAGGAACCAGAATACCTAGTGTTAAGACACTCTGTTCTCTTTTAACATTTTCTTTCTCCATTTTCTGCCAATTCTAACATTTCCTTCTTTCGAATAACATAATATATATAACGAGACCTACCTAATATAAGTAAAACTCATCCAAAATTCGTTTACCCAGACCCCAATGCCCATATTATATTACATATTATATTTTGCTTTTATTTCTCTAAATAAAGAAATCGTCATTAGAATTTCCTTTTTTCCTTGTAACCTTATCTCCTTCATGTTTTTCCCATTTTACTTGACATTGACAAAGTAAAAGCTTAACTTGTAAGCTATATAGCTATTGTCAATACGTATATTGAAATAGTCGGTGGGAAATTAAAATAAGATCGAGTGACTGAGTTCTCTGTGCCTATTATGATAAAAAAGCAGCTACATGTTTTATCGCCGCATATATTATTTATTAGGGAAGCCGGTATGTATTTAGGGAAGCCGGTATGTATTTAGGGAAGCCGGTATAAAAAAAAAGCCGGTATGTATTTAGGGAAGCCGGTATGTATTTAGGGAAGCCGGTATATTTTTAGAGAAGCTGGTATATGATGTAAAGTTATTTAGTAATTACAACATCGAATTTTCCTGATAATCTTTTTTTGTAGGCTTAGATGTCGCAGTTTGTTTTTTTTACAATTTTATACCCAACATTTTCCTGGCGATCTCTTTTAGGTCTCAAACTTGTTTTTGTACAAAATCGCTCTCAAGTTTTTCGAAAAAAGTTTTCTCATTTACAAGGTAAGCCGGTGGGAACCGTGTTATATGGACGCCTCACCGCTGTAAGACACTCCGTTTGTCGCTTAATTCAAGACATTGTGTATTAAGTAGCCTTGCTTTCTTAACAGAACGAAGAAATATAGAATTTTTTTTTTAATACTTACTAGTATAATTAAAATTATCTCATATTATGGCGGAAAGTGGCGAACGCAGTGCTTTGACACTAGGGTCACTACTACCCTGCTATGCGTGACAAAGTCTGAAGCTGCATTACCCCAAGCGAGAATCAAACTTTATGCCACTGCGCCACGACGATGACCTATTTTGACCTACTATGATGAAAGACATATCTATATAATAAAACTTTAAAGAATAGTAAAAGTTAGTTTTATAAAGTCAAATGCAGCTGAAGTCAAAGTTTTAATTATTTCACCTCAAATAAAAACTTAGCGAGGCTAATTATAAAATCCGCTCAATATGCCAAATGGGCAACTGTACAGTCATTTGGCAGATGATATGGCATAAATAATTTTATTTATATATATTTTTTATTAAAATTATGCCTACTGGAAACTGGTATTTCATATTTTCTATTTAATATGAAATCATACATATACATGCAGGTATTCATCTGTATTTTTTTAACAGCATATAAAAAAAAAAATCGCCTGACTGTAAGTAGTTGTGGGTTCGATTCCTACTAAGGAAAACGATCATATTATTTTTTTTCATTTTTCCACTCTTAAAACGTCGAGAAATAAATATAGAACGGAGTGTCTTGAGTCTAGATTCTCTCTCTAGATCCAGTCAAATAAATAAGTTTAAACTATAAAGTATAATAATTTCACTAAGCGAGCTTGAACCCACAGCGTCAACGCTAAAAACGAATATATTGCTATTCCCAACTGCGCCATAACGGCGTCATTTCTTATGGTGATTGTTCAATCAAGTATTTGACAACTATAGAAGGGGGACATAAAATAAAATGTACCAGAGCGAAATATGACGAACGCGATATGCAATATAAGCTATTTGACGGGGAATTTAGGGGAAGCTATAAATTTTATAGCTTAGACGGGTTTTATTGTTAACTATAACGAATCTGCCAATTGGATGATTCTCTTTGTTGAATATTATTTAGCTCGTGTAACTGTTGTATGTACGTATATGGAAATGAAAAAGTTTAATTGGTATGTATTATTAAGGTATTTCTTAAAAATATATGTAAGAACCTCATGTTGGAAATTCAATTTTGTTGTAGGTAATCGAGGTGCCATGGGAAAATTTTGTATTCTGTCCCTAGTCATATTTAAATTATTTTAATTTTTTCACTTTCTTAAGGTAGGCATTGAACGCAGTATTGAATTCCACCACTCAACATGATATCTTATCACGAATCCAAGCGGATAGTAGAAAACAATTTTCTATGCTACCTTACTAAGCGGCAAAAATCTATTGAAAACGTATATTTGGCAAAATCCCTTTGGTGACAATTAATAATAATGAATTATTACATGACTTTCATTTAATTGACATCCAAATACAGATTTTGACCTAAATGGAATTGAATTTACAACCTCCGATATAATAAGCTCATTAGCCACCAGACCAATGGGTATTTGACGAGAAAATCGAATCACCAGCAATATTCCAACTAAACATTCAACTTAATAACTAAAACTCTAACATATTCATATGTAGAAATATAATCAAAAGAGTATTCAATTCCGTTAGTATATGAAAAGCACATACAAGCAAAATTTAATTAAAAATAGTATAAAGCTTCTGATCTCTTCTAACTTTCGTTCGAGTCGCGAGTCAGGAGTGACGTCATGCGGGCTCATTTAATTAAGAGGTTTTAGTTCTCTTCGTAGCTTAAAGATTTGCTTGAGAATTCACTTTATTCGATATTAATGAATTTACTGCATATTTTGTGGTAAGTAAGTATTGGGAATATTTTGTTCATTTAATATATCGTATCGAAGAAACCTAGAATCGTTTCTTCCCGTTTTCGTATTATTTTTTAGCTTCACGCTGTTTCCCGCACATAGCACCCTGCTATGTGGCAGAAGGAACTTCTTTCAGTCTTCCGTAGACTCTCCCAACTGTCAAATTTTAATTGTCTATGGTCAGTAGTTTCTATGTGTCTTGACTTTAGGTTATCTCTAATTATATTGGAAAAAGCATGATAATGTAAAAAAAAACTTTTTTTTATCTTTAAAATATATTATTTAATAGAATAACGCCTGTTGTGGCGCAGAGGCACAAGCATGCGACTGTAAGCACGACAGGTTGTGGGTTCGATTCCCACTCCAAGAAAAGGAATTTTTCATTTCCTGGGTTTGGTATTGTACAAGGCAAAGCGTCGTATTGAGTTCCGCTAATCAACACGTAATACCTCAATTCGGCGGAAAGTGGGGAACGGAGTGTCTTAACACTAGGTTCCCTCTACCTACCTGCTATATGCGGGATACAGCGTGAAGCTATGTATTTGAAAGAATTATACATACAACTCCACTTCCAATAGCATATTAATTAGAAAATCTTGTAACACATCTTTGTTTTACATTTAGACGATAAATATATTAGTACAAAGCCAGCCACAATTTAATTAAGCCTTGAAGGTTTCACTTGGTCCGATGTTTATTTTCCAAGATTCTGTATTTGTTTGTAAAGGACCTATTTGCGCGGAACTTATTGGGTGGTGACGGTTTACATTACGTGATCTCGTTCTCATAATAGTTTTTATTTTTTTATGTAGATCAAAACAAAAATATATATTTTCATATAGCGATAACGTTAACGAATTTATTAAATATATAGTTATAACGTTTCTCTTTGAAAAGCCACGTGACTTTATTTTAAATATTTTTGAAAATTGAATCCTTTATGGTTGTTATAGTTTAGTTAATTATTGGAATATTTCTTGGGTTTGGTAACTAAGCAAAACGTGGCTTTAAGTTCCGCCATTCAGCACGCAATGCCTCAAAAAATATATAAAAACTATTCTTTTGACATTTTTTTAATCGACTTCTGTTTTTTGCATGTGCTACCGCATAAGTTTTTACTGGATAAACTTTGATTAATCCGTCATATATATTACCTAGTACTTCTTATTGGGGTCCCATCTTGATGTGACAAGTAGTTATTGAGTCATTGGTAATAATTTTACTTTTTAGTGCATTTATTTTTATGCATTTATTTATTCGAAGTCCTTTAATTATTTTGTCAAAATTTAGTTAGAAGAAAAATTTTCAAATTAACAAAATTAGTATTTTAATATTAATAATATCAGTCATGACATCTTATAAGTTATTAAATATTAGAAAGCTTCCACAAAAAAGTAACATTATAACGAAAAACTTAAAAACTGCTTATCAGAAATTAACTAAATTTAAATGGCTGACTATATCAGAAGGACTAGCTAATCATATAAAAATAGAATAATCATAATTAGTTCACCTAGTAAAAGATTATACGGTAACACACATAAAAAATACAGGAGAAAATCTTAATTTCTCCTCTTTTTTTAAGGTCAGATATAAAGTAAAACATCTACCTAGGTATAATATTCGCTTCCAGTTTAATCCTAGATTTAACTTTACACACAATTAAAATATTGATAGACACAAAATTAAATACAAAAGATCTTTCACGTGAAAAATTAAAAGCTGGATATCCAACAAAAACCATTGTTTCGTGTTACACTGTCACGAGTCTAAAATTCAGTCTGCCTAGACTTTCTTTTTAGGCTATCAGTAATCCTTTTTCGAAAACGCCCAAATACATTGACGCAAACTATTGTTCTCGCGTGACACAAATAGAATTGCATATGCGTTGAATTGTAGATTCGTAACTGAATGCCGGCAAATTGTCGTGTGAAATAGCCGGAGCGGACCAAACCTAACAGTTTGTTATATAAACGTGGAATACGGTACTATGTACTGTGTGGTAGGTGTCGGTTAACATGGACTTTGAAATTACTTACGCATACAGACACTGGTAGATTTTTTTATTTATCTTAGGTTAGATATGAAAACAAAATGTTATTTAGAGAGAATATTTAAGATTAGCTTTCAGTGGGAAGGGGTGAAAATTTTAGTTAGGCAAGCCGGTAAATTTGGAAAAGCCGGTATATTTATGGACGCCGTTAGAGGAAGTGAAGGTATTTAGTAATTTCACTATCGAACATAACGATGACCTTTTTTTTGATCTTTAAGATGCTTGTTTGCAATTTTATGCATTTTTCTTTTTTTATTTTATTCTTTCTTTTAGCTCTAATACTTTGCTTTACTTTGGTTTTTTTTATAAACTTCATTACAGTTCGAGCTCCATATTTTCCTGGCAACTTTTTTTTTAGGTCTCGTATTTGTACTTTGAATAGTTGGTAAGCCGGTTGGAACCGTGTTCTATGGACGTCACTGTCTGACTGACTCGTCACTGCTAGCTTTTACCCGCGGCTTCACTCGCGTCCAAGCCCTTACATTCCAATAGAATTAAAGCAATATTATTTTGATTTAATACAATACTAGGATATTCTAAGAATATTGTGTACAAAGTTTCACGATAATTGGTTGAGTAGTTTTGACATGAAAGCGTTACAAAGAAACTTCCATTCACATTTTTTTTCTTCGACTGTGTAGTATGCTGTTGGCCCTATTGGCCTCGACAGCGTCACCGGATTCACATTTACAATATTAGTAGGGATTATATACATTTTATGTTAATGAGTTTTATTATCCGATAATCATATACAATTTTTTGTAATAAAATTTAATTTATTTTAATTTTTTTCTTAACCTAGATAGTTACAAATTATTTTAGCTAAATTATGAATAATTTTAACTATTGACTATCATACATACTATTTGTAAAGGTACAAGATATGATAGTGATTTAACGATACGAATAAATACATTTTCATAATAATTAAGATTGTAACAAAATAAATAAAAGGTTCTAACTATTACGAATAACTCAAAAACTATAAGTTAGAACTCAACTAAATTTAAATGCCACATAAGAGACTTATCATATACAAAATATCAATATTGGTTCACCCAGTAAAAAATTGTGCGGTAACACATTAAAAAGTAGAGACGTATTGAGTGAAAAAATTTCCTTTTTTGGAAGTCGGATAAAAAAATCTAGATGCTTGAATTTCTAGTTTAGTTTCAGTACTAAAGCACTCCACTCAGCTATTTTATTATCACCCAATATAATCAAGTTAGCTTTTTATGAACGCTTATTTTGCAGGTTTTCGGTACGTCAAAATTACCTATAAAATTAACCTCAAAGTCTTTGAAACAAAGATTGAGTAGATCAGTGTAATAAAACAGGCCTGTAAAGCTCAGTGTAGGACATGAAACTCGGAGGTTTGACCATCAAATTAATTACAATGTGGCCAGACTCAGCGAACTGTTGTCGTTACTTCCATATGGTTCATAGTAAGGTGAGCGTTTAGTGAGAAGATCGGGCGGGTATAGACAGGTAAATATTTTTTTTGTACATTTATACTTTTTTTCACGTAGTACAGTAGGTAGAGATAACTTAGTGTTAAGACACTTCGTTCTCTACCCTCCATCCACATACTCTCATTGTTCAGTAGCGAAAATCCACGTCACTCTTTGTCTTAGCATAGCGAAGAAATGAAATAATTTAAATATAATAATTCCCCTGAATAAGATTCGAACTCACGACCAATCGTATTTACAGTGAGATGAAACAAATGTTAAAAAGAGAACGGAGTGTCTTAGCACTATGTTCCCTGGTTCCCTCTGCCTACCCTACTATGTACAGGATAGAGCGTGAATTAAAAATACATATATTAAAAATTCTGTCGCCATTCCCAACCGCTGAAACACAGCCTGAATAAAAGTACATAATCCAGAGTTGATCAATGAGGGAGAGACGTGATGTCATGATTCCACTGCGTGATTACGAGTCGATGTGAGCTTATTTAAACGGCATAGCAATTAGTTACCACTCTTACTGAATAGATCATTTACTTTGTGAAATCAAAATGTTGGTTATTTATGCAAACTAGTGTCCTCGTCGACGCGTTAATAACGCGTTGTCTAGCAATGTATATGTCATTTTATATAAAATATGGATGTCAAACCATGGTAGTGTGTGTAACATTTATTTTATAATTAATATTTATTTTTATTCATTATTTTGAAATATATATTATCATGATACTCGAGGAAGGTCACGTAAAAAGCATGAAGACCCCCCGGAGGGCATGTAAGAAGAGGTTAATGACTGTGGACGAGGCGAAAGAGATATGCAGGTTGTTTGGCGCTCGACGAGATTTGCCTTATCAATGCGAAAATGAAAATATTTTATACGAGTATTATCTCTAGTGAAGGTCGAACCTATTGCCATTGCACTCAGACACTGTTCCGGTGAACTACGAAGGTCTTGTGGAGGTATAATAAATAATATTTAAATTAAAATCTACTTGCATTTACTTCCATTCTTTGATTAAAATTATAGTAATCATATTTGTACTTATGTTAACAAAAATAAATAAAAAACTCGAAAGAGTTCTGTCAAAATTAAAAATATTTTCTTATATTTAAAAATACATTCCAACCATTAGCAGAAAAAATCCAAAAATCAAATGTTTTAATAAAATTCCATTCTACTGTATTGTGTGATTGAATGCAAAAAACACTAAAAGGAATTGCTTTTCCAGGGGACGGTCCATATAAAAACTACATTGTGGCTCACATAGCACCCAGTTTGTTTGAAGTCACTTCCGTATTAATACAATAAAAGAACAAGGAAACGTATTTTTACAGTTAAAAGATCCGTGACGACGTTATGGCGCAAATGTTAAGTATTTTAGTGTAAATATAGTGATTTAGGATTCGATTTTCTCTTGGGATAATACTTATTTATTTATGAAAAATATATTCAGGAGACTAGTGAAAAGAAAATAATATAAAAAGTTAGAACTTTCTCAATTTAAAATTAAGTACAAAGTTGGGTAAAAAAAGAAAATATATTAATGAAATTAAATAATTACATACCCACATATATGGCTTCACGCTTGATGCCTAGCGGGGTAATAATAATAATAAAAATTCTTTATTGTACACTCGGAAACAAAGGTAAGGTTAGGAAAATAAAAAAAAAATAACAAGAGTAAGAAATAAAGCTTTTTTTTTCTAATGTGTAATATGCTGTTGGCCCTGTTGGCCTCTACAGCGAGACGCGGATTTTGTAGGAGGCAGAGCTAGAAGAGCTCTGACCTTGGCTTTGACCACCTTTGGAAAGGGGACAACAAAGAGATTTTACGAAGTCGCAAGGGCGTCTCAGGTGAGACACGGACCTCGGCTTGCGTACTTCGTTCGTTGAGGGGGGCTTTGCTTCGCTCAAGCCAAGAAGAAATAAAATGAAAAAAGGAATATAAAGCAAAACAAGCACAGAGAACGGAGCTTCAAACGTTACGATCCCTGCATACTTCTTTCGCCTCGTCCATCGTCATCATACATGCCCTCTGGGAAGTCATTGTGCTCTTTACTATCATCGATACTTTGATCTCGAAGATCAACCGAGATCTTACTCTATCTCTTGTCGCTTGAAAAGAATATAATCCTTTTTATTCAAATAAATAAAAAAAAATAATAACATTTCTTAATTAAATTAATAATTACTACATACATACATACGTACATACATAGCTTCACGCTGTATCCCGCATATAGCAGGGTAGGCAGAGGGAACCTAGTATTAAGACACTCCGTTTCACAAGAATTATTAAAATAGTGTAATTTTATTCAAATTACAAAGACATCTTAGGATAAATAACAGGTAAAAAAATCAATTAATAGATATCGTCTCCAACAGAACCTTTAAATCCAAATACTAAACACCAAAGGGAAAATAATCTTAAAAACATCTCGTATTTCCCTTTGGCCTCCTGTCAAATAATCTGTATCAATCCATTCAATGCCTTCCATAATATTGTATCAAACGAAATTGGGGCCATTGTGGTACAGTAAGTCTGACTCAAATAATCACGTTTGGTTGTAGGTTCGATTTCTACGCGAGGGAATGATATATTTTTTTTATATTTTTTTAGCTGCACTATATATCCCGCATATAGCAGTGTAGCTTGAGAACCAGGGAACCTAGTGTTAGGACACTCCGTACTCTTTTAACGCTTTCCGCCGAATTGAGGCATTACGTGCTGAGTGGCGGAACTCAACGCCGCGCTATACCTACTTTTGTTACAAGGTATGAATGATAATATTAAATATTATTTAATATTTTGATTTCCTGGACTGGGAATCGAACCCACAAGCTTTCATGTCTACAGTCACACGCTTGAGCCTTTGCGCCACGACAGGCCTCATTATATGATTTATTTTTATTTTTCAACTTTAGTAAGACGTGTAAAGTAAAGCGTAGGGTTATGTTTCGCCACTCACAATACACAATATATCGATCGAAAGGTCGCATAGTGAAGAACTGAGAACTTTGAACGAGCTTCTGTCCAACTACCAATGGGAGAAAATCTGTAAAAAATATATTGTACCAAAACCTTTGCTGTAATCGTAGTGAATATGATAAATTTACTGTGCACGAGATATACGTGGGTTCTATTCCCGTTTAGGGTAATTTATATATTAAATATGTTTTTGTTTTCCTGATGTAGTTAGACAAACTAGGTTGCAGTGGCGAGGCGTCCATACAACTCGATTCCCACCGGCTTGAATAACTTTTCAAAGTAAAAGTATGATACCTAAAAAAAATGTTCGCCAGTAAAATGTAGAGCTCAAAAAACAAGTCAAACAAGGTGTGAGAGCTGAAAATAAAAGTCGCCACGAAATCTTATAGACCAAAAAAAAGGTTATCGCCAAAATTCTATAGTGAAATTACGAAATACCTTGACATCCCATACCGGTTTCCCTAAATATATCGGCTTCCTTAAAAATTACCGGCTTCCCTAAATATACATCGACTTTCCTTAATTTACCGGCTTGCCTAACTAAAATTTTCACCTCTCGCCACTGCTAGGTTGTCTCTACTACCCTGTACAAACAGTATATTCGAGGAAAAATAAAATATAATACCAGAAGAAGACAAATACTATTTCCATGCAATCAGAATAAAGGTTCACTTAACATAGCGGAAGGTAAATAATGTCCATTCATTTTGTAACAAAGAGGCGCCTGTACGCGTATGTGTCAACTATGAAAGAGTTATTTTGTTGCAATCTGGAGGTAATGTTAGTGTTATTATTTGAATATTATATATGTTTATAAACGCCTGTCGTAGCGCAGAGGCACAAGCGTGCGACTGTAAACGCGACAGGTTGTGGGTTCGATTCCCACTCCCGAAAATGATTTTTTTCCATTCCTTGGTTTGGTAACAAGGCAAAGCGCGGCGTTGAGTTTCGCCACTCAGCACGCAATGTCTCAATTCGGCGGAAAGTGGGGAACGGAGCGTCTTAACACTAGGTTCCCTCTGCCTACCCTGCTGTAGGTATGCGGGATACAGCGTGAAGCTATGTATGTATGTAATAAAAAAATGAAACATTTTTTGATTTACTTTTTTAACCGACTTGAAAAATGAAGGGGGTTATTCAATAAGTTAATCTAAAATTTGACAAACAGTTGGTGAGTTGTTCGTAATAATTAAATTTTTAGTGCGTTTCATTTGCTGTCGGTTCTTTTTATTGTGTTTATACTAGAAGTCAAGAAACACATTTTTTTCATATTGAATTAATGCTAAACGTTTACAGATTTCAGCTTTATTTTAATTTTTAATATTAAACAAGTAGTCGAAAACTATTTCTATTAGAGGTAGTAGACATTAAAGAATAACCTAATAAAAAAAATGTAATTTAGATTTTTTGATTTAAATAAAAATATGTATTTGTTTTCAAATAAAAATACAATATGACGTTTCCCAAATATTGATATTTTTTTAAATATATGCGACATATAGATGATTTTTACTGTACGCAATAATTCCTTACAAAATCTGTCAAAATATTATATTTTAGGCGTATCCATGGTTCAACCAAATCTATATCAGAATATGACGTAAACCAAACGTACGGGTTGTCTTCCTGAACAAACTGTCATATCGGATTCTGCAAACAATGTGAAGAGACCTTGACCCAGTCAACACATGTTCCTTACGGCGTCAGCATGTTTCCTCAATCAGGTCCTGCTTACTGCCAACCGCAAATCGGATGGGCCACATTTGAAGTTAGTATGTTGCTTGGTTTTGGTGTTATTTGTAATGTATATAGACGTTTTTAAATAATATATTTTTAATGTTTATTTTCATAATTATTTTAAATATTTAAAAATTATAAAATTGTCGAAATTCTATATATACTTTTGATATAACAGAATTTGCACATATGGATTTTTTTTGAAAATATTTAATAAAGTTTTGACTCCAGAAGTGTAAGTTCGGGTCACGCTACGTTGAAATTTCTGTTCATTTCATTTAATTTCTGAAATTTTTGAAGTTTGATATTTGATTCTTGATACTTTCAAAAGCGTTAAATTAATACGATCGTTGGGTAAAACGCGAATTTAAAAATTCTGTCACATAGCTGGATTCATACATACAGGTCAAGCTAATGAAAAACATGGTAAAAAAACAGTTTAATTACAAAATCTATACAAAAATATTAAAAACATCTAAAAATATCTGATAAGAAAAAGTGCCGCGTGGATTTCTAACTATTATGTATGCATTGTCTCAAATTCGAGAAAGAGAGGACGGAACATGTTGACACTCTCTCTAAGGTACTCTATCTATGCTATACGGGATAGAGTAAAAGTTGAAAAAAAGTAAAAAAAAAATAGCTATTAAATAAATAACTATAAATCCATTCCAACAAAAACAGCGTAGCTTGTTACGATCCGTACCTTCAACAGACATAAAAGCTTGCCCAAAATTAAATATAATACGTTTATGAGCTCAACATTCTCAAACATATGTTGGCG
This sequence comes from Philaethria dido, assembly GCA_033558755.1. Lineage (NCBI taxonomy): Eukaryota > Metazoa > Arthropoda > Insecta > Lepidoptera > Nymphalidae > Philaethria > Philaethria dido. Next base: position 177,232 of record JAKGSA010000792.1, read on the forward strand.
GTGAGGATAATTTATTAAAGCCCTGTGGTATACTCACGTGGTATTGTTATTTTAATGATTTTTGGCACAACAACATTATGGTAATATCAGATTCTGCTCGATATATGACGATATTTTTAATGTCTTTCGACGTAATGAACGGAAAATATATATACAGGCTTTCATTTTGGACAATTTTTACTAATACGTACCATTTCTATTTTATTATATTTTAGATGGTCGTTTAGAATGTACTATTTAATGTTTCCGACCTATATTTTTTTATGGTTCAAAAAATATTCATCACGCAAAACAGCTTTTACTATGAATCATTTCTTGTATTTGTCATAGCTTTTTATGGACACGTAGAACCATCTACGGTCATATGCTGGTTCTACGTGTTGGGTTTTGCAAAAAAGAGATACCTACGACCTACGATATGGGATAGTGTTTCTTGAAATGGCGTAGAGGCTAGACCAAAAACTATTGTGAAAAGTGGAAAAAATCTGGAAGTAAGCAAACAAAAGCACAAGCTTATTACCTACAAAATAAAGTTTTTTTCAAATATGCTATATCCAGTTGTTCCATAGAGTTGCTTGTACAAACCGACAAATAAACAAATTGAAAAACATACAAAAAGAACTAAAAATCATAGATTAGATGAGTTTTTTTATTATTAATATATAATTATTATATAAATATGTTTTAATTCATAAGCTATACACACCTAAACATTAAATCTGTCTCACTCATTCGCAAGAAAAAGTGTCGCTATTTCGTTTCACCAAACTCCAAACCACAATGATTGTAAAGAAATTTTCTCCAAAAATATAAAATTCTGACTTTATGTATCTAATAAAGTCATAATCTAACTACTTTTAAACACAAAAATCGTTTACCATTATTTGTCTTTTCATAAAAAAAATAGAACAGTATAAACGTTCAAGCAAATTTCCCTCTATTACAAAAAGCACAAACTTTTGACATGAAGTAACTTTACAGAACGGTTATCTCACCCGAATATCAGTTGCGCAACAAAGAAAATTCTTTGTAACGTGTTCGGTGATAATAAAAGCCGCAAAATTTTATCCAGCATTCGCCGGTAAACGAGGAGTTGGCGGTAGCACAAAATATGTCGTTTATTTTCATAGTGCCACCCTAAACCAATAATGATTGAATAAAAGCCAAAATAGTTGCTGTATTATGAGTTTTTTTAATAGGATATTTTTACACGGAATGTTTTTTTACTTATTTTTACGTTTACCTTATATAATAATTAAGAATTTACTAAAAAAAGGAAATCAATTTAATACAAAATGCCCTAAAAAGTAAAACTATTACGAATTACTCAAAAACTGCTGGTTTTAACTAAATTTAAATGGGACTACATCACAGTGTGGTTCACACAATGACAATACACTCAAAACGAGTATCTCTTCCTTTTTGAAAATCGCTTAAAAACAGTTTCGTATATATATTTAAAGTGTATAAAATATATATATCTAAGTGTACACACAAAATGCAGTTGCCAAAATTAGTGGTGGAATTAAATGATTTGTCATTTGGAGCTGGCTCAAGGCCAAGCGTTTATATCGAAGTCTAGACTTAGGTAATTTAGATATGACCTACTCTACTTTGATAATAATTTTGGTAGTTGAAATATTGGAATATTTTAGACTTTTTGTAATTTATGCTTATTAGGTAGGATACTTGCCTATTAGTTCTTGAAAATTGATCGAAAATATACAAGAATGATAAACAATGAACTTTTTTTTACGTTTAATTAAATAATATTTGCATGTTCGCACACATACATACATAGCTTCACGCTGTATCCCGCATATAGCAAGGTAGGCAGAGGAAACCTAGTACATAGACACTTCGTTTCCCACTTTCCGCCGAATTGAGGCATTGCGTGCTGAGTGGCGGAACTCAACGCCGAGCTTTGCCTTGTTACCAAACCCAGGAAATGAAAATACTAAATTTACATTTCCTGGAGTGGGAATCGAACCCACAACCTGTCGCGTTTACAGTCGCACGCTTGTACCTCTGCGCCACGACTGGCGCACACAATTGCCTCAATTTTGTGTTTTAAAGAAGGGTAGGTGAGGCCATCAGGGTACAGATTATAACTGAAAACGCAAGAGGTTATGAGTTCGAGTCCCATTCGGGAAGGACCAATGTTTACGTTTCATTCTTAGGCAATCTAATATTTTTTTCATACACCACTTTGACATCTCAAGCTTCTGCTATGAATCTTTTGATTTTTATCGACCAAAAAAGGAAGAACCGTCTTCCTTACAAAGACAATGTAAAATATATGAAACTTGTAGCTTATTAAACTTCAACACGAAAATATAGTACATTAAATATGTTTCTTACAAAGCATAAGATTAATTTCCAGTTGTAATTAAATCGTGATACTAGAAAGTGGGTCGACTGCGTACCCACGCGATGCTAGGCACGGACTAGATTACTGCTTTATTATAGAAAATGTGGATTCTTCCCAGCAAATTAAATTTTATTGACTGAAGCAAGTTTTCGTTTTATGAAATTTGAAAAGACCTTGTACAAAAGTTATGTCGTTTGGTTATGGTGTATTTTAATGTTAATTATATAGAATTTTGGGGCCATAGTGACGAAATGGTCCTCTTACTGTAAATGTGATTGGTTGTGGGTTCGATTCCCACTAAGGATAATATTTAAATTATTTTCATGCTTTGGTTTTAGTACGACAAAGCACAGTGTTGAGTTTCTCCACTTAATAGGCAATGTTTCGATTTCGGGCGAAAAGCGGACAACGGAGAGTTTTATCACTAGGTGCTCTATGACTTCTTGAGTTGAATGGCAGAATTAGAGTTGAATGACTTATTCTTGTTATATCAGAGAGAAGGAATATTATTATTTTTCCAATTGAAACGGAATTCACAACCACTCGCTTTTAGAATCACCTGTCCAATGCGCTACGATGGCCTCATATTTTAGATTTATAACTGAGCGTGCGTAATAAATAAATGCGTTAATAATATATTATTTAAAGCGACTATAAAAAATATGACATTTCGATTATCACACTTCATCTAATCATTTGATAAACGACGTCACATATGTGTACACTGAATTTGCTGTAAACATGAATCATGTTTGACAAATTTGTGACATATTAGAAAAAATATTACAGGGATAGACTTCATATACTTTTATACCTAACTGTGTGATTGAAGCTTTCAAACTAGAAATTCGGAAAAAGATAATTACAAAAACTTATGTAAATAAATACATTTGTTATTTTTTTCTTTTAATATAATGTTTGTAACATATTTTTGTTCAAAGAGAAAATCTTTCAGAATTATTTGAAATACTGAATTCCTTCTCTAATGCAAAATCTGACTCATAAGGTGGTTTTGGTTCTTTATAATATAGTGCAATATATCTAAGAATATAAACAAATCGACACTTCCTATACAAATTATAAAAACGACATTTTACGACAAGAATGGGCAAGGATTAGTTAACAGATATCAAGATAATAACTTAAAAAGCAGTTATTTTAAATTCTGCTAACTAATTTGAGCACATACATACGAGGTGTGTTCAAAAAGTAAGGTGACTTTGTATTTTTAAGAAAAAAAAAAAAACACTTATAACCTTTACGCCTCTCCCAACCAAACAAAAAATGCTATACACTTGAAACTTGGTACAGATGTTCGGGAAGAGTGTACCAACATAACAAAATAAAAAAATCGATAATCGAAAGTACGTTGCCCGCCAAATTTGAAAAGTCACCTTACTTTTTGAACACACCTCGTACATACATAAATACATAGCTTCACGCTGTATCCCGCATTTAGCACGATAGGCAGAGGGAACCTAGTGTTAAGACACTCCGTTCCCCACTTTCCACCCAATTGAGGCATTGCATGCCGAGTGGCGGAATTCAACGACAATACGAACTTACAAAACCATAAAAAAATATATGTATAAAGATATTTTGGCTCAATCAAACTGCCGTTACGTATTTTTAATAAAAATTGAAACGGCACTATAAATATATTACTTTCAATACAAAACGAGGCGATGTTGTATATTTTTGATGAAAATGAAATTTTATTTTTCCGCCTCACAATGGCAATACCGTTACGTAGATCTTATTTATTACTAGTTTATTTTTTTTATGGCAACTATTGTTTAAGGTTTTAATTATAATATATACATAATATGTCATGCATATGGTAACACTAGTTTTATTAATATACATACATACATACACAGCTTCACGCTGTATCCCGCATATAGCAGAGTAGGCAGAGGGACCCTAGTGTTAAGACACTCCGTTCCCCATTTTCCGCCGAATTGAGGCATTGCGTGCTGAGTGGCGGAACTCAGCGACGCGCTTTGTCTTGTTACCAAATCCAGGAAATGAAAAATTCCATTTCCTGGAGTGGGATTCGAACTCACAATCTGTCGCGTTTACAGTCGCACGCTTGTGCTTCTGCGCCGCGATAGGCGACAGGCGTGAATGTAATGAGTGAAAAAAAAAATTAAAATTGATTTTTCGAGCTTAAGCAAAAAGGAAAATCGACTTAATATACACTACAAAACATTTTTTGTTACGAATAACTCAAAAACTACTCGTTAGGTTTTAACTAAACATAATATTATTGATATAAATAAAAGTTAAACAACTATTTAACGCGGAACGAACGTTACATCTCTAGGTTCATTGTAATCCAAAGAGAATTCATTGAAATTCCAAACAAATCGTCGTTTATTTTAAAGTATAAAAGGCACTTGTCGTGTTCTCATAATACGTACATTTTATGAGGAGCGTTGCTTGAATATCTATTCGAATGAAAATATTCAATGGATGTAAAATATTAATATAATTTGTTATATGAAATATGTCTAGACTGTAAACTACAAGTTTCACGATAATGAGCTTGCTGTTGAAAGTATAATAAATATTATTAAGGTATTTTTACCGATTTCCAAAAAGCAAGAATTTCTCTATATCTTTTTTAACGCCTGTCATGGCGCAGATGCCCAAGCGTGCGACTGTTGTGGGTTCAATTCTTATTCCAAGAAAAAGAATTTTTCATTTCCAGGGTTTGGTAACAAGGCAAAGCGGCGTTGAGTTCGGTCACTCAGCACGCAATGCCTCAATTCGGCTGAAAGTGGGGAACGAAATATTTTAACATTTGGTTCTCAGGTTCCTTCTGCCTGCTCTTCTATATGCGAGATACAGCATGAAGTTAAAAAAGAAAAAAAAATAAGTTATATTTATTCAATACAAATTCTAATCCATTACCAACAAAATTGCTATAATACCAAGTGTCTAGTTTTGATATATCAAAGTGAAAATTAAAAGTCATAGAATTCTACATTTGCTACGAAATAGGCGCGGCATATGAAATATATCTTTAGACAGTTTTAATGAATTACTGTAAATGAAGATTAGTTGGTCGCATAGTTGGAGGCTTATGTGAAACTTAGGTCATATGTCAGAAACGTCAGATTAAGCCATTATATCGGGTAATGGGTTAAACAGCCAACTACGAGTTTTAATTGTTATTAATGTTCCATGATTTTAGGGCTCAGTTAAAATAATTGAGATTAAATTACTTTTTTATATTTATAACATATTTGTATGTATAATATGTTTGAATTACTGAGTTACTGACAGACAGTATACAGGTAGTTTTCTTGGGGAGTAAGGAAACATTAAGGAAATACGGAAATGGACATTCAATTAGGAAAATATTTCTCGAAGTTGTTACGGAAACGGGAGAAATTGATATTTTAGGCTTAGTACAGTGTAGAGGACAGGAGAGGAGGAGAAAACATGTGCATGGAGGAAGTCGCGGTATACAGCTACTTTCACCGTAAATTATATAATTTGTTTCTTTAAGCCTGCCTTCTACTGTATGGGGGGTTGTAAACTAGTAACAAGTTACCCTTTTCTTTGCTTTTTGTCAATACTAAACTTTAAACTGTGAACAAGTATTTTTAATTTATATGAAAATATTTCATTGTTTGACTGACTATTTACGGCCTTCGGAGGCTTAAAAAGGCTTACAAAACTTAGATCTTAGGATAGTACTAGGTCCTAAGTACAACAGAGGCGAAAGAGAAAACAAACAAACAAAATTAAAATAAACTATTTAATTTTGCCAAATTTATCTACAATTGAGAATTATAGTATATTTAAATTATTATTTTAATTTCTCCAGCCTAGTAAGAAAGTATATGGTAGTATATGACGTTAAGTTCTGCCACTCAATGCATAACGTTCCGAATTTAGGCGGAAAGTGGTGAATAGAATGCAGTGAAGAATTGGAGAAACACTAACTGCCTACCGGAAAAAGCGAGAAATTGTTTTCATTTTAATTGCAAATCTTCGAATGCAACATTGTACAAGTATCTACTTATTATTATTCCAGAACAAAATAGTTTTCTGAAGACAGCATATAATCCTTAAGCACCATATAAATATTTAAACACGCGAGTTTGAGCCCACGTCTCTTATACATACATAACTTCAGTAACTAAGTTTACTATATAAGCATAAAATATAGTACAGTGTTGAGTTCCGTAATTCAAATCGCAAATTTTTGATTTTCGGGAAGAAAACAGAGAACAAAATGTTAAGATACTCCGTTCTCAAGATGCAGAAGAAAGCCTAAAGCTGTTTTATAAAATATTCATAATATTTTAAACACATAATGTTAATAAGACATTTAATTTCACAGTTGAATAGTAATATTGGATTACGAGGAGATTAGTAAACGTCGAACGGATGAAGACACATTGCGCGAGATCGACAGGTGGTCACTTCAGCATGATTGATGTTGTAGCCGCCGTGTTGCGGATGAAAGGTTGTCATAGAATAAGTACTAAATACTAAATGGTAAATAGATCATATCGAATTGAAATTAAAATAATTGTCACTTTTTAACCGAGTTAAAAAAAGGGGAGGTCATCATTTCGATTGCATTTTTTTGTATGCGAATTATCCCAAAACTTTTTACTGGGTGAGCCATTTTTATCATTATTTTTTTATATTCTTTTTGGCTCTGATATGTAGGCTATAATAAATAATAGGGCTGCGATGGAAACAGCGTCTCTACATGGCAAAGACCACTCACCAAATTTGTTTGTACTCGTAGTCTGAAATGCATACAGTAGCTAATTCGATATAATACAAAAAAAACGCTATTTAAAACTAGCCCTTTATTCGTAATGTTTTTCAAATTACGTTCGTTAATATTCAATTCATTTAAATTATCTATCTTTTATTGCGGTGGCTTTTTTAAATAAAAAACAACACTACACTTTTATTTGATTTGCCGTGTTAGTATGATGTTGTGGGTGTGTCGCAAGAATGAATTTCATCCACTATCTAGGGTCCGATTGACCTGAAATTTAATAATGTATACCTTTAGACAGTGAGAAAACAATTATATATAATTAGTGTTGTTTTTGAGTTCCGCCACTCATCACGCAATGCCTCAATTCGGAGTGTCTTAACACTAGGTTCTCACCTTCCCTACGCCTACGCTGCTATATACGGGATACAACGTGAGATTATGAATAATAAAGAATAGTGTTTTAATAGTTATAATCACCCTAAAAAAAACTGCCATAGGAGGGTTAGGTTAGTCGGAGAAAATCTAGAGTCAAGACACTTCGCTTTCCACTTAGCGCCCAAATTTGACACATTGCGTGTTAAGTAACGAAAATCAATGCAGCGCTATGTCTCACTAGAAATAAACGAAATAAAAACATTTTAAATAATCATTCCCCTGATTGGTGACCGAATCCATAACTAATCGTATTTACTGAGAGACGATGCCCCACTACACTATGATGGGCATAAAATAATATAAGAAAAATCTTAACAAAAAATCTTAACAGTTTAAAACAAAATGCACTAAAATAACTAGAATTAGTCAATAACTACTGGTCAGATTCTAATTAAATATAATGTAAGTACGCTAGAAGCAAGAGTTATCATATAAAAAAAAGGATCATTAAAATTTGTTCATCCAGTAAAAAATGATGTAATAACACGCAAAAAAGATCTATTTTTCGCTTCTAATTGAAAGCTACCTCCTTTTTTCTAAATCGGTTAAAATACATACATACAAGATTTGAAGTCACTATCCTCGCATGCAACAAATTCAAACTGCGCCATAAAGGTATTGTCTTGTTATCTTTCAATTATACATAGTTGTTTTAGCCAGCTGTCACCTTCAATAGCAGGGTTCCATAGATGTAGTGTTCGTGTAAACAAGGACTATTGAGCTACTATTGTCCTTCCATACAGCTAATCGACAATTGGTCGGAACCAATAGCAAGGGTCAAATGTTATTGATATGTGTTTAGCGATGGATATGGGGAATGACTGACTGTAAATGAAATTGATTGTGGGTTCGATTCCAAATTGAGGGAATGATTATTTTATTTGTTTTCACTTCTCCGCTCTTTGAGTTCCACCATTTAAATAAACTAGTGTCCCCGTTGACGCGTTAACAATGCGTTGTCTCTATCAATGTATTTGTCGCTTTATATAAATATGAATGTCAAACCATAGTAGTGTGTGTAATATTTATTTTACTAATTTAATTTACTTTTTATGTATAAATTTAGAAAGATATTATCATTCTCCACTCCTTTGTTATATAAACTACAAATGTGCCAAGTTTCATGCTCCTCCGTCCATATATTTTTCGTAAAAAGGGATTCAAAGTTTTTGCTTCACGTATTAACTTATTACCACTTATTATCACTTAGTAAGTTACTACTATGAACTAGTACTTGTGTTAGGAGACCCCGCTCTTCCATAACACTTCATATATTTAGTGGAAATAAATATAATCTTTTTTTAAACTAATGTTTGCAATATATATAACATAGGAAACTAACTTAATTCAAACAAGAAGAACAAAAAAAATAAGGGCAGGAAGTGTGTGTGTGCATGTATGTGTGTGTATGAGTTTTTGACATCTATTCTTCATTTCGAGACATTCTATGTCTCGAAATGAAGAACGGAGTGTCCTAACATAAAGTATTACTAAGGTAAACTATGCTTTATTATGCTAGAAAAGTATATATTCATAAATACACATGAAAATAGTGTGTATATAACAATAAAAATAAAGCGGGGAACAGAATTGTTGAAAGAGAACGGAGTGTCTTAACACGTGGTTCTCAGTACTCTCTGTCTACCCTTGTATATGCGGGATACAGCGTAACGCTTAGCTTAGCTTTAAAAAAAATGTTTATATAATCAATAAGTAGAATAATAAGAACCCACAACCACCGCGATTACAGTCACACATTATTTCATTGTGCCATAATGGCCTCTACTGGATTCATACTAATTTGATCGACGGATACATATTCGAACAATATATATTATTTTACATACCAAATATAATGTTTATATTGCATTATAATTAAAATTTCAACTTCATACAGAATGCCCTAAAAATAAAATTATTACGAATAACTCAAAAACTACTAGTCCGATCTTAATTCACTTGAATTGAGACCACATGAAAAGCACTAGCTATTATATAAAAGAATCATCAAATAATCCCAGTAACAAAGTCATGCGATAACACTTGTAAGAAACGCAATATAATTGAGAGCCTCCTACTTCCTCCTTTTTTTAAGTCTGATAATATACAACTTTACAATAAAACAAGTAAAGGTCGTCTTTACTCATCATGCTTTTAGTTTCACGCTGTATCCCGTATATAGCAGTGTAGGCAGAGGAATCCTAAGAACCTAGTGATAAGACATTCCGTTTCTCATTTTCCGCCGAGTTCTCAACTCGCATTGCCTCCTCTATTGATCCTCTATTGCTGCCTCGCATTGTGTGCTGAGTTTATTTCTAACTCAACACCTCGCTTTGCCTAGTTACCAAAACCCAGGAAAATGAAACATTTCCTGGAGTGAGAATCGAACCCACAACCTGTCGCGTGTACAGTCGCACGCTTGTACCTCTGCACCACGACAGGCGTACTCATTAATAAATTGGCGTATCTAAATCTAAAGCTATTACTTGACCAGAAATTCGTGTTATATTAAAATTTTTCGTTTCTCGAATATAAAGAATCTTTTTAAAAATAATTTGCCGTTTAAAGGTCGATCAGGTAGGCCTAGGCACTTAAGCGGTCAGTATTGCGTCTTCAATTTATTTTATTGCTTGTGATCTATTCATATATAGTGAAATGCCCCGAAATTTACACGGGATACTTGTAAGCATTTTCATGCTTTATCCACCATTGCAGGGTAGTCAGAGTGAATCTAGTGTCTAAACACTCCGTTTACCTTTCTCCGCCCAAATTCAAAGCATTTCGTGTTAAGTAGCAGTACCCAACGCCGCACTATATGGTACCAGAACCGAACGCCGCACTATATGGAACCAAATTAAAATATTTTTAATACAATTATTCCTCCGAATGAAAATCAAACCGACAACCAATTGCGCTTATAGTCAAACACTGTGCCATTGCGCCACGATGGCCTCTTGAATTATCATCAGTTTAGGCAGCTCTCTAGTGTAGATCGCAAATCTCAGGCTCTATTCTAACTCCTCTTTTCGTAAGCGACGGGCCTGATACACGCATGAATCCATAGAAGAGGCCTGTACCCCCTACCATGTAAAGGTACATAAGATTGGTAGCTTCCATTAGGACTAACATGACTGACACCTTTGTAAATTGACGATTCGAAAGTGCTTGTAACTATTTGAATAAAGAATATTTTGATTTTGATTATTCAAACCTCTCCTACCCATTTTGTTCTATATGTTGCACTCTGACTACCCTGCTATGCGAGAAAAATAGCTCCTTTTTTAGTTCTAGACAGGCTAAAATATTTTAGTAGATTATAGAGAGATTTCGCTGTTATACCTCTCTCTCCTACTACCACGTACTGTCGTATTTTTATAACTAGTGTCCCCGTTGACGCGTTAACAACGCGTTGCCTTATATGTCACTTTATATAAACATGGATGCCAAGCCAATCAAAGGTGAGCGGCAAGAGAGGTAGGGGGAGACCTCGGTTGACCTTCGAGAACACAGTAGCAATGATACTGGAGGAAGGTGACGTAAAAAGCATGAGGACCCCCCGGAGGGCATGCATGAAGAGGTTAATGATTGTGGACGAGGCGAAAGAGATATGCAGGGACCGTAGCGTTTGGCGCTCCCTTCTCTCTGACTACTCCGCTAGGAATAAAGCGTGAAGTTAGGTAGGTAGGTGCCAAACCATGGTAGTCTATGTGACATTTGTTTTGCTAATTTAACATACTTTTTATTCATTATTTTAAAATACTCGTAATATTAGCATTCTGCACTCCTTCTCTATATAAACTATAGGTATGCCAAATTTCAGGCTCCTCTATCCGCGTAATTTTCGTAAAAAGGGATCCGAAGTTTTTGATTCACGAATTTATACATATCCAAAATAAAATAAAATCACTGATTGAACGAAACATTTTTTCACACACATTTTATTCACGAAACAAATTCGAAGCTCTTTAAATAACAAATTTAATGGCGTTTATTTAAAAAAATCTAAAAGTCAACGAACGGATTTATTTCGTCTCCAGAATGAATTCATTTTAACAAACCTCTTGGATTTATTTCTAAATAATAATATAAGTACGTCTTGCTTTTTACGTATATATTTGGTATAACATTAAGATTTGAGATAGTATTGCCTTTGTTATGTCGAGCGAGGTTTTCGTCTTTTTAATAGTATAAAATGAAGCTGCCAAGTATTTTCACATCAAATTTGAGTTTCTAATATCTTGTTATTATTTTTTTTAAGCTTTACGTACTGTATTCCGCATATAGCAGGGTAGGCAGAGGGAACCTGAGAACCTAGTGTTAAGATACTCCGTTCTCTTTTACCATTTCCGTTCCCCACTTTCCGCCGAATTGATGTAATGCGTGCTGAGTGGTGTAACTCAATACACTGCTTTGGGTTTTTTACCAGAGCAAGGGTATGAAAATACTAAATATTATTGAATATTTTCATTTCTTGGCGTGGGAATCGAACTCACAATCTCAATCAAACACGTTCACAGTCACACGCTTGTGCCTCTTTAAAAAAGTGGAGGCAAAAGGAAGAAAGGCAAAGCGCGCCGTTGAGTTCCGCCACTCAGCACGCAATGACTCAATTTAGCGGAAAATGGTGAACGGAAATGTTAAAAGAGAAGGGAGTGTCCTAACACTATTTTTTCTGTTTACCTCTGACTACCCTGATATATGCGAGATACAGCGTGAAGCTAAAAAAAGAAAAAAAAATAAGATTTAAGATAGTATTGCATTTGTTATGTCGAGTGAGGTTTTCGCCTTCTTTATGCGTAAGATACAGGTCTTAATAATATAAAATGAAGCTGCCAAGTCTTTTCTCATCTAGTTTGATTCTCTTATATCTTATTATTATCTTTTATCCCACTTGAAAAAAAGGAAGTGATCAATTTGACTGTGTTTTTATGTGTGTTATTGCAAAACATTTTACTGGGTGAACAAATTTTGATGATTCTTTGTTTATATGATTGCTACTGCTTTTGATATAGTCAGGATCAAGAAGAACTTAAATTTGAAAAAGATCGGAAAAGTATTTTCATTATACGTTTCAGTACATTTATTTGATGTCAGTTTACCTTTTTTGTAAAAATTTTAAACATTTACATTAATCATTTAATTATAATATAACAAAAAATCATAAATGAACATTTTACCATGTAATTTTTAAAGGTCAAGCAAGGGTACCTAGTACCCTCGTACGTTGATGGGTGCGCAAATAACCGTTTTCATACTTCGGTAGACCGACTCCTTAGTGATTTAAAGTAGTCGAAAGTTGTTACGAGCACTTAGAAGCCTACATAGTTCTGATAACTAGTCTAGCCACAACTTTATGGTTTGTTCCACTAGGTAGGCTGCCAATATTATATGGCTTCTTGGAAATATAATATGTATCATATATGTGATAGTTGACCATCTAATTAAAATAAAATATTTTAATAATAATTTAAATATTTAAGACGTAGCGCAGAAATACAAACGTGTGATTGTAAACATGATAGGTAATGGGTTCGTTTCCAGGAAATGAAATCATAAATATTACTAACAATGAATATTTGATATTTTCAAAGCGCGGTGTCGAGTTCCATCACTTAGTACCCAATGCCTATGCCTTAACACTCGCTACTCTGGTCCCCTCTGCATACCATGCTATGTGAAGGATACAGCAAAAGATGAAGCTAAAAAACTTATCTATATTATAGCGTAGTATTTGTAAACGCGATTGATTCTGGATTCGATTCTCACTAGTAGCAAAAAGACCGCTAAAATTATTAAATTGAAATTGAATGCAAAATGCACCCTTTGCATGGAATGAAAAAAACAGGGTAAACGGAGAGAACTTAATAGCAAGACCCCCTGTGGAGTCAAACGCTGTTCCACTTCGCCACGATGGTTTCGAAAATTAAATAATTACACAAATTTCATTAAAAATAATCCGACATAATATTCGTACGTGCAAACATAATGCATACATACTCATTAAGCCTATCACAACAATACGTAGTTAATTGGTACTTCAATGTCATGTCATCGCAATCATGGAAATCATGGAAATAACTTTTCAACAAAACCAAAGAGGGCATGATAAAATTAAGGGAACCTCATTCATTTATTGTAATCCCGCATCGAGCGACGGACTAATTAATTTTCACATATCTCAGACGAAGAATAGAGAAATGGTATATTTTGGAGTGTGACATGTTTTTTTGCCACATTATAGGTTAAACGTCTATCGTGGCGCAGAGGCACAAGCGTGTGACTGTAAACGCGACAGGTTATGGGTTCAATTCCTATTCCAGGAAATGGAATTTTTCATTTCCTGGGTTTGGTAACAAGGCAAAGCGCGGCGTAAAGCTCCGCCACTCGGCACGCAATGTCTCAATTTGGCGGAAAGTGGGGAATGGAGTATATTAACACTAGGTTCCCTCTACCTACCCCGCTTTATGCGGGATACACCGTGAAGCTATATATATGTTTAGGTTATGTTCCAGAGAACCTAACGTCCAGATATATCTTTTTTCGCTCTTCGCCCGAATTTGAGACACTGCGAATTGGGTGGCGGAACTCAACGCCACGCTTTGTCTTACAATTTTGTATGCAACGTTATCTGATTTTAAATTCATCAAGGCTTTATTAATTCGCGAAAAAATATACATTTATGTTATTTATTTACCGAAGCGTAATGTAGTAATTTAAAATCCGGCACATATTTTTTCTAAAATAGTTAAAAAACCAAGGACGAAGTATCTCAATAATAGATTCTCGCTACTTATTATTTCCTCAAAAAAACTTATTGTAACAAATTATATTTATATTTTTTCTTGTATGTATAACATTTACAGTATGAAAACTTTGTAAAGCATTTTAAAAGCGAAATAATGAAACTACAGACATTTCACTTTCATTTAATTCCTTGTTCTGAGGCACCAATCGCCAGTAAAATTCCATGGGACAATAATTGAAAAACACAAAGCGAGTAATCCAGATAAAACTGGGGATATTGGTTTAGAAGGGTCGGCCTTAAAAATGTTATTAGCTATTCTGTCTCGAAATCATGTTAATTTGTTCACTTTACACGAAATATCTGCAGCTACTTTAAATTTATCGCTTATTATCTATGTATATATAAAGCTTCCATTATTTAAATAAATAAATAAATTACTAACTTAGTGATTAACAGACAACATACGGAACTACTGGCCGCTTAAGGTAAAATTTGGTAAAAAGATAATTTCTTGTTATTCTTCCGGAAATAACAAAAATTTGGACTTTTCTTTATAAACCATGGAAACGATATTGTAGGCTATGATTTATATTTTTATATATTATAAACGAAATGATTTACCCCTATATGCTTTTTATGGACAAAATGAAGTGACAAATGCTTGAAATCATCTATTATATAATGTCTGAAGGTACACGTTATGTTTGTGTTCTGTTTCCGACCTCAAGAACGTTTTTTATACATAATTCTAAAAATGTATTATTTCTAACTATCTCCTTACTTAATTTAAGTTTTAAGTAATGTTAATTAATATTAGAGCTGAAGGACCACCTGATGGTAATTGGTTACCTTCGCCCATGAACATCTACAACACCAGAGATGTTGTAGATGCGTTGCCGACCTAGATGATACAGATGGAAGGGGAGGACAATGTAGTAGTCCGTTATTGGAACCACGACATTTTGGGGAAAGGATGGGTGGGAAAGGGGAAAAATGTGTGAAAATAAGAATATTCTTCTATTTTAAATAATCCTGATAGTATAAAGAAAACGTTAAGATAATTGTAGCTAGTTTAATCAACGTATAATAAGGATGAAGTACACAAAGGATAATTCTTGAGAAGTATAAATAAAATATAGCATAAAAAATATATATAAACACTTTTTAATAGCTTTTTCTTTTTTCAATTAAAAATAGCTAAAAGCTCTTAGTTTCCTACTATTATTATATTCAACACTTCGTAGTAAGTACTAACTATATTAAAATAATAATTATGAATGAAATTAAAAGCTCTGTAGACGTCACATGATAACCGGAAACATAAAGGCAGTGATACACTTGCTAGAAGTTCACGATTAATGACCAAGAACCAAGATGGTCGTAGGTTCGATTCTTACTTGAATATTATTTTAATTAGTCTGATTGGTGTCAGGCAGTCAGAGAGAACCTAGTGTCAAGACCCTCTGTTTTCCTCTTGATATGGTCCCATTTAAATTTAATTATGATCTTACGAGAGTTTTTTGAGCTATTTATAATTAATATATTTTTAATGCGTTTTATTAGAACTCTTTCTATAATCGATTTTAAATATTATTTGTCCTTTTTTATTTATAATAATAAATTATTTCCAGAATAAAAATTTCAACATAAGCACACCAAAAAAAAAAAATATTAATAAACGTATTATTATTTTTTTTTATTTAAAAATCTCTTCGAGTTCGAAGTTCGAAGGTCACAAATAACTAAACACGGGCCTAGGCCAAGTGCGTAGTTTGGGTAAAAAAATGAAGAAATTATAGCACATTCAAAGGTGCAGGGTTCAAGTTTGAGATAAAAATTTACGCACTATCCGGCATGTATTTAGGATTACTGCTTTCTGTAAAAGCATATACGTACTAGGTGGCATATGAAGTGTATTGAGACTTTGGTGTAATGCATGTGGTATAACGCCAGTGGTAGACAAAACTAGAGGAACTGTTTTTGTAGTGCTAACTTTCCATTGCGTTTTAACCTCAATAGCAAGATCTGTGTATTTATATTATTAAAAATAATAACTATTAGCTTTTATACTAGTGTGTATCACAATCATAATGCAGTACTGCAACTGCATATGAAGTTCAATTAATACAAGTGTCCTAAGAGTACATCTAAGATGGTGAGAACGACACTCATTGGTTAGAATATTCTCGAGCAATTGTTTTAAGCATCATAATATTTCATAAATATCGCGTGTAAAGTAGGTAATTACGTGACGGAATTCTAGATGTAATAAAACGTAATTTCTGTAATAATATACGTGATTTTTAGTCATAAAGTGAATATTTGTAATAATGTGTTTGTGGTACTTTTAAGACTAGAGAAGAAGGAGAAGTATGTAGTTCAAATCCACATAAAAAAATTACTAAACTGAATATATTATTTTTATTTTTAGCTTCACGCTGTATCCCGTATATAGCAGGGTAGGCAAAGGGAACTTAGTGATTAAGACACTCCATTGCCCACTTTCCGCCGAATTGAGCAATTGCGTGCATACGAAGCAAATTAATAAACCCATTTCCTAAAGTGGGAATCGAACCCACGACCTGTCATTTACAGTCGCACGGTTGTGCCTCTGCGCCACCATAGGCGTTAAATATATACTAGGATATAATAATTACTTATTTTTCATCCTGCATATGCAGTAGGCAGGTAACCTAGTTACAAGACATCGAACCCGCGTCCCTTCAATCGTCCGAGCGCTACCCTATTAAAGCATACATTCTCATCGATCTAAGTGGGAATTTTTATACTAAGACTGTTCTTTTATCACTAAAAAGAAAAAAATATGATATTTAGAAACTATGAATGAATCGAAATCAAAAAAATCGAATCAAATCGAAAAAAAATTTTCACAAAAAGAAGAAGAAACAGAAGGTTTAATGTAAAACTAAATACTTTTGCGAAAACTTATTTAAAAATAAAATGCTCTCAAAATTACAATTATTACGAATAACTCAAAAACTACTCGTCCGATTTTTGCTAAAATTTAAATGAAAGTACTTCAAGAGTACTAGCTACGAGTATTATATAAAAAATTGTTTACCCAGTAAAAACTTAGCACTAACATAAAAAAATACACTTCCTTCTTTTTTAAAATCGGCTAAAACAATTACAGCTGTAACTGTAACTGTATCTCATTAGAACACAACTATCCAAAAACTTTTCCACAATTATAACATTCGCAAGCACATAAAAGCACAATCTAAGCTTTCAGCTAATTGGGTATAAAATTAAGCTGGCTCGTAACAGAGTTCATTACGTCATCCTATACCCTATAGCTCGTATAGCTCGTATAGCTCGCAGTGTTGTTAATGCGATGCAGCCAGCACTGAATGGATGGTGCAATTAATGTGAGTATCCCGCACCTAAAGTTACGCAAATGGCAATCAAATGTATTGCAAATTCGATACGCTTCTGTTGCTTGGTATTGCTCACGCAGTCAGTCCCTTGATTTTAGATTGCTTGCAGTGAAAGCTATTATCTTTATTAAAGGTGTTAATATTTAGTTAGCTATTATTAGTCGTTGGTAGCGGTCCTTATGGAGAGGTGGAACAGTGCCTGCCTGTAAACGTGAAAAGTTGTGGATTCGATTTCACTCGGGGAAATGATTAGCTTCACGATGTATCACATAGCAGGGTAGGCAGAGTGAATTTAAAAACCTAGTGTTAAGACACTCCGTTCTCTTATGATTTCCGTTCTCCACTTTTCGCTAAATTGTGGCATGGCGTGCTGAGTGGCGGAACTCAACGCCGCGTTTTGCCTTGATAGCAGAGCAAGGCAATAAAAATACTAATCATTAATTATTATAAATATTTAATATTTTGATTTCTTAGACGGGAATCAAACCTGTCGCGTTTACAGCCGCTTGTGCCTATGCGCCATGACAGACCTTATCAGGGGAATTGATTACATTAAATTATTTTCATTTCTCATCTCTGGTAAGACCAAGCACGGCGTTGATTTCCGCCATTTAACCCGAATTCGGACTGAAAAACGGTAAACGGAGTGTCTTGATACAAGATTCTCTGCTATCTGCTATGGGATAAAGTATGAAGCTGCAGAGATAATTTTTATTTCTTTTTTTTAGCTCCTCGCTGTATCCCGCATATAGCAGGGTGGGCAGAGGGAACCTGAGAACCTAGTATCCCCCTCTCCGTTCCCCACTTTCCGCCGAATTCAGACCTTACGTGCTGAGTGGCAAAACTCAACGCCGCGCTTTGCCTAGTTACCAAACCCAGGAAATGAAAATACAAAAGTTTTTACCTGGAGTGGGAATCGAACCCACAACCTGTTGCGTTTACAGTCGCATGGTTATGCCTCTGCGCCACGTCAGGCGCTAGAAATAATATTTGAGCCTTAAAAGTAACTTAATAGCAATATATTTCAATAAAAGATCTAAAAATAACATTTAAAAAGAATTTCAAGTTTTGTTTAGAGAGCGAGCATTCGTCTTTTAGTAAGACATTAATAGAGTGCCAGAGCGCGTGCTGGCTAGTCCTCGTACATAGAAGATTTTATTGTATCACAACTTGGAATTGTATTTTCCTTTAGGAAAAAAACATTTTAACTAAAACTGTAGCTGTCATATAAATTGTAGTACACCCATGTATAGTATGTACGAGGTGTGTTTTTAATTTAAAGTTATATAAGATGCAGCGTTTAGTTCCGGAACCCAACACGCAATATTCACCTTATTGAAAAAGGTAATAATTTTTTTTAACTTCACGCTGTATCCCGCATATAGCAGGGTAGGCAAAGGGAACCAGAGAACCTAGTGTTAAGACACTCCATTGACACGGAATTGTTGAAAGAGGAAGGGTTATAATTCTTGTGAAAAATATGCACAAAAAAATAAGGCATCTGCTTGGTCATCCATTATTGTTTATAACAAAAACGACGTTGAGTTCCGTCAATAAGTACGCAATGTGCCATTTTCAGACGGAAAGTGGAGAGTGAAAAATTGATACTTCAATTACCCCTCTATCTCTGAAAAAGCATGAAGCCGCAAAAAAACTTAATATTAGTAACTTCAGTCTAATTTAAAAGTGAACATGCAACTTTTACCACTACACTCCAGGAAATGGAATTTTTCATTTCCTGGGCTTAGTAACAAGGCAAGCCGCGGCGTTGAGTTCCGCCACTCAGCAAGCAATGCCTGAATTCGGCGGAAAGTGGGGAACGGAGTGTCTTAACACTAGGTTCCCTCTGCTTACCCTGCTATATCTATTATCAAAAGTATAAAAATTTAATAAGATCTTAAAAATATTACATTCAAAACAAAAATGAAGTCTAAAATTTATGTAAACAACAATTTAAATACATTTCAAAAGTAAACATTAACAATGTTGCCATTATCAAATTTCGGCGAACAATTGCCTAACTATTTTACATTATAATGAAAATTCATCGCTTCCCTTTGATCAGCGCCGCTACAGAAACTACTGAGCGTTTACAGAGAAATATTTATTCCGAAAACCCAGTATTTGTATTCTGATAGCTCGCACTAAAATATCATTCCACTGTTGCTCTTACTTATTTGCATATTTCTACAAATAAACCAATTGTACGCACGTCTCTATAAGTAATTTACAGTTCAATTATTTTACGATTGTCTTGTTTTTGAATGCAAATTTGTTTGAATTTTATTATGTTTTTAACCGATTTAAAACAAAGTAGGTGGGTATTCGAGACTTTTTTTTTTTAATGTGTATTACCGCAATTTTTTTACTGGGTTTTCTAATTTGGATGATTTTTTATATGATAGCAAGTAAATCAATTTTGATGGTTCTTTTTTTATATGATAAGCTAGCGCTTCTTATGTAGTCATATTTTAGCTAAGATCTGACGAGAAGTTTAGGGTTATTCGTAAAAAATATATTTTTTTGTGTATTTCATTTGAAGACAATTACCTTTTTTGTTAAAAAAAAAATACTGATTACCTGGGTAAAGGCTAAAGGGTTACGAGTTCAATTTGCAGTAAATATCAACTGCTACATGATATTTATACCGTAGAGATTCGATCTCTTCGTAGAATATGCGGAGACAATTTAATTGTATTAACTGGTACATAATTTTCGTGCCGTAGAGAACCAAACTCTTCGTAGGATACGTTGAGTCAATTTAGTTGATCAAATCCACAATGAAGAGATACACAGAATTGCAAGCGTTACCATAAATATGAAGAAGAACGCCCTCATATCAATGTCACTGATAACAATCTTGAGTTTTATTTTTTTGGTTAAAATAAAAGATACACTTATACCAAAGAGCCTGCTAAATTATAGCGCTCCGTATGAAACGTGAAATAATATTTACTAATAAAAACAGCTTGATAATTAAAATACAGCAAGAGTAAGAAAGACCCTAATGTCGAAACACTTCGTTCTCTGCTCATCTGAAATAAAGTATTGACTGTTGGAACTCAACTCCGCGGTTTATTACCAGAGTAATTAAATTAAAACAATTTAAATAAACTAAATGCCCTAAGTGAAGATTGAATATATAACTATCATATATATAATCAGATCATCCCACTGTGCCATAATGGTATTAATATCAGTAAAAATGATCTCTCCAAATCTAATTTCACTATATAAATAAAGCTTATAAGCCAATAAATACATAACATACTACATACATCACAATAGTATATAATAAAGCCATACATGATACAATATGTATCATTACTATACCAGTACGTACAAGTAAATAATCGTAACAACATAACCGGGCTTCAACGCGCACAATGGGGCTTGATTTGTGAGGAGGTGAGCCGCAAACCGCTACGCATAACCGCTAATTGTCGAGAAGACTAGCTTACTATTACTTCGAATTTAGTATACATTGATAAAGTAATTTGAAAACAGAAAGAGGATAGGGAGTTCAATCCCTTATCCAGGAAATGAAAATTTTAAATAATATTTCGTATTTTCTTTTTCTCGCTCTGGTAATAAGGCAAAGCGCGGCGTTGTGTTCCTCCACTCAGCACATAATGCCTCAATTCAGCGGAAAGTGGGGAAGGGAAATGCTAAAAAGTTTTAAAACCAGGTTCTCTGGTTCTTTCTGTCTACCCTGCTATGTGCGGGATACAGCGAAAAGCTAAAAAACACATGTGATTTTTTGAATATCTAATAATTTACCACCGGTTCACTAATGTTAATGCCTCAGATCTGATAATAACTGGCGCAAAAAAATTGCCAGCTGTCTATCGATGATATTCAACTGCATTCTGATAGTTGCATAATTTCGTATGCTATAATATTATAGTACTTATAATACGGCGGCACTAGAAGGTTCTTTTCAAATTAATAATTAATGTCAATGTCCATTTTAAAGGGGCCCCTTAAACTTACACTTGGGTCGTAAGTCCCAGACACTCTTCAAACTCCTCTTTCTACAACGCAATGGGCCCGGCACCCGCACGGTGAATCCATGGATTACTAAGGAGTTTCTTATCTAACATATCAAAACAATAAATAAAGTTTAAATTTTTATTATCTTTTTGATTACCCCTTGGCTATAAAATAATAACTCCTATTTGCATTTTTATTGAAATAATTTATTGAAAAGTTGTTTAAGTTTCGTTTCTTAGAAATGCATTTATTCGAAAACCGCTATCTTACAGAATAACAGTATATATAAAAAGGTACTCAAATGGTATATACCTATAGAAGATACCATGATGATGGCGAGGGGTGAACATTTTAGTTAGGCAAGCCGTAAATTTAGAGAAGTTGATGTATATTTAGGGAAATCGGTACATATATTTAGGGAAGTCGGTAATTTTTAGAGAAAGCCAGAATAGGATGTGAAGGTATTTAGTTTCTTTTGTAACTCTCATTATTTTGTAGTTTTCATTACAATTCGAGCTCTACATTTTCTTGACGACCTTTTATTTTTTTTTAGGTGTCGAACTTGTACTTTAAAAAGTTAGGCAAGCTAGTGGGAACCGTGTTACGAACGACGTAATATCTTTTGAATGAAATTATTTTACCCGGATTAATCGTAAACATTTTGTTTTGGGAGTATATTTTTATTTTCAAGTACATTTAAGTGTTCACAGACAGGCTATCTCTGATCACGGTTTACAGTAAGCTCTTGCGAATAGCAAAATTAAAAAAGAATAATATTAAACACATTACCATGGCTTGACATGCATGCTTATATAAAGTGACATATACCTTAATAGACAACGCGTTGTCAACGCGTCAACGGGAATTCTATTTAAAAGTAATAGCTTTACGCTTTATCCCGCATAGCAGGACAGTCAGAGAGATTCTATAATCATGACATTCCGTTTGCCATTTTCCGGCCGAATTCCAGAAACTGCGTATTAAACGACGGAGCTCAACGCCGCGGTTTGTCTTAAAACAGGGAAAAAATTTAAACAATTGAACAGTCTATTTAAAAATACTTTCAAAATAACCTGTTAAGTTGAATCATCCTCGTGCTAGCCATTAAAATTTTTATTACATTCATCTTTTTAATTTCCATTGTTTGGATGAAAGGCTTCACCCTGACCGTAGTGAAACGTAAATGCAATTTTTGGTAAAAAAGGACCGTGCATCGTTAGTGTGCTCGTTCGAAAATATTTTTAATTTTCCTTCCCAAATTCTAGGTGAGGCTGCCCTGATTACGTGCCGTTTTGGATCGATTTTAGTAACAGGTTGGTATAATTAACTGTGTACTTTTATGTGGTGGTCAAATTACGCAAGATCTTTATAAATTGTGGAATATGTGTTTTTCTAATGTATAAGCTATGTTATTGTAAAGTTTTATCTATATCCGTTTAGTAGTTTTTCATGAAAGAGTAAAACATATTCATTAATCTTTAGAAACTTTCTTATTTATGTTAGTAAGATTAAGTTAAAGTTTAGGCATTTTTGTGGGATATTTTAAAAGTGCCTGATTGTATACGCGTTTTAAGAATAAAAAAATACTGCTAATATTATTTCTAAGTATACAGTATGACTTTATAGCTCTTTTCAAGCTACGTAGTACTCTTTAGCATAGCATGGAAGTTAGAGGAAACTTAATCAAGACACTCCGTTCGCTGTTTCCCACCCAATTTCAATACTCTGTCTCGATGTTGACAGGTGTCTCAAGTGGATGAACGCCGCGGATTACCTTACTTGTGCGGAGAAATGAAAATAATTAAAATATATACATTCCTCTGATTGGGAGATCGAACCCACATCTAAACGCGTTTATAGACGCTGTCCCACTACGCCATGATGTTTTATTTCATGAAAATCTGAAAATATAAAATTGATCATTATGAGGTTACATAAATGTACATGACAGTAACTATGAAATTAAAAACAGTTCAATCAAATAAACTATAGTAAAAATACCAAAGCTCTGTTGATATGTTTAAATTCCAATTCTATTATTCCCTATTCGCAGTCGCATATCGATTTACTAACTTCAATGGTATGTCTAATTAACAGGCTTAGAGCGATTTTTATTGTTTAGTTTTTTATATACATTTTCTTTTAATATATAAATGGTTTTAGCTGTTAATTCTGATTTCATTTTGTATAAAACTTTCAGCTATAAATAGGATTAAGTAAGTTATATATATATATATATATAT
This sequence comes from Philaethria dido, assembly GCA_033558755.1. Lineage (NCBI taxonomy): Eukaryota > Metazoa > Arthropoda > Insecta > Lepidoptera > Nymphalidae > Philaethria > Philaethria dido. Next base: position 201,173 of record JAKGSA010000792.1, read on the forward strand.
ATGTATGTATATTTTCTCTGTGTTAATATATTACAAATATATTAATAATTTTACTTTTTTTATAATGTTGAAGATAAATAACGATAACATATAGCATATAAGCAACACATACAAGTGGACTATATTTCAGCTTCATGCGTCTTCACGTATCACAAGGTCGGCAGAGAGAACCTATTTTCAAAATACTTTTTAAACTGTCTGGAGTATTTTTTGTGTGTTTATATGGTGTGTGGAGGAAAGTCATCGCTGCGCTTTGTTTTATGAGAACGATAAATTATTTTCGATAACCATTGCTTCAAGTGGGGATCGAACCCACAACTATCGCGTTTCTGATGGCAAATATTACTAATATTTTTTCTCAGAATATTATAAAAGATGAATTTAGTATATTTTCGCTCACAGTCATAACTTAGACCATACCGAGATCCTTCAGGTGTAGACTCGTAGATATGCCTTATACTTATCTCAGTGAATAATGCCTCAGGCGATTGAGAATTGACGACATTTGGTCTCAAGTGCGGAGTAATGGGGCTTGTGAGTGATACCACGTTCTAAGCTAATGATGATGATGATTAGATTTAAATATTTTACGCTTACTAATACTATTATTATGTTGTTGTTGCTTGGTCTTTGTTTTTGAAAGACGCTTTTTTCTAAGAGAGCCTAGTGTCAAACCCTCCGCTCTCCACTTTTCATCCGAAATCGAGATATGTATGTTATAATATTATTTTATAATGTATTATATTTCGAGTGGCTTAACTCAACGCCGCGCTTTGTCCTACCAGAGAACTAGTGTTAAAACATTAACTTTTATTTCAACTTACGCCCATTTTATGAGCATTATGTTTCGAATGGTGACCCAAAGTCGAAGTCGAATGAAATTGGGTAAATGTTCAAGAATCATGACATGAAATGTACTCCACGCACAGAATATCCAAATTAAACAGAGTGTAATAAGCTCTTTGATTTTCGCGATTATTACACATATTCAATGAAACTATTTGAACCGAATTAATCGCGTATATTTTAGTATTGGAAAATACATGTTTGGAAACCCGATGTTTTGAACACTTTACGGTAGTCCGTGGTCACAGGTAGACTGAGGTGGCATTCGTCTGTCATTTGATACAATTATTATATTAAACTATCACCAGAACAGAGTGTCTTAACACTAGATTTCACTAACGTATAAAAATTTGAAGTGGAAATTGAACTCGTGCTTCTTGGAAGCCATCGATCATCTACGGAGATGACAAAAAACAAATTAAAAAAGCTTAAAAGAATTTCGATGGTATTTCTAATAGTATTCTTTATTTAACACTTTTTTTTTAACTTCACACTCTAACCCGCATATAGCAGGGTAGGCAGATGGAACCAGAGAACCTGGTTAAGACATTCCGTTCCCCACTTTCCGCCGAATTGAGGCATTGCGTGTTGAGTGGCGGAACTCAACGCCGCTCTTTGCCTTGTTATCAAACCCAAAAACTGAAAATGCTAAATTTTACATTTCCTGGAGTGGGAATCAAGCCCACAACCTGTCGCGTTTACAGTCACACGCTTTTGCCTCTGCGCCACGACAGGCGTTCAAAAATTCAAAATAATAAAACTTGATAAAAGATACAAATTTAAATTTTAGTCACCTACGTTTTTCTTACCTATTAAAGTCCTATAATTTAATATTAGTGTCTAGACACCACTTACGGAGTGAATATTATTTCAGAACAAAGCATAAAACGAATGGCTTGTCTTGGACTGCGGACAGTTCAATAAACTTTTTATGTTATATTTATTCAGATGTTTTATTCTAACTTTGTTTATTTGATTTATGAATATAAATTCATAGTCAACCAATAGAAAATATATCAAAGTGAATAAAATATTGATTGTTTTATGAATGCATGATGATGCATTCTTGCAATTTTGCGAAAGACGCAGATATAATTCAATTGTTTATCCCATGTCTATTTCAAGCCAGGAATATATTTACTTATAGGATGGTGAACTTCAAGATCTTCTTTGGCTTTGCCTAACCATAGTTATGATGTGACTTATTTATGGAAAAGACATGGCAAACGAGCATTCGGGTCATTTGGTGGTAAGTGATCATCGACGGCCAAGACTCCGTGTGAAACAAATAACAAACAAAAAGAGCTACAAGCTTGTTACCGGCTTTTAAGGTGTATGTAGATGCGCTATTTGAACGTACCGTCGTATGAAAAAAAAAAGAAAAATAACATATTAAATATTGTTATTAAATACCCTATATCCCCTATATCCGTTATAGATGAATAATAATAATTTAAAAAATTGTTCCAGTGAAACCTCCATCATATTTTTTCGTAATCTGGACACGTTTATGGAGTTGTGTTATGGTTATCATTATCAAGAGTGGGAATCGAACCCACAATTGAGCTCACAATTACTGCGTCTTATAACCTCATAGTTACTTTTTTTTTTTTTTTTTTTATGGATAAAGGATGGCAAATGAGCAGAAGGACCACCTGATGGTAAGTGGTTACCTTTGCCCATGAACCTCTACAACACCAGAGATGTTGTATGCGTTGCCAACCTAGAGGATATAGATGGAAGGGGAGGACAATGTAGTAGTCCGCTATCGGAACCACCACATTTTGGGGAAAGGATAGGTGGGAGAGGGGAAAACCTGGCTTACATGCCATCGAACCGGAACACATCATAAGATATTTGGCGGTTCGTCTTTGACATGATAGTGGTCGCGAGCCAGACGGAGGACGAACCTCCTACCACCAAACAAAAGTTTTTTATACTTCATTAAGTATAAAAAACTTATTTTATCGTTTTGCTCACTCAGACTCCTTTATCAGTCTTAAAATAGAGAGAGCATTCTAGCGCATAAATTATTACCTATTCAATTAAACTCCACTACGGGTATTAATTTTATAAGTTTGAAACTTTGACATTTCCATTGAGAGTTATTTTCTTAAATATTATGGAAAAATATTGGAATTTTTACTTTATTGGAAAAAATTATTCTATTTTGCTATAATTTGCTTTTTAATCTAATTAAGAAACACGACATTGATTTCCTCTACTTCACATATAATGTTACAAATTTGGGTGGAAAGTGGTGAATAGAGTGTCTTGACACTATGTTCTCTCTGCAAATAGAAATAAAGTAGGCAATAAAAGCTAGTTATGTGTTATATATTTCAAATGTGCTAATTAAGTCCTTTCATTTGATGCCCCACACGGTACCCATCAACGATTTTGTTTCTATTCATGACGTAATTGTCTTTAGAGGGCGCCAAATTATTTGAATTAAGAATGACGTCACATATTTAAGAATACTTAGAGTATCAATACCTATCTAACGGCACCTAATTATATAAATCGGTCCAGGGCTTTGGTTAATATGAGGTATTAAAGAATATTACAAACATACATGATACGGACGAAAAACATAACAATCGATGTCGAAGGTAAAAATATAATGTAATATTTTTAAATTATTGGCACAAAAATGATAAATTACTTGAAAATCCATATACCAACATATCTGGGCAACTATAGGTACATACATATGTGTACTCGTTCTTACTATGTGTGTAATTGCGTGCTAATCTGCGAGGACACTATGATGAATGACCATATTAACATGTTAACTGGAGACCACATACTGGCTTCATTTAGAAATATACGTAAGCTGCTTCACGCTTTATCCCATGGAGCAGGGTATTCCAAGAGAACCTATTGTTAAAACACTCGTTTCGGTCATCGCCTTCATTGCGTGTTAAGTGGCGGAACTCAACGCCGCGTTTTATCTTACCAGAGCTAAGAAATGAAAATTGCTTCATGCTGTATCCCGCATATAGCAGGGTAGGTAGAGGGAACCTGAAAACCTAGTGTTAAGACACTCCGTTCTCTCTTAACTTTTCGGTTTCGCATTTTCAGCCGAATTGAGGCATTGCGAAATGGCGAAATTCAGCGTCACGGTTTGCCTTGTTACCAGAGCGAAGGCGAAAAAAAATATTACCTATTGTGAAGATAAATTAATTAATTTCCCAAAATTTAAAAACTACAAAGATGAAAAAATGTATGTAAAATTAAGTAAGTTAAGTTAATTAAATATTCCAAAAACGAAAGCAAAGTTGATAAAAGCTAACAAAGGAAGCCTTTTTCAATTCATCTTCAGATATCATTGGCCAGTGCATACGAGAATGCTCATCCCGCATAAGAGCTTACCTCTTATCTCTGTTTGATTATACGAATAATTCCAGAAAATACGTTTTAAATATACATCATTATTAAAATATATAAATATTCTATAATAATTACTATGGTTATTGTGGCGCAGTGGAATAGAGCCTGACTGTAATACGTTCGGTTGTAGGTTCGACTCACATTCGAGGGGATGATTATATTTAAATCATTTTTATATTATCTGTCTTGGTAAGATATAACGCGGCGTTGAGCTTCGCCAATTTACACGTATTGTCCTGAATTCGGGTGAAATGTAGCTACTTGCATATCTTGTCACTAGGCTCACTCTATCCTGCTATATTAGATAAAGCGTAACGTAGATATTTTTTATACTATAAATACACATTCATGGCGTAATTGATAAGGGTCATATATACATATAGTGACTGGGGGTTCGATTCCTGTTTGTGGATTTTTTTTTACTCTTCTTTTCAGTATCGACTTTCAGTAACAAAATAAGCAAGACATGGAGAAGTTGGTAATGTATGAGATTTTTTTTAAAACATTTTTAGCGTCGTCTAGAACTTAACACAGTATAACTTAAATCAGCCAAATAAGCCACGAAGTTTCTGCGCCTTGTACACCGATATAACCATAAAAAATATTTATTATATCTATAAAAGAATGTAATATTACAATACATCGAGTTGTAGGAAATAGGAAACTTTTAACAAGCACGACGATGTTCGCACGTAAATCATAGACAACCTTTGTTTACGACCTCTGATAACTGTCGGCCGTATAAACTTACTTTGAGATTATTCCTCTTTAGCATTTGTTTTGCAAATTTTAGGTATATTAGCATTAGTCGATTAAGGACATAGTGTATATATACTAAACTTTATTTTTAAGTGTCTTTCTCTTTTTTCTTTATTTTGCGAGGCTTAACTATAAAAAAAAAGCCCGGAAATGCCTGTAATTTGGAAAGATAGTGGTGAACGTAGTGTCTTAACACTAGGTCGTTTGGTGGTAGGAGGTTCGTCCTCCGTCTGGCTCGCGACCACTATCATGTCAAAGACGAACCGACAAATATCTTATGACGTGTTCCGGTTCGATGGCATGTAAGCCAGTCTTTCCTCTTTCCCACCTATCCTTTCCCCAAAATCTAGTAGTTCCGATAGCGGACTACTACATTGTCCTCCCCTTCTATCTGTATCCTCTAGGATGGCAACGCATCTAGAAAATCTCTGGTGTTGTAGATGGTGATGGGCAAAGGTAGCCACTTACCATCAGGTGGTCCTTTTGCTCGTTTGCCATCCGTTATCCATTAAAAAAAAAAAAAAAAATTAGGTTATCTCTGATGATTCTAGTGTGCGGAGTAAAGTGTGAAGCTGAAAAAAGGACGATAACTTGTAAAAAATCCTCTTAATCCTCGTAACTTAATAATTAAGTTAAAATTTTGGTTCATAAGTTTGTTTAAAAATTTTCTTCTTTTTTTTTATCTTCACGCTGTATGAGGGAACCTGAAAACCTAGTGTTAAGACACTCCATTCTCTTACAACAATTCCGTTCCCCACTTTCCGCCGAATGAAAGCATTGCGTGCTGAGTGGCGGAACTCAACACCGCGCTTTTCCTTGTTACCAAACCCAGGAAATGAAAATACTAACATTTCCTGGAGTAGGAATCAACCCCACAACCTATCGCGTTTACAGTCGCACGCTTGTGCCTCTGCGCCACGACAGGCGTTGTTTAAAAATTGTGT
>JAKGSA010000792.1:212115-273068 GCA_033558755.1 Philaethria dido
ACGCTTGTGCCTCTGCGCCACGACAGGCGTTGTTTAAAAATTGTGTATCGAATTGTACAGTTACGGTCAGGCATCTTTGAGTATATTGTTGATGTACCAAGTCAGAATAAAGTAAATATTAAAAGTAAATATGAAAATAATTTAATAGTAAATACTTCTAGTGGGTATCAAATTGATATTCAATCGTGTTTACAGTCAGTTTCTGTCCCACTGCACTACGATAAATTCAAAAACAATCTTCAATTTAATAAAAACATTTTACTTTACTCGAAACCAACCGACACAATTGTGATAGAAGTTGTTTGTCAGTTCAAAATATCGAATTCCGCTGACAATAGTAGCAATGTTAAGTAAGTGTACTAAATTGGGAACCATTTTAGGTAATACATCTATTTATTCATACATTAAACAGTATTTTAACTTACTTAACCAACGTAATACCATTCGATTCGAAAAGAAAATCGATTTTCATTTCATTTTTTCTATTCAACAGATCTTTATTCATTTTACATATATTTTTTTTATTATATTAGTATATATATAATAAAAAAAATATATTTAAAATGAATAAAGATCTGCTGAATAGAAAAAATGAAATGAAAATCGATTTTTTTTTCGAATCGAATGGTATTACGTTGGTTAAGTAAGTTAAAATTTATTGGAATGTTTATATTATTGGAATGTTTATGTAATTTTATGGTACATACCTAGTGGTATGTACCATAAAATTACATAAACATTCCAATCTAGAATGTAAATCTGACTTCAGTAGCTAGTTTTCAAGTAAAAATTACTTTATTCCCAGCGAGACTTCACTGAGCCAATACTACAAAGGTATACAATTTATCCAACCGCATTGAATTCCTAGTCTAGGAAGCCTGGACAAATATTTTGCACTTTATACTTAACTTGGAATGCCGCACAAAGGAGACGCTTGTACGCTTCCTTTGGCACAACACTATTGGTTGCAACTTCGTCCGATATCAGTACTTTGAGTGTAATGAAAAATAGCTTATGCTAACGAATTTTCGATAGGCTTTTTGGATTTGTAAAGAATAAAAGGAAAATCAAATCCTGGCTTAGTTATAAAAATCCTGTAGAATTCGATATCGTGATATATTTTCAAGTACCTGACTATATACATTTTCTTTTTTTGCCTATATTCTACTCAAATGAAAGTTTATTTTTAAAAATATTTATTTTTCTGTTAGAAGAGGCCTTTGTTTTTACAATATGTCACGAAATACGTCATAATGTCGTCATCGGCGTTGTCATTTCATTCGTGCAACGCCCACTGTTGAACATAGGCCTCCAGGAAGTATTTCCACGACGATCGGTACTACGTTTTCCGCATCCGGGGGCTTCTGCCACCAGCGATTTGACCTGATTGTCAGGCTATCTGGTAGGGGGCCTGGAAACTAAGCTTGTCGTCGCCATTTTAGAACCTTTGCGCCCGAACAGCCTTCACTTCTCCTTGCTATGCATTCCGCCCACTTCAGCTGAACTACTTTTCAAACAATTTCGTTTATTTTTGTTTTTGATATCTGTCGCATATGTGATGTTATTATCTAACTTGTAGTATAGAGATTTAAATATAAAGTAGTCTTTAGGAGTAAAATAATTAACACAAACCATAAAGGGGACCGACAAATCACAATGTTATCGAGCAAGCAATTTGAGTCCCGCAAGACCAGCTTAATCAAAGTCATTGTACAATATCTTATAGCAATTTATTTTCTCACAAATAACAAAATACCTAGTAATTCAATGAAACAGTTCGTTCACCTACAATTAACTCTAAATCAAATACTCTCGTCTCGTAAACCAACCGTCTATGTAGATAGGAAAGTTGGACCCAAAAAGATAATTTCTAATTTATACCTTTAGAATGAGTCTCGTTGGATTGTAACGCAAAATTAAAGGCTTTTAGGGACTTTTTTTATCGAACTTGTTATCTCAAAGGTTAAAGCCAATTTTAGAATCTTTTATTATTGTATCTTTTTAATTAACGGTCAAGGGGAAGGTTTTCTGAAGTTTCGTCTTCAAGTGATACTTGTACTTGCTTTTAATGAAACAAATAATAAATAGCTTACGTTGTATTACTTTTTATTCAAAATGTATAATTTTTTTTTGTAAAATAAAAATATTGAATATTATAATTATCATACTGAACTATGTATTAATTCCTTACTTGTTTGCTTAAGCCACTTTTATTACAATATTTTCAATTTCTTTCATATCTATCTGTAGTCTGTATATCTCGCAATAGGACGATGTAGGTCTGTAAACATGATTATTTATTACTTCGTCTGTACTTGGAGGAATGTTTATATTTTAATGGATGGTAAACTGAAGCGCGGGATTGAGTTACGCTACTCAACGCAACGTCTTGATTTCGAGCGGAAACAAGAGAACAGAGTGTCTTCATACTAGGTTCTCTTGAATACTCTACTTTTTGGAACAAAGCGTGAAGCTAAAACTATGATTATATAATCAAGTAAGTAATTTATATAATATATACTATAAATATACTATCACAAGAGTATTCATAATCCACCATAATTTCTCGGAGTCGGAATTTGCAACTACGTCACGACTTTTAAAGTAAAATATTCAGTAGTTCAAATAAAATTAAATCTTATTTGTAGTAATATAATATCAATTGTAATAATAATCACAATAAGATATTTTTTCTCAGCTTTAGAAGGAATATAGTGTCAAGATAGTTATGTTAGGTGGTAGGAGGTTCGTCCTCCGTCTGGCTCGCGACCACTATCATGTCAAAAACGAACCGTAAAATATCTAATGATGTGTTCCGGTTCGATGGCATGTAAGCCAGGTTTTCCCCTTTGTCACCCACCCTTTCCTCAAAATGTGGTGGTTCCGATAGCGGACTACTACATTGTCCCCCCTTTCATCTGTATCCTCTAGGTTGGCAACACATCTACAAAATCTTTGGTATGTAATGTCCATAGGCGAAGTGGTTACCACTTACCATCAGGTGGTCCTTCTGCTCGTTTGCAATCCATTATGCATAAAAAAAAAGTTACACCGTTCGACACTTCCAACATCGCCCTGTGTCTTACAAGAGAGAGAAAATGAATATTATTGAAATATAATTTAAAGGAACCCACAACTAAAGACATACACTATCTCTGTGCAATGAGGTATAATTTAAATAATAACTTTTAGCAATCAAATCCCTTTTATCATACCCTAAAAATAATAAAAATATTCCTAAAACATAAAATAGCAAATTAAGACGAATGCTCATTTTGCGTGTTGCTAATAAATGTAGTTAGAGCGTCTCTTTTGAATTTAAGGCTTGTTTTAAACTGATGTTATCAGCTTATTCGTTATCTACCACAAACGTACTGTATTTAGTTCCTTATTTTACCATTTTTTGTTGTTACCTTTAACTTCCATTTTAAGTAAAATAGAGAAAAACATATTTTCTTTGTTTTTGGGACATCGTACTTAGTTCACGGTATCATTTGTTGTCCATCCGTCTGTCTGTCTAGATGCTTTTCTTAAGAACTTATAAAAATACATAACAGAAATTTATACGGATCAGGTCGTTTATTAAAAAAAAATAAACGATTTCAATAAAAGAGAAGGTAATCTAGGTTCAGGTTTTAGGTTTAGGGTTTAGGTTTTACTGGGTGAACAAATATTCATTATTTTTTTTTATAACATATATAATAGCTAGTGCTTCTGATGTGATACCGTTTAACATATAGTTAAAATCTGACAAGTAGTTTTTGAGTTATTCGTTATAACTTTGTTTTTAAGTAATAATACTTACTTTTTAGTTATAATTTGGTTTACATATTTGGTAAAATTTAATTATAGGTTAGAAAAATCTCACTTGTAAGTCAACAAGATCAAAAGATATCGATATATCCAATATTGCGATTCCACAAAGGAATCAAAACGTACGAGGTATCCCCCGTTATCGTACAATCATGAGCCAGACGCTATGCCTTCCAGCACATAATCTAAAGAAGAAAGGGTAGTTATGTAGTCTTCCCCTGGCCTTGAATTTTTACACAGAACTTATAAAATTTTGAAAATTTTCTAACTTACATCACTGGTGTAGATATTAGATATATGCCATAAACTCTTTGATAAAACGATATATGAATATTAAAAAATATTGGTATAATAAAATTCCAATATATTTTATAACACAGGTAGGTAACAGTAAAAATATATATATTTGTAATAATAACCAAATATTCACAGTAAGTAATCAAATAAAATCATAAAAAAATAATATATTTTTTTAATAATTATTAAATTGCATTCCATAAAATAATATGAAAGAACATAAAAATTAATTTCAATCATAACGTTTGTTAAGACCAAAAATTACTTCAGGGATGGCCAAAGAGGATTTATAATTGCCTGAAAAATTATTCATCCCTCTCTCCCTTAATGCACTGTCAAGGGAACTCTGAGTAATTACAAAGCGTTTCCCTCTTTATAATTGTTCTTTTTGAATTACCTTGCACTGTGTATTTATTTTTTGTTCTAAGCTAAAATTTTATTAAAAGTAAAATATCTGTCTTTTTTTGTATATGAGCTATTAATTTATATTTTTTCATTTAAAAATTTGGTTTTCCATGCTATCATGGTGATATACGTATAATAAATACGTCTCTAACTGTAACTGAATAATAACAGGGGTACACTCTTATGTTAAAATTAGACATGGGCGTTTTCGATTTTTAGCTGTATCGGATATGAAGTTTTTATATCCGATATCATATTCGTTTTCAGTTATCGAGTTTGTTGCGATAGTTTTCGTTATAATTTAGTTTTCATTACAATTTAGTTTTCATATCTTATCGTCGAGTTGTTGTTACGTTTTGTGTGTAGTTATTTGATATCGGATATATAAGAGTCAAAACCGTTTTTAGTTACGTTTTAATATATCGGTCTCATCCCTAGTTAAAATATTTGGCCTTTCCGTCAAGTTAGGCTATACGTTGTCTTGGGCTGCGCTATTTCACACGCATGACTACAAATAAGAGAAAAATAGAGAATGTATTAGGATAATATTACATAGATAGCCTTCACTGAGGTCTATACAGATAAAAATAATACTCAACGATATATCTTCTTCTTCTTAGCATTTATCCCGGCTAGCCAGGGTCTGCCTTCCTACTTAACCTACTCCACTTTGCACGATCTTCTGCATCACGGGTGGTTAGTCCATTGGCTCTCATATCCTGCTTCACGACATCCAGCCATCGCTTCCTTGGGCGTCCCGGCGGTCTAACTCCAGGGACAGATATATCAAGGCATTTTCTTCCGACATAGTGTTCGGGACGGCGCGCAACGTGGCCGTACCATCTCAAGCGGCGCTCTTGGAGCTTATCCGCTACGTCACGGACCCGAAGACTACCTCGAATGAATGTGTTACGTATGCGGTCGGCCCGCGTAACGCCACACATCCATCTCAGCATCTTCATCTCCGTGACGCGAAGCTCCTGAGTGTGCCGAGACAGCGCCGGCCAACATTCGCTACCGTATAGAAGAACAGGTCGGATTATGCACTTGTATATCCGTCCCTTGAGCTTGGGCGGTATTCTGCGGTCGCAGACCACACCAGTGACCTCACGCCATTTGGCCCAAGCAGCGCATATCCGGGCTTGGACATCGTGATCGATGCCTCCGGACTCGTGCAAAACGGATCCAAGGTACCTGAACTTTTCCGACTTAACGGCTGGTTCAGGACCTATATGGATAGTGCCAGAGTCCGGGCTCCCGCATGCCATGTACTCGGTCTTCGACACATTTAGTTTAAGACCGCCGTTCTCAAGCGTACCCTTCCAGAGGTTCACTTTCTGCTCCAGCCTCGTCCGGTCTTCGTCAATGAGCGCTATGTCATCGGCATACATCATCAACCATGGAGGTTGGTCCTGAATGTAAACCGAGACAGTATCTAAGACTACATTAAACAAAAACGGACTAAGCGCCGAGCCTTGGTGAACCCCTACCGTAATCGGAAAAGGTTTGGTGTCGCCAACAGCAGTCCTAACCATTGAAGCGGAATCACGGTACATATCTCTAATAATGCCAATATAGATCTCAGGGATCCCCTTGGCTCGCAATGCCCACCAGATACATTGACGAGGCACACAGTCAAAGGCCTTCTGCAGATCTAAAAATGCCACATGCAGAGCTCTCCTTTTTTCCCTGTAAGCCTCCATCAAAGTTCTGAGGGCAAAAATGGCGTCCATGGTACCGGATCCTGACTGAAATCCATACTGACATCCAGAGACAGTACACTCTCGGCGAAGCCTGAGATCGATTATGCGCTCGAAGAGCTTCATGGTGTGACTCATGATCTTGATCCCTCTATAATTACCACAATCTTGAACACTGCCCCTTCCCTTGTAAATAGGGGTAATGAAACTGTACCGCCACTGTTGTGGCATCGTACCAGTGCTCAAGATGCGGTTGAAGAGATCAGTGAGTATGAGCACACCAAGAGAGCCCAACGATTTCCACGCCTCGATCGGAATGTCGTCAGGCCCCACCGCTTTCCGGTTCTTCATGGGTCGAAGACAATTTCGAGTTTCGTCAAGGGTTATTGGGGCAACAAGTCCGAGGTTAGGGAGCGGTTCGGAAGGAAGACTACACGGATGCTGAGTGTTCAGCAGCTCCTTGAAGTAGCCCCTCCATCTCTCCTTCACAGAGCCCTGATCACAAAGCAGCGTACCTCGGGAGTCCTTGACACAGAGACATTTGGAAATGTCTTGTGTCGCTTTATCCCGAGCACGTGCCAGTTTATATATGAGCTTCTGCCCCTCCGCAGTTTCAAGTTTATCGTAAAGTGGTGATAAACTCTCACTGCGGGCTCTGGCTACAGCTGTTTTGCTGGCACGTTTCGCCGCAATGTAATCCACTCTGTCTTCAGGGGAGTTGGAATTCTGCCACTTCTTAAAAGCAGCCTTCTTTTTCCGAATCGCTTCCTGCACCTTGTCATTCCACCACCATGTCTCCCTGTCGATGACTCGTCCTCCCCTAGAAATGCCAAGAACTCGTTTACCTGCAGTAATAATTGCTGACTGGGCTCGATCCCAAGCTTCCTGGGCAGTTTGGGTGTCAGTCGATAGATTTTGACTTTTAACCTCTGCCAGAAAGTCGGTCTGCATCGGCCCATCCAACAACCACCACTTGATCCTAGGGTCACGTTTCTCGACAACTTTCTTTTTCGGAGTAACGACATAGTCCATGACAAGAAGACGATGTTGGGCCGTTAGGCTTTCACCAGGAATGACCTTACAGTTAGTGACCTTGCCTATATGACACCGTCTGGTCAGCAGATAATCTATTTGAGTTGAGTGGGACCCGCTCTTATACGTGATAAGGTGCTGGGAACTCTTTTGGAAGAACGTGTTCACGATGGCCAAGTCAGACGCAATACAGGTTCTCAGAGTATTTTCTCCCTCTGCATTGCGACGACCATAACCAAAACCACCGTGAACACGCTCATACGTGTCCCCAGCCCTACCCACGTGGCCGTTTAAGTCCCCCCCAACTATGATTACCTCGGCAGATGGTATGGCGCGTAGCACCCCTTCAAACTGTTCCCAGAATGACTCCTTTTCGGCGCCACTACAACCCGCCTGAGGGGCATAGGCGCTGATCAAGTTGGTGATGACACCCTCAATCAGTACCTTCACCCGCATCAAGCGATCGCAGCGACGGTCGACTTCGAGGAGACCACTCTGAAGCTCTTCAGAGAGCACTACCGCCACACCGGTCTTACCCGAGGGCGACCCAGTGTATATAAGCTGGTAACCCTGTCCGATGTTACGGGACTTATTGCCTTTCCAGCGTGTTTCCTGTAGGAAAACACACTGAACCCGACGTCTCACGAGTACATCTGCGAGTTCTCTGCATCGTCCGGTTAGAGAGCCAATATTCCATGTTGCAAAGCGGAGTTTCTTTCTGGGTACTTGCGTCTTTAGCCGTGCCCGTACTTGACACGGTAGCCCTTGCCCACTTATCGCAGGTGTAGGGCGATGTGCCTGCGCGTCGTTTAACGGCGACGCCCTAGCCATACCCAGCATTTTTCTTAATCTTTCCATTTGTTTGGCGAAGATTGGTTTTATTGGAGCGACTGCCATCTGACCTCCAAAACCCATTATGGGTAAAACCAAGGGAGAGGATAAGTCAAGAAAGGAAAAGAGAGAAGGAGATCAGGACAGGGGGGAATGAAAGGACACCACTTTCATGGATTGGATGATAGGAGTATGATAGTGGTGGCTCGAGGATCCGGGGTCGCGTACCCGTATGACCTAAACCAAGTATCGGACAGATACTTGACAGGACACCCTCTGGATAATACTCAACGATATATATATTGCACTAAAAACAAAACATGATGGATAAAGGTACAAAGTTAATAATAACAATAGGTTAACTTATCTCTAAAAGAGATTTCTTTCAGGCAACCTGTGGAAGTGGGTGAAAGCAATATTTATCGGGATAACTAAAGCGCAATACACGTATAAATATAAAAATAATAAAATAATAGTAATGTTCTAGAAAAAGAAAATATTAAATAACGTGCTGTAAGTTTTGTACTTCACAAATTATTAATATTTTCTTGTAATCCTTGCTTTAAAATTTATTACGAACAATTAGTTTCATGTAATTCTATATAATATGTATATATGTATGTAGTCGATAGATTACTGTCCTGTTGCAATCAACAGCAGCGTCAACGGTGTCATATGCACAGAATTCCAATTTACATAGCAATGTGGTAAACCCTTTAATAGTGTTCAAACTATACGAAATTCGATGAATATATTTTGTTAAATATAAGAGATGTTTTTTTTATGATATATTCCAGATAGAAAAGAATATTTTTTTATATGGATACATTTCATTTATTATTAACCGATTACAAAAGATGATTATTTTCATTTTGATATATTTCTTAATGTACGTTTCTGCAATTTTTTTCACTGGGTGAACTAATTTAGATAATTCTTTTTTTATATAATAGCTAATGCATCTGATGTGGCCACATATAAATTAAGTTAAGATCTGAAGATAGTTTAAGAGTTATTCGTAATTTAATTTTCAGTACATTTAAGTTTTTGCTAAAACGTTAATTATTTTGACGCCTGTCGTGGCGCAGAGGCAAAAACGTGACTATGAACGCGACAGGTTGTGGGTTCGATTCCCACTGCAGGAAATTGATTTTTTTCATTTCCTGGGTTTGGTAACAAGGCGAAACGCGGCGTTGAGTTCCGCTACTCAGTGCGCAATTCCTCAATTCGGCGGAAAGTGGGGAACGGAATGTCTTAACACTAGGTTCACTCTGCCTACCCTCCTATATGCGGAATACAGCGTGAATTATTATAAAAAACGCCACATAAATATATATATTTCAATAAAAAATAAATATTTAATACCTTATATGTATATAATACAGCACTAAACAAACAGACAAGTAAAACAAACTTTTATATAGCCAAGTGATTCGTGCACAACTCGTATTACAAAAGAAACAACTTAAGTTAGTATGAAGATGCTACACTGTTACAATAAGTGATAGAACATGTCGTCAGCTGTAGCATGAAATTTTGCCATACATACATCCTCCTGATGACTTATTATCAATCATAGTATGTGTACTTTGAGAAATCGGTATGATATATTATTTCTAGAGCTAAGTGGATAATAAATCATAATATTTTGGGATTTTTGAATGTCGTGATTTTTACACATATTAAACGAAACTATTTTAACCGGTTTAAGTAGTCTGTGGTCACAGGTAGAGTCTACCTTCTATAAAGAGTTCGAAACGTCGGGTTTCCAAAATTGTATTTCCGAATACTGAAATATACGCCATTAATGTGGTTAAAATAGCTTCATTTAATATAATTATCATATTACTTTTAATTTTATGTATTTTTGTGTTTAATATATATGTGTTCTTACCGTTACATGCTTTATCCCGCTTAGGAAACAGAAAATCTAGTGTTAGGACACTCCATTCTTCTCTTTTGAGACATTGCGTGTTGAGTGGCATTTTGTCTTACCAGAGAGGGGAAATTCAATCAATTTAAATATAATAATTTCCCCGAGAAGGAATCGAACTCATAACTAATACTGTTGTGCCACGATGGTTTCTAGAATATATTAACTAAGCAGAATATGAACGGAGTGCGGAACGGAGTGTCTTAACACTAGGTTTTCAGGTTCCCTCTGCCTACCCTGCCATATGCGGGATACAGCGTGAAGCCAATAAAAAAAAGAATATGAATGTGTAATCACGTTCATTTAGATCCACTTCAACTATAGCATAAATAATAAAATATATACTTACATACATATGTATGGAACACGAATAATTTTGTTTCAACATACAAAGGTATATAGGTAATACACTGGACACGTAATATTCCCAGAGGCATACGACTGTGAAATGTAATAACAACCTAGATTCTTGAATAGTTAACACTATATAAATCATAAATATACAATTTTATTTCTAATATTACATAAAATAATCAGCTACACACTATTTCTCGCATTTCAGAATATGTAGAGAGAATCTAATGTTAAGACACTCCGTTCTCCATTTCCGTCCAAAATTGAAATATTGCGTGTTGTACGGCGTTGTTTAACGCTGCGTTTTGTCTTATTAATTCTTTACAAATATTTTTTTTAGCTTCAAGCTGTATCCCGCATATAGAGTAGGCAGAGGTAATCGGAGAACCTACTGTTAAGACACTCCTTTCTTTTTCAACAATTCCGTTCCCCACTTTCCGCCGGATTAAGGCATTGTGTGCTGAGTGGCGGAACTCAACGCCGCACTTTTCCTTGTTACTATAATAAATCTTTACATATTATAATTGTATATATGTATTTATTATCAATTTTATTTTTTATATATTAAATTATTTTTATCTTTAAGCACCTGCTCAATTATTTCCCTCATGACAAGGTTGGTTGGTAGAGAATGCTTTTTAGTGTTAAGTCCGCTTTTTGTGCATTTATATAAAATATTGTGTCCAATAAAGGATAAAGAAATAAATAAATAAGTAATTATCTTTTTTCTCTCTCATCATGGGGCAGTAAGACAGTGTTCGACTATAAACGCGGCTCTTTAGGGGTTGGTGCGAGTTAAGTGGCGGAATTCAACGCCGCGCTTTGTCTTATCAGAGTGGAAAGCTGAAAATTATTTAAATATTTAATTATCCCACTAATAAAAATGAATCTTTCTCTCATATAAATGTCTATTACTCATCCGATCTAACTAAATTTAAATGGGACCAAAAGGAAAAATAGCTATTATATAAAACAGAATCATCAAAATTTGCTGATCCAGTAAAAAAGTTAAGCGGTAATATATTAAAAATATAGTCAAATTGAGAACTTCCTCCTTTTTAATGTCAGTTAAGTTCGAGAATAGAACAAGTTATATTAAAAGAATTTCACTAAGAAAGGAGTCTCTAGTCTGCTTGTGACAAAGTGTGGCATTATATTCCGCAAACAGTAGGAAGGATTATTAATTTTGTAGCTGTTTATATAAAATAAAGTAATTTTTTAATAGACACAAATGGTACTTTTTTTTACTATTGTTTCATTGTTTTGATATAAATTTTTTTTTTTTCAACTTCACGCTGTATCCCGCATCTAGCAGGGTAGGCAGAGGAAACCAGGGAACCTAGTGTTAAGACACTCCATTCTCTTTCAACAATTCCGTTCTCCACTTTCCGCCGAATTGAGGCATCGCATGTTGAGTGGCGGAACTCAACGCCGCGCTTCAACTGTTGCCTTGTTACCAAAGCCAAGAAATGAAAATACTAAGTTTTACATTTCCTGGAGTGGGGATCGAACCCACAACCTGTCGCATTTACAGTCGCACGCTTGTGCCTCTGCGCCACGACCAACCAAACCAAACCAAACCAACTAGGATAAAAGTATAAAAATTTATACGTGGCAAGACTGCTAGAATGTAGAATTTCTACATTCTAGCAGTCATTCACGGGTTCAAATCCTGCTATGCTTTATTTGTTTTATTATATAAATATATATTATTTCATATACTAATACATATATTATTGTGGTTTAATATTTTGATATGTCTTATTGTGAAATGTATTATCTAATTATTTATTATATTATGTGTTTTCTGTTAGAAGCTGCTGGTTCCGTTTTATATTTATAGTCAGTGAAAACCTGGTTTCAAGACATTCCGTTCTCCACTTCATGTCCCAAAATCAAAACATTGTGTGAGCTGTGGAACTCAACGCCGTGCTTTATCTTACCTTACTTAGCTTCACGCTTTATCCCTAGCGGGGTAGTCCTTCTTTCGCCTCATCCACTGTCTGTCCATCTCTTCATGGACGCCCTCCGGAGGGTCCTTCTACTTAATCCTACCTTACCTTCTAATCAATAAATTATTACATAATATTAAAATTAATATAAAATTTTAACACATATCAATATAACATTGTCTCTTCAAAAATTTGTGATACATAAGTTAATTTCAAACAAGCAGTTATGAGTTTGTTGACACCAAGAAAATATAATGACACTAGAATATTCATGAATACTGCGATGCATCGTTATCTAGTGTCCATCGAATATTGCATAGGTTAAACACTATTTAAGGTTCCGCTACATTATTATGCAAATTGGATTCTGTGTACGGCACACTCGCTGCAGACGTTAATTGCTGCCGACGACTAATCGACAGAAATTTGTTTGTGTGATATAATAATTATGAAAAATATACGAAAAAACATGAAGGCCTGTTGTAGTACAGAATCACAAGCGTGAGACTGTAAACGAAAAGGTTGTGAGTTCGATTCTCACTCCAGCCAATGGTGATAAAACTAAATGCGGCGTTGAGTTTTTAGCACGGAATGCCTCAATTCGGCGGAAAGTGGAGAACGGCAATGTTAAAAGAGAACTGAGTGTCTTAACACTAGGTTCTCAAATTCTCTTTCCCTACCCTGCTATGTGCGAAATACAGCGTGAAGCTAAAAGAAAACAATCTTGTACAAATTTATTTAATTAACAATAATAAATAACGAAAATTGTAATTATCAATATGTCACTTACGCTTGTAATAGTATATTGATATTGTTTACTGTACTAAGAGTTTGGCTGTAAGCACCATTCGTTGTGGGTTACATGTTCTGGTAAGGCAAAGCACGGCGTTTAACACCGCCATTCAACGCGTGATTTCAGGGGGAAGTGGGGAACAGGGTATTGATACTATATTGTCTCTGATTGCATTTATGTGGGAAATATATCAAAAAGGAATTATGCGATAACACACATAAAAAATTTGAAAACCTTTTGAACTCGGTTAATTATTATATATAGCCATATATTGTATTAAATGCTTAATTAAGTACTGTACGAGTATGTCAGGTTTGGTGACAGCATACATTATCTATATGGGACGTGATATACTCACTTAATGTTATATATATATATATATAGCTAATACAAATAAATACATAGAAAAGCAGGTATTAATTACTTATTTTTTTTACTTTTTTACCAACTTTTTAAAAAGTGGAAGTTATGTTAAATATTTTTTTATGTGTGTTACTGTACTACCTTTCACTTTGTCAACCGATTTTGATGATTCTTTTACTACATAATAGCTAGTGTTTCTGACGTGGTCAAATTTAAATTTAGTGAAGGTCTGACGAGTGGCTTTTGAGTTATTTGTAATAACTGTACTTTTTAGTGCATTTTCTTTGCATTTTGCGTTTTTGTTAAAATTTTAATTAGTTTATGGTCAGTTAGTAAAAAATGTCATTTTAACCAATTTATTAATAGAATTTAGTCACAAATCCCTTCGTTATTCGAATATTATCTTTACGATAGTATACTGGGTTACAATATTTATTTTTACGGGTTACATTAGACTGTGTACACAAAAAATGTATAAAAGTAGAACTAATTTTGAACCGAAAACCTCCGTGATATTAGAAATGTAAAGAAAACTACCACTGCGCATACAGTTATCTTATCTGCCAAATTGTCAACTTCCCTATACGAAGAAACTATGTGATATCCTAATTATGTATATTCCTTAGACGTTATCGCTTGAGATATACGTCATGTTTACGTCATGCCTACATCTGACAGTGTCTCTGAATTCACCGAAATATATGTATGAGAAATATTTGTATTTCGTGTCCATTTTTATTGGAGTAAATAATCCTATTTCATAAGTAAATAAATAAAGGTGTTTGATTTATGAATTGTATCCAGACTTGCATAACGCCTTTGACATTGTATAACGTCTGTCGTGGCGCAGAGGTACAAGTGTGCGACTGTAAACGTTTTGGGTTTGATTCCCACTCCAGGAAATGGAATTTTTCATTTCTTGGGTTTGGTAATAGGCAAAAGCGCGGCGTTGAATTCCGCTACTCAGCACGCAATGCCTCAATTCGACGGAAAATGGGGAACGAAGTGTCTTAACACGAGGTTCTCTCTGCCTACCCTGCTATATGCGGGATACAGCGTGAAGCTATGTATGTATGTATTGTATCCAGACAAATTACAATATTTAGTCCACGTAGTGTCCTTTGAGGCTATCGTGGATCAATGAAGCAGCGTCTGTATACACGATTTAGCCGTGGGTTCGAGACCCATTCAAGGAACTCACATTTAAATTATTTTCATTTCTCAGTTCTGGTATGAAAGTACGGTATTGAGTTCCGTCAACAAATAAGTAATTTCTCGAATTCAGGAGGAAAGCGAATTGAGTGTCTTTGCATTGCGTGTTTTGACTACCTTGCAAGTGGCGAATTGAGTGTCTTCACCTTGCGTGTTCTGATCACCGTGATGTGCCAGATAAAGAGTGCAGCTCTACAAAACGAAACGTAAGCTTGAAATTAATGCTGTGTCACGCTGTATCCCGCATATAGCAGGGTAGGCAGAGAGAACCTAGTGTTAAGACACTCCGTTCCCCACTTTCCGCCGAATCAAGGCATCGCGTGCTGAGTGGCGGAACTCAACGCCGCGCTTTGCCTTGTTACTAAACCCAGGAAATGAAAAATTCCATTTCCTGGAGTGGGAATCGAACCCACAAC
This sequence comes from Philaethria dido, assembly GCA_033558755.1. Taxonomy (NCBI): domain Eukaryota; kingdom Metazoa; phylum Arthropoda; class Insecta; order Lepidoptera; family Nymphalidae; genus Philaethria; species Philaethria dido. Next base: position 227,217 of record JAKGSA010000792.1, read on the forward strand.
CTGTGGTGTTTACAGTCGCACGCTTGTGCCTCTGCACCACGACAGGCGTTCTGAAATTAATAATGTATAAATTTCATTTAAATATATATAAAACGGTTGATCATTCGTCTTAAACACACACAGCATGCTAGGAAATCGCATGCTCATTGATTGATTGATGACTTTTACCCCAAGCGTAGTAAGGACGAAGATTAGCTTGTCAACCATGAGTGTGCTACAGATGACATGTCAGGCAATACACATATATGTATATTATACAACATGAAAGGCAGCGCTGACTAACCATTCATTGCAAACATTTTTGCATTATATCTTACAAGATTTAGAATTGATACTGAAAATAATTAAAATTTTTACGATAAGAGAAAACCGACTTCAATTAATATGCTTAAAAATTATAACTCAAAAGCTACTCGTCTGATCTTAATTAAGTTTTAATGGTCCAGTTTATCTTTTTTATATGATAGCTAGTACTTATGGTCTCATAATAAGCTATTATTTCAAGAAAAGCATCACCAAAATTGGTTCACCCAGCAAAATTTTAAGACAACTATTACACACATAAAAAAATTAAGAAAACAAATGTCAAAGTATAACATTTTTTATTATTAACCTCGTTTTTTGGAAGTTAATTAATAATAAAAATACAAATATTTAACAAAATAATTTTAATATATTTATTTTGCTGTTCTTCTCGTTTTTTTAATATAGTCGAAAATCGCTTAATTGAAACTATTCAAAAACTTACGATAAGAGACATACAAGATAATTTAAATACATACATACATATATATTTAGATACATCTAGCATCCAAATATAATATATGAGAGCACAACAACACTTTCCCTACAAAGTTATGACATTTTGTTAAAGAAATACATTCTATTCGCTATTCGTACAAGATTCTTACAAGTCTAACACGATAGCTCTTTATCAGCATAGTAACAAATAAGAAAAACTTGAAGCAATAGATATCTGGCGACATTTATCTGTATTCCTTAGATTTAAGATAAGCCGATTGTGAGCTCTGAAAGCCTCACACTGAAAGGTTGTATACATTTATTTACTGTAAACACAACTAAAATCGTACAGTAAGTATATGGTGGTAGAAAAAATATACATCTAGTTGGCATATTTGTTCTCCTTACTCTAGCACTGTCAAGTATAAAAAATCAACAATCAAATTTTCTTGTATTCAAAGGCATTTTTAACCAAGTTCCAAAAAAGAGAAGGTTCTCAATTGGATTTTTTTTTGTCTTACCGCATAAACTTTTACTAAACCAATTTTGATGGATTTTTTTATGATAGCTACTACTTCTGACAAATCTTCCATTTAAGTTTAACTAGGGTCTGATGAGTAGTTTTTGAGTTATTCGTAACAATTTTACTTCTTACTGCATTTTATTTAATCTCGTTTTTTCTTGTTATGAATCTTAAATACTATCTACATAACTTCACGCTTTATCCTTAGCAGGGTAGTCAGAGAGAATACTTTGGCGTCTATTTCTTATTTTTCAAACAATGAGAGACAGTGTGTTAAATAAGTACTAGAGTTCCCGTTGACGCGTTAACAACGCGTTGTCTATCAATGTATTGTATATGTCACTTTATACAAAACCCCGTCAAACCATGGTAGTGTGTGTAACATTTATTTTATTAATTTAATATATTTTTATGCATTTATTAATTTTTTTAAAAAAAATGCATTCCGCACTCCTTCTACCGCGTAATTTTCGTAAAAAGGGTCCAAAGAACCAAAGTTTTTGCTTAATTTATTATTTATATATACATATATAAGTCAAAAACACATAATTTTCAGGTTAGACATTTTAAAAAAAAATCTCATAAATTTTAAAGTATGACCTATTAATTTGAAACTTTAACATTCACTATCATGTTTATACTGTAACCGAACTTTGTGTGTTCTTGTTCATTTAATGTAAACAAAAACATCATATCATGTTTTAAAAGTAAGATATATATAGATATTAATATAAAAACGTTTTTTATCTATTTTTTTAACCCTCGGCCTGAGGCCTATCGTGGCGCAGAGGCACAATCATATGACTGTAAATACGACAGGCTGTGAGTTTGATTCCCTATCCAGGTAATATTGAATAATGATATAATATTTAGTATTTTCATTTCCTCGCTCTGGTAACTACGCAAAGCACGGCGTTAAGTTCCGCCAATCAGCACGCAATACCTCAATTCGGCGGACAGTGGGGAAAGAAAATGTTAAAAGAGAACGGAGTGTCTTAACACTAGGTTCTCTGGTTTCCTCTGCCTACCCTACGATGCGTACGTACTACCATACGTGCAGGATACAGCGTGAAGCTACAACCTATAATAACATTCAAAATAACAACACGAATTTATTCATAAAATAACAAAATTTTCCTACAAAATTCCGTTGAATCCCTTTAAATTTGTTTCACCAACAGTAAGCGTGACACAAACGTACTTAATTACAATTATGAAGTCTCAAGCTCGAATAATCCTCCCGTAGAATATCTTGTACGGTATAATTCTTGGCTTAAACTCATATAACCTAAGGTAAACCTAAATCAAATGTCGAGACACATTACAGTCTAAAAACTAATCCAAGTTTAGATGTTTTATCTTAAATTACGCCACTAACAAGTTGAAGCTGCTTTAGAGCTGTGTATTTTAACATCAACTTGCATTTATTACACTTATATGATAATGTTATGAGCTTTTTTAAATTGGGAAATTATGTTTTAGTGTAAAATTAAAGTTTATTTACTAAATTTTGGCTAAATTGTAAAATAAGTGGCCCAGTAGGTTAAAAAAAAGAATAGTAAAGTAGTTAGAATGAAACTAGTGTCAATACACTCCGTTCTCCAAATTCGAGACATTGCGTGTTAAGTGGCGGAACTCAACACCGCGCTTTGTCTTACTAGAGCGTTAAAATGAAAATAGATTTAAATGCTATCATTCCCCGAGTGGAAATCAAACCCACCACCAATCGTTTTTATGCTGTGACGCTGCCCACTGGTGCCCAGATGGCAAAAACAAATCACTACTAAACAAGATTAATAAATTGCTCTATGTATATATTAATACGTGAAGCAAAAACTTAAGACCCCTTTTTACGAAAATTAAGTGGACGTAGGAGCATGAAACTTGGCACACTTATAGTTTATATAGCTAAGGAGTGCAGAATGATAGTATGTTTTGAAACACATAAAAAATATATAAAATGAATACAATAAATGTTACACACACTACCATAGTTTGACATCCATGTTTATATAAAGTGACATATACATACGTTGCTAGGACGCGTTATTAACGCGGGACACTAGTATATTACAAAGATATAATATAAGCCATAAAGGTGCAGTGTCTCTCTGTGTATTGTAAACGTGATGGTGTTTTTCTGTTCATCGATCTGGCAAGGCAAAGCACGGTGTTGAGTTTTACTACTCAATACCCAATGACGTGTCGATACTAGGTTCCTTATGACTTCCCTGCTATGCAGGATAAAGCTTGAAGCCGATAAAAAAAATTGAAATAAAGGAATAAAATTGATCTTTATTTTCTCTTCATGAAACGAAATACCCAAAATGTCCAATATTTTTTTCTTTTTATCTTCACGCTGTATCCCGCATATCCCGGTAGGCAGGAACCTGAGAACTTAGTGTTAAGACACTCCATTCCCTTACAACAATTCCGTTCCCCATTTTCCGTCGAATGGAGGCATTGCGTGCTGAGTGGCGGAACTCAACGCCGCGCTTTGCGTTGCTACCAAACCCAGGAAACGAAAAGACTAAACTTATACATTTCCTGGAGTGGGAATTGAACCCATAACCTGTCGCGCATACAATCACACCCTTGTGCCTCTGTGCCACGACAGGCGTTAATACCTTGCTCGTATATAAATAAATAACAATATTATATATCTTGATGATTTAAAAGCGATAGATCTAAATAGAAGCATTTTATCTTCCACGATTTACACTGTATCGGTTAGATAAAAGAACGGAGGCAACTTTCTCATACATTCAAATAGCAGGAGGCGTTTTCTTCAAGTTTGATCATCGTATGTGGCTTTAGTATGGAAATAGTTTCGCTCGAAATGTCACCGCCGTTTCGGTGGAATTGGAAATTGTAGACGTGACTATAATACATACCATTTGTTTTCATTTCATCGACTGATATATGATGTGTTCCTGCTTTAAATCTCAGAATGTACTCTTGTACTGAGAGCTGCCTGATTATATATACATACATAATCTCTAGTAATAAACACCTGTCGTGACGCAGAGGCACAAGCGTGCGACTGTAAATGCGACAGGTTGTGGGTTCGATTCCCACTCCAGAAAATGGTATTTTTCATTTCCTGGGCTTGGTAACAAGGCAAAGCGCGGCGTTGAGTTTCCCCACTCATCACGCAATGCCTCAATTCGGCGGAAAGTGGGGAACGAAGTGTCTAAGTGTCATAGGTTCTCTCTACCCACCCTGCTATATGCGGGATACAGCGTTAAGCTATGTATGTATGTATGTATCTCTACTAATATTATAAATGTGAATTTAAGTGTTTGTTACGCTTTGACGCCGAAACTATTCAACCGATTGTCAAAAAACTATGCTCACATACTCTTTGAGGTATTAAAAATTACATATCATACTTTTATTAAAAAAATATATCCTTATGATTGTTTGTCAAAAACATGTTTCACAGATTTGAAAATATGTAATAATATTGAGTGTTAAGTGGCGAAATATAACGCCATGCTTTATTATACCAGACTTTTCTTTCATATAAAAGAATAAACATAGGAAACATACTATCAAGTCACTCCGTTGCCCACTTTGCGTCCTATTTTTTTTTTATGGATACCGGATGGCAAACGAGCAGAAGGACCGCCTGATGGTAAGTGGTTACCTTCCCCCATGAACATTTACAACACAAGAGATGTACTAGATGCGTTGCCAACCAAGAGGATACAGATGGAAAGGGAGGATAATGTAGTAGTCCGCTATTGGAACCACCACATTTTGGGGAAAGGATGGGTGGGAAAGGGTAAAACCTGGCTTACATGCCATCGAACCGGAACACATCATAAGATATTTGGCGGTTCGTTTTGACATGATAGTGGTCGCGAGCCAGACGGAGGACGAACCTCCTACCACCAAACAATCCTATTCTACTACAAGTCCTATTTCAAGAGTTTATGTGTGGGGTAACTTACCGTAACGCCACGCATTGTCTTGTCAGAGCAGAAATGAGAACATAATATTAAATATTTATTTTTCCTCAAGTGAGAATCGAACTTACTACCATGCGAAAAGATAGTTGTGCAGTATCTATAACAAAAAACATAAGAATACTTTACTTACTAATCACATACATGCATGAATATAAAGAGTACATAAAGAAAGTTTATTAAAAAGTTTCTATTTTTATCTTTTAATGGCAATTTTAAATTCACAATATTTTTAACTTTCATTCAATTTAAGTGGAAAACGGAAAATCGGCATCTGCAAGCACTTTATTAATTTAGTTCGGTCTCTTCGACCGCCTTGTTATACTTCCGTTTTAGCTGTATTTGAAACGAGGTTGCATTTAAATACGATATTAAGTTGTTCTTGTTCTCCTTTAAATACTTCTGAATATTTATGTATTGATTTAAATTATAAGAATCCATAATTTTAAAATGACAATGCTAAAAAAGCTTATTTTTTTTAGCTTCACGCTGTATCCCGCATAAAGCAGGGTAGGCAGAGGGAACCTGAGAACCTAGTGTTAAGACACACCGTTCCCCATTTTTCGCCGAGTTGAGGCATTGCGTGCTGAGCGGCGGAACTCAACGCTGCGCTTCGCCTAGTTACCATACCCAGGAAATGAAACATTTCCTAGTTAATTTATTTTTGGTAACATTTTCAAACGGATTTCAAAAATGAGGAGCTTATAAATTTCACTGTATTTTCCTTATGTGTGTGTTACCGCAAATCTTTTTACTGGGTAAGCCAATTTTGATGATTATTTTTTATATGATACCTAGTGCTTCTAATGTGGACGTATTTAAACATAGGTAAGATATGATGAGTAGTTTTTGACTTAAAACTGTCTTTGAAATTGATTTTTTTTTGTAAACGGCAACACATAAAAAATAGAGTCGAATTGAGGACCTCATCACTTTTTGAAGTCGGTAAAAATTTGCAAATACCAATTATTATCTATTATATAATATTTATTTTTATAATTAACGATATCTGAAATTATAGCTATATTAATATTAAAATTTTCACCCATATCTTTCTGTATATTTGTCTAGGTAAAAGATAAGAACGATTTCAGCTTTATTAGTATGACGAATTAGTTAATATATTAATTATACAATATACAAATAATAAAATTGTACATTTATATCTCAATAATTAAAAAATATAAAATATTAAAAAAAACATGTTTAAACGCAAGCAAAGCAAGGGCAACATTAGTTCCAAATATAATCAGTAATTACTGGTACACCATACTATCAAATACCATTACTCTGAACTATATGGCATGTCGCCAATGGCTGCGAGTGTCGATGACGTGATAAATGATTGAGGCGACGTAATTTGTATTGCCTGTATTTACAGTTCAAAAGTTCAAAAGTTACTTTACTATACTTAGCTTCACGCTTTATCTCTGGTAATGTAGTCAGAAAGAATGGAGCGCCAAACGCTGCTGTCCCTGCAGACTTCTTTCACCTCTCCCACAGTCAGTTTGAAAGTGAAGGTTCAAAAGTTCAAAATTAACACAATTTTTTAAAATATCGATTGTGGAAAGGAAAATAAATATATATTTTTTTAGCTTTATTCTGTATCCCGCACATAGCAGGGTAGGCAGAGGGAACTTGAGAACCTAGTGTTAAGATCCTCATTTGTTACTTAAGATTTGTTTTCCACACTTTCCGGCGTTGCATGCATGAGTAGCGAAACTCAACGCCGCGCTATGCCCTGTAACCGGAGCGAGAAAATGAAAATACTAAATATTAGTTATTATAAATATTAAATATTTTGGTTTCCTAAAGTGGAAATCGAACCCATAACTTGTCGCACTTACAGTGGCACGCTTGTGCCTCTACGCCACGACTGGTCTCTAAATAAATATATTGGACGCCGAATAGCAAAGTGTTTCACCGATATTTTTACAAAGTTATACGTAATAGATTTTTTGTGTATACAATTTAAATGCAATTTGTACTTGAATTTTGTTATGTTTGGTTTTATAGGAGCCTGCGTTTTGAAACTGTTCTCGTATTGGATTCTGAATTATAGTTAACCGACTTCAAAAACGGAGGTGGTTATCAATTCAACTAAATTAAATTTAAATTAAAATATATATTTTCTTACTTTTCTTTTTTTAATTCTTTTTTGATTTGACACTGGTATTTATAAACTCTAGTACCCATTATAAGATTTAACTTGTGTTATGGGTACCAACGCTCTTACAATTTTTAAGAATCTGTCGGTACATATGTGTCTGGATATACTCGTATAATAGGATATATAATAATAACTGTATTGTTTGTTTGTATGTTACCGCATATTTTTTTATGACTGAACCAATTTTCATGATTTTATAGGATAGTTAGTTTTTCTGATGTGGACCCATTTAAATTTAATTAAGATCAAACGAGTAGATTTTCAGAAAGTAAAGAAAAAATATATTTTCCCGCTCTGGCTAAGAAAAGAGTGTCTCTAGAGTGCCGTCATTTAATACAAGATGTCTTAAATTCGGGCAGAAAGAGGAGAACGGAGTGCCTTGACACTAGGTTCCCTCTGTCTACCCTGGTAGGCGGGATAGAGCATAAACCTGAAAAAAAGTTTTATTATATCCATCTACTACTAAAATATAATTTTCCAAAGCAATCACTTACAAAAACTGTGCAAAGCAAAGATTGTAAACGTAGCAAATATGTAACGTAACATTAGCTAACTTTTAACTAACGACGACGCTCGGTCCCACGTAAATCATAGACAATCTTTGTTTACGAGCGCTGATAACTGCCGGCCGTATAGTTGTTTCCAGATTTTTACTCTTTCACTTTTATTCGGCGCTAGCTATATATACGCATATTTGCAGTTTCAGCTTTTAACCGGCATAAAAAAGGAGTAGGTTATCCATTTGAATGATTTTGGTGTGTTACCGCATAACTTTTTAGTGGGTGCATCAATTTTGGTGGTTATTTTTTATATGACTGCAAGTGATTTTGATGTGGTCTCGTTTAAATTTAATAAAGATCGGACGAGTAGTTTTTGAGTTATTCGTAATAATTTATTTTTTTAGTGCATTTTACTTGCTTGAAGTCGGTTTTCAGTTATTGCTAAAATTTGATTATTGTTGAATAATGCGAATGCATGGCTATGGATTCGATGGCTTCTAGATGGAACTTTTTTATTTAATAATTTATTATAGCCTGCCCTAGGAATAAAAACACGAATAAAGATTTTAAAAAGGTTCCAGCCCTCAGAATACTACTGAAATGCACATATACAATGTTCCTGAAAAGGGCGAAAAAGGGACAATCTAATATCTTAACATTAGGTTAGGTTAGAAAGATACCAATACCTCCCTACGTATAAAATAAGTTTTGTAAAAACTAACTAAGTAATCGATATAAATATCAATATGGTATATACCTATAAGGTTAATAGTTTTTAAATTTAAAATCAATAAATACTGTTAACTCAATCAACATACCTATATACATACATAGCTTCACACTGTATCCCGCATATAGCAGGATAGGCAGAGGGAACCTAGTATTAAGACACTCCGTTCCCGACATATGAACTCAACCAACTAAATCCATAAACTCGTCAGTGGTCAAATTGAATTTTGGACACTGTTAGTTACTCCTTATGAAAATATACTAAAACTTAACCGTATGAAAGAATGAGAAGAAATATGATCTATTCGCTTGAAACATAATCGAGCATAACACAAGTAAAGCTGCTGGTGAAAGCTCAGGAAAAGTTACTTACATATCAATTCAACCTTCAAAGTTTCCATTACCAAGATTTTCTCATCTCATAAATAACCCGTCACGGTATAGAAAATTTTACCTCAAACAGATAGCGCCTCTAATTTATGCTTCAGAAACGAAAAACGTTAGTTACAAGACAAAGTTAAGGAAGCCAATTTTTTGGCAAAGTTAGCTTGTTATCTCAAAGTTTACGGCCAAGATTGAAAGTCGTTCTGTTATTTTATATCAACATATTTAACGGTCAGCGAGCACGAGTCTTATGAAACTGAAAAATACCTATTGTTAGTTGAGCTATTTGCTTTTGTCACAATACCGGGAAAAGTTGTAAGACAATACTAGCGTATTTATGATTTTCTGTGAATTCATATAATTTTATAGTTTATTTTTACGATGGCTCTTATATTATTGTTAAGTCTCGATATATTTTATTATTTAGTACGTTTACGTCGCATTTTAGTTCTATTATTTATGTCATTTATTTATAACATCATACTACTTTAATTAGAAATCCCATGAATAGAATATATAAATAACTTTGGACGGCTTTATTGCTATGATAGAAAACATGACCATTTCTTATCTTACGCAGCTATCTATAAATTATCATCCACTGCGCCTTTCATCGTTGCCGTCATCGTTACAAGTCTGGTCCTTAACCGCATTGTCGTCACCGTCGCTGTAGTAGGCGCAGCGGGCAAGCGTACCCGTAAAAGTATTTCCTGACGATAAAAAAGGAGCAGCTTTCGGTGTGCTATTTCAACAAATGCATGTTTGTCTTGCAGTTGCAATTTCGCTGATTTTGTATTGACTCCTACAAGTGTTGCACTCATCATATCCTCTTAGTGAATTGTGACCTATTTTAAAGTATATGCTTTCTGTGAATCTGCCACACTTTCTTTATTGTAGTAGACCGTCTTCTCTACAATTATCAAACTTGTTCTTTTTTATGAGCTTGAGATTTTTATATCACAGCTTTTCCAAATGGGATCCGCTTATCCCGAACGATAAGCATAACTGATTGTTTATACATTAAAATATTAATCGTACATTGATGATACATAAACATTTTTAGAAAACGTATAAAAAATTAACCGCAGCGGGACTCGAACCATGTTGCATGTTGAAACATGACTTAGTTGTCAGCGCTTAGACGGTTTCCAAGAAGTGCGGTCATATTAAGCTGCATTCTAATCTATACAAATTTTCTAAAAATAATTTTATGTAAAAGATTTGTTTATCAATCTTACTTACTTACTTATTCAGCACGCCATATTAAGATACACTGTGCACTGTGTGTGGATAATATAGTATACGTAAGTAATACGTACAGCTTTAATGTAATTGATATTTATTATTTGAATGACATGAAAATGTGAAATAATGTTGTCAATGATCTATCATAGTATATCAAAACACAAAAAATATATTTTATTACATACCTGAATAACATATAACGAGTAAAAATAGAACAAACCACACCCAACTAATATATTTGTCCTACAAAGAGTTTTGTTTCTATCGGAAAAGTCATTTGGTCGTTGTTTACGTAAGCGTCAAAACAGAAAGCTCTTATCAGAATGCCTATCGGCGATATAAATCAGTGGTAATCTTGTTTGGCAGACGGAATGGAATCACTTTTTTCATATAAAAGTAAATAGGACTTTGAAACTTGGACCTTAAATTTCCTGTTACATGCTTCATTAGGTGTTTCAAGATTGGATTTTTACTGAATGTCTTTTTGTTCACACATCTTCCGTATTTTGGATAAACAAGAGTGAGTGAGTGAGAGATCCGTGAAGACTGGTTGACTTTTTTTCTTTTCTGCTAATTTTGAACAGGCTAAAGTCATTGGGGTGCAATGGGATAACATGTGACTGAAAACGTGATTGGTTGTGGATTCGATTCCCATTTAGGGAAATAATAATATATAATTTATTTATATTTTTTTGGCTCCAGTAAGACAAAACACTGCGTTGAGTGTCGCCACTCAATGTTCAGCGTCTCATATTTGGGCGGAAAATGAAGAACAGATTGTTTTAACTTTAGGTTCTTTTTGACTAACCTGAAAAAAAATAAATTAAATGTCGGTTTGCAGATTCAAAGCCCAGTTTCTGTAACCATACGACGAAAATAAATATTTACAAAATATGTGTATAAACTTTATCCTAATTGTGATTTTAACCTCTACATATCGCTTGTAGGCGATCGTGGCGCAAAGGGGCAGCGTCTGACTGAAAACACCATTATTACTGCTTCAATTACCATTTGGGGCAATTATTATATTTAAAATATTTTCATTTTTCCGCTCTGGTTAGACAATACTCTGCGTTGAGTTATACTACTAACAAATAACGTCTCGAATTCTGGCTGCAAGTAGAGAACTGAGTGTCTTGATACTAAGTACTATAGTAGAAACCATGGCTTATAATTTTTATAATCATTGTGATATAATAATTATCTACTTTGATCTACAAGTATGTAGGTGCCATCAATTTGAACCAATGATGTGTAAAAAATATTCATGGAAAAATATATCCGTTGCAAGCTTATGTTTATAATAGGCTTATTTTATAACTTCAAAATCTACTTTACGCTAGACTTATTCGTATACAATAACCTTTTTTCTTTAAAAATAACATGTATTATATGCTTTCTCCTACATAAAAAATTGGTAGAGACAGTTTAATGGTAAGACACTCTGCTCTCCGCTTATCCTGCCAAACGTCACTCCACAATATGTACACTACACAAATAACATTGATGTATTTGTAGTAGAGCAAAGTGCAATCGATTAATCATAGTCGTCGTATTCGGCAACATTGACTTGTGTGTACGGAATTCCAATTTGCATAGTAATAGGACTTGATCTTTCATGTTGTTTGACTCTTCAATAATAGTTTCAGAATACAATAACAGACGAAATTTGTACGAGTGGAACTTGTAATATCATAGTACAATTGTATTTTCAGGAATAACTATTTATTTGTATTAAATTTTGATTAGCCGATAAGAAAGAAGGAGAAAATCTAGTGATAAATCTTTATCAGTCATGGTGTAGAGGCACAAGCGTGCAACTGTAAACGCGACAGGTTGTAGGTTCGATACTCACTCCAGGAAATGGAATTTTTCATTTCCTGGGTTTCGTAACAAGGCAAAGCGCGGCGTTGAGTTCCGCCACTCAGCACGCAATGCCTGAATTCGGCGGAAAGTGGGGAACGGAGTGTCTTATCACTCTCTGCCTACCCTGTTATATGCGGGATACAGCGTGAAGCTATGTATGTATGTATGTAAATCTTTATAGTGAGAGAGGAAATGTAAGGAACATAGATGGTATGAAAGAGAGCTCACGCTTTATCTACCACAGTAGTAGTCGAAGCAGAAAACAGTAGGGTAGTCATTTTTTTTTTAACTTCACGCTGTATCCCGCATATAGCGGGGTAGGCAGAGGGAACCAGAGAACCTAGTGTTAAGACACTCCATTCTCTTTCAACAATTCCGTTCCCCACTTTCTGCCCAATTGAGGGTAGTCATAGTGAACTTAATTGTCAAGAGACCGTTCGCCGTCCTCCGTCTGTATTGGAGACATTGCGTACTAAGTGGCTGAACTTAACGCCGTGCCTTGTCCTTTAATTATAATGTAATAAATATACCTTTGTATAATAAATTCAATTAAAATATATCATTTAAGCCTGCAAATAGGTAATACTCGTATATTCTGCTTTATTTCTTTTTTTTTCTTTTTGAAATAGAACTACAGCACAAAGAAAACAATTTATAACTTTTTAATGATAAGCATCACTTTTGAAATGTAACAGCCTAACTAAATATAACGAAACTGATAGGTTATAATTAAAATTGTAATTTACAGATATATATTACAACTATTATAAATTTATTCTATTGTCTGGGAACAAAATTAATGAAACATAAAAATTAACCAATCGAAATACAATTTCGGATGATTTTAATAAACAAATTCAAGACAGCTGACTTTTGTTTACTTATCGTAATCGAAAGTCATGAACAAGTTAAACCATAAGTAATTTAAGTAGATTTCGCATAATATCACTAAAATAGGCAAAAAGTAGAGAACGGAGTATGCCATTAAATTATCTCTGCTTATCCCCAATAAAAGCATGAGATAATAACAAATTCAACGCCACTCAGCACGCAATACCTCCATTCGGCGGAAAGTGGGGAACGGAATTGTTGTAAAAGAACGGAGTATCTTATCACTAGGTTCTCAGATTCCCTCTGCCTACCCCGCTATATGCGGGATACAGCGTAAAGATAAAAAAAAAACAATAACAAATTAATTAAAAATAGAAATTAACACACGCTATCCTGGTCATCTTTGCAAGATTGCGTGTGCAAATTTTCAAGCAAATCGTACGGATAGAAGTGGATCAACATCATTCAAATTTTTACATTATTAGATAAAACAGGTGAAGCGATTCGTACTCTGAATATATGTTTTTACAGCGTGACGCTTTATCCCACATTGCTTTGCGGGTAGATACACTGCTGAGTAGATAGAAAGATCCTAGTACCAAGACGCTCCTTTCTCGCTAAGTATAATATACTTATATATACACATATGTATCTACAGGTAACCAAAAATGTCAATACTACAATTTATTATTTTACTTTCTTACATAACAAAAATAATGAAGAATAGATCGATAAAACACTTTGTTCTTACGCACATAGCAAACACATAGATAGGCAGAAGGAAACAGAGAACCTAGTTTTAAGACAACCCGTTCTTTTTTAACATTTTCGTTCCCCACTTTCCTAGTTAAAGCCTGTCGTGGCGCAGAGGCACAAGCGTGCGACTGTAAACACGACAGGTTGTGGGTTCGATTCCCATTCCAGGAAATGGAATTTTTCATCTTCTGAGTTTGGTAACAGGGCAAAGCGCGGCGTTGAGTTCCGCCACTCAGCATGCAATGCCTCAATTCGGCGGAAAGTGGGGAACGGAGTGTCTTAACACTAGATTCCCTCTGCCTACCCTGCTTTGTGCGGGATATAGCGTGAAGCTATGTATGTACTTTCCTTGTTCTTAGTTTGCTTAGAAAAATCAGTATAATTTCCTATTCCGTGTACGATTCAAAGAAAATCATCTATTTATACCGCCATTCCTTATCACTTTATTATTATTTGATACACGGCAGTACATTGAGAGATATTTACATCACGTATCCAATATCTTACGGTGCGGTATTATTCGGTTCATAAATTCTATGCCTTGTGAGTAATAGAGTCGCCCTCGCGTCAGGATTGTCGACAGCATACATTATATGAGCTTTGATGTACCTACTTGTGTATATAGTCACGTAAGTACAAGTCTCTGTAGTAAGAAATGAATCGTTGATGAATTTCGTATTCAAAGATGTTTTAACTTAAGTTTCTTTTAGCTTTTTGTACTTTAGTAGAGTAGAAAGAGACTAGTGTCAAAGCACTCCGTTTTTTTCATATAATTTTAAATATGACCATTTCACTTTTCATTTCACACTTGGGTGGTAGAAGCAATTGCTGTCCAACTTTTAATAGTTCAATCAATTATTTTATTATATTTTTTGGTGCCTGTACTGCAAACACTGGACTTAAAAAAGTTTTGTAAGAAAAATATTTGTTTAAACAAAGTTATCAATCTAGTCTAAATTTGTGGTGATTAGACCACCATTACTCCATAATTGTATACCCTTTTTCGGACATATTATAATTTTTTTGTTCGTATAACAAAATATAACATAAATTAATAAATTAGTAAAGATTCTAAAAGCCATTTTACAAGTAGTGCCGTAGGTGGTGCTCTTATTTCTAAATATTTAGACAGCTAGTCTTGTAAAATAATTTTATGATATCAACTTTAAAGGATGACATTTTCAAGCCAGTAGGGCACAATATGACATTGTGTACAATGTTCTAAAAGGCGTTATCTCTTAAGATAACCTACGTCATTTCTATGTCATATATGCCACAGTGAAACAAAAGTTTGAAATACGTCTTGTTACTTCAGTAAATGAATGTGATAATGAAAATAAGCTTTGTGTTGTTTTGCAAATTTCTTAGCATACGTTCCACCTTCATATGTTCTTCAAAATAATTGTAATATTTTTATATATACGTTGGTTAATTTGTATTTATTTCATAGATAATATTATTTATGAAGTAATTAATATATTTGACTAGTAGGTATTGTCGTGATTTAGATCTCTTTGCATTGCATAGAATTTTTTTTTTAACTTCACGCTGTAACCCGCATAGAGCAGGGTAGGCAGAGGGAACCAGAGAACCGTGTTAAGACACTCCATTCTCTTTCCACAATACCGTTCCCTACTTTCCGCCGAATTGAGGCATTGCGTGTTGAGTGGCGGAACTCAACGCCGCGCTTTTGCCAGGTTACCAAGCCCAAGAAATGAAAATACTAAATTTTACATTTCCTGGAGTGGGAACCGAACCCACAACCTGTCGCGTTTACAGTCGCACGCTTGTGCCTCTGCGCCACGACAGGCGTAATGCATAGAATCGATATTTAAAATATTGTCATTTTTCATGTGTAAGTCTTTAAAATCAGTAAAATTTAGCGCCTGAATTGTTACATCTTTATGACATATACTGTTTGCTCACAATATACATTTTGATTGGAAAATCCACTTACGGGTATGCAAGGTTAATTTCTTTCCCATCCTTCACTCTTTCACATTCAAAAACCCAAATATACATTTTTGTTTACTATACAGAGTAAGCTCACAATATAATCCACTTTTAGATACAATACTATAAAATTAATAAAGCGGAACATTAAAAGACAGGCTTGAATTTTTATGTAATCCTAAATCCCCATTGCTCGAGTCTCGCTATTAAATGAGCCAACCAAATTAATTTCCCTCGTTATAAGTGCGGAGATACTTTGAGCTCTTGACATAACCTGAGCAAAAGATTATTCCTTTTGAAAAATATATAAAAGTTCTCATTAAATTACGTACATACTAACTTTTTCACAGCTCTATTCACGTTGGGACTGAATAAAAGTTAAGCTGTCTTAAAAAGGCCGTGTGTGCTGCGTTTTCTGTATACAGTACTAATGACATTATCGACCATGTCAAATGTCAAATGCTAGGAATTATATTTTATTAATAACTTCTTTTAATGGGATCTTGATAAGTTTTGAATTAGAATTCCACTTAGAGACAATTTGCATTTCCATACCTTAATTGGTAAACCGCCCAACTCTATCTAAGTAAACTTTACTGTAGACACTTAGAACAAACACGGAAGACACGCACACAGTATACGTGGAGAGGTTTGATTTTCGAATTGCAATTAACGTAGATAGACAATAATGATGATGATGTTCGAGTTGTTATTTCATTGTAAATAAGATAAGCCATTTTAAACAAATTCAATTAATATGCTATGTCTCTATATGGGGGGAATGGAAAAAATTATCATTCCATACTATCGGTCTACGTCATATATGAAAATAAACTTCGTTTTACTAACCAACTTCTTAAATTGATATTAAAGTTAACCGATACATCAAGACATAAGAAAGTGTCACACAAATTTCATAATCTCTTTCTACCCTTTCTAAAGATCCTTACAACTTTGTGTAAAATTGTAATTTTGATCGTTACTTGTTTCTATCCCATACGTATTATAAATGTAAAAGTTTGTAGAGATGGCCATCCATCATCCATCCGGTAACAAAAGTCAATTCATGTGGTTTTTCGTCATTCTTTCATACAAAAACTATTTAAAAATCTAAATAAAACTTTACAGTTATATACGTAACATCTGTCGTGGCGCAGAGGCACATGCGTGCGACTGTAAACGCGACAGGTTGTGGGTTCGATTCCTACTCCAGGAAATGTAAAGTTTAGTATTTTCGTTTCCTGGGTTTGGTAACAAGGCAAAGTGCGGCGTTGAGGTCTGCCACTTAACATGCTATGCCTCAATCCTGTGGAAAGTGGGCAACGGAGTTGTTGAAAGAGAACAGAGTGTCTTAACACTAGGTTTTCAGGTTCCCTCTGCCTACTCTGTAAGATGCGGGATACAGCGCGAAGTTAAAAAAAAAAGTAATATACATCGGAATGTATTGGCTAAAATTAATAAAGATTTTGTGTGATATGGCCATAACGTCTAACTTCTATATATAAACATGAAATCTTCACGTTCACACACTTGCACTTACTGAAAATTCTTGCTTAGTTTTGTTTTCATCATTCATTTACCTTTAAATATGTAGGGCCATTAGAAAGAAAATGCACATGGTTCTATTTCTTCCTTTACCATCATTTCGTTTTGAATAATTAAATCAAAAAAATAGAAATTAATATTTAAAACATCAATAAAACTGAAAGACGGAGTGACAATTCCCTCCATTTAACCTGTAAAAAGTAGAAATTTCATGAAAACAACAAAAAATATATTTAATATAACATTTTCAAATAATTATAATCACACTGCAATCAAGATTATGTCTAATCTCCACGTATTATCGTTTATCAAAGCCGTAACCCTTCCTCATAAAGCTTAACCTACGAAATTGGGAAACGTATATTGCTTTTCAGATCGACTCTACATTTCAAGGGGAGCTACAGATAGAATTTTCAATTACCTACACTGGGAATGATGTACGGAAAAACTTTAAAAGTGCGCTGCGAACGACCTCAATTTTTGTCAGAAATGCACATAGAAAAAAACACCAATGTCAACAGTCGGGACGGGAGAGTAATTAGATTCCAGCACGTTGTACTAGCATATAAAAGTCGCCAGTGGCGTAGCGTAAGCGTTTTACAACTACTAGCCACATCAAATGAATGCAGATCGCCACGCAATTGCATTTTTGTGGGGTATACTTAAAAAAAGTAAAAATAGATGTTTGGGAATAATGGCTAAAAGTATTTATTATTTATATTAATTGGTTCTACATTCCATATGATTTGATGGGTAGCTAGCTGGCGATACTTTAATAAAAAACATAATGAGGCAGAATAAATAGAGTGCGTCAGTAGAGCGTATAGTTTGTTCGTTTTAATTCGTCCGAAAGTGGTGATTATGTCGTTACTCCTTGGGGCTTGGCCTCTGCGACATACATATATATATATAAAAACAATAACATTTCTATATAGACAAACATATATAATTGATATTTTATAAATATATTGCGGCCATTATGGCGCAGTGGGACAGAGTTCGACTTTAAACACGATGGTTATGAGTTCGATTCAATTCAGTTCTTTAATGATGGTGTTTGGAACTTGCCAATGGTTTGATTCTTATAACTGGGAATTAATACATCTAGATGATTTTCAGCTGCACAAAATGCAGTGTTAAGTTACACCACTCAACACAGAATAAGTAAAATGGAGTGGAAAAGGTGTTTTAATATATGTATATTTAATATATTGCACAATATTTTTAAATCTAAGTTATGTAAACATATTCTTAAAAATCATTCTAAATACTTATAAAAATAGTACCACAAACATATTATAATTATTACTCACTGTGACTACGTCCTTAAACTTCATCTACTACAACTTGTTCATTAATCTAAATTATCCCAACACATTGTTATAAATTATTCTGAATAAATGTTACTAAAAATATAATTTATAATCTCTCATTGTAACTACAACTTTATACTCAATGAACATGTCCTACCCACTAGAAATTAATATTTTATAATGTACCTATACTTACAATAAGTTAATGTTTCTCGTGTAAGTGACGGTGTTATCTGTTTTTTTTTTTGAGAAATAAATATCTTTAAGCACATATTAAATAAATTATTTAATTCCACTCCAATATTATAACACATATTTTTATTGTAAACCTAGCTTACAAAAAAAGCATTGTCGTCGCCTAGTCAGATATTTAGCTATCAAACAGTCTTGTGCAAATAATTCTGGGTTGCAATTTAAAGAACGATGTTAATACTAGCTTTTACAAATAAAAGATAACGTTTTACGCTACATTGTGACTCCGAATTGTATGAAGCTTTTTGTACTTGACTCAAGAAATTCATTTTAGATTAATTTTTCTTTTACATACATATATTATGTTAATTATTTTATAACTCATGTATATTTTAATTTTCTCTGAATTCTTCTGGAGAGTCAGAGAGTCAGAGAACCAGTCAGTTACCTACTGTATCTAATACCATTTAAAATATTTATAAACTTGACAACAATTTTTGCATCGCGTTTAATTAGGCGCATCGCAAATAAGTCATTTTATATATCAAAAATCTACAATAACTTATTTTTAACCTGCTTAAAGGAGATTTTGAAAATCTGTTACCGCATAATGTTTTACTGAAAGAGCCAATTTTAATGATTCTGTTTTGATAATGATATTATTGCTTCTGATGTGGTCTATTTTGAATTGTTTTAAAATCTGACCAGTAGTTTTTGAGTTATTCGTAATACTTTTTTATTGCATTTTCTTTTAAAATACTTTAGTTTTTACCTAAGTGTAAATTATCTAATAACTTTTTAGAAGAATTCGTTATATTAATTTAAAAACAAAGTGTTTTAAATTCTTACAAAATAAATATTTTGATAAAATGGAATTTTACAGATCAATATAGCAGTGACAACAGTACGGACGAAGTAATTACTATTACAAAAGAGTAGTTACGGGTAAAATGTTTCAGTTGCGTAAAAGCCTACTGCGAGTTTTGTTCCCTTTGGAAGTCGCATTCATTTTGTTAACAGAATATTTTAAAATGTATATTTATTGCTAAAAGGTGTATTAGTGTGATGTTCATGATATTTTATGAGTTTTTTAAATTTAATACATTTATTGTGTTATTTGGTATAATATAGAGTATGAGAGGCCTATCATGGCGTAGAGGCACAATCGTGTGACTATAAGCACGACAGTTTGTGGGTTCGATTCCCATTTCAGGAAGTAAAGATATTAAATAATATTTAGTATTTTCATTTCCTCGCTCTGGTAACAAGGCAGAGCGCGGCGTTGAGTTCCGCCACTCAGCACGCAATACCTCAAGTCGGTGGAAAGTGGGGAACGAAAATGTTGAAAGAGAGCGCAGTGTCCTAACACTAGGTTCTCAGGTTCCCTCTGCTTACCCTGCTAAGTCCGCACGTAGCAGTATCCACGCTGCATCCCGCGATACAGCGTGAAGCTAAAAAAATAGAATGTAGTGATCATTCCCTCTTTGCTTTATGCTCATTTTGGCGATACGGCTTCAATATGTACGAAACCCAATGTCTGTATCAAAAAAGATAATACTTTTATAAAAATCAATATAAGATTATCTTTAAAATCCAAGAAGTGCAGTTTCGAGTCTCTTTAAGTAAAAAAATAATAATATATTAACATACTTTCAATTTTAAAACTACGGATTCTTTTTAGATATAGAAATAAGACACTGGTGGTGATAGTGATGAGACACACCATTTGCTAATTTCCACTAAATTTACAAAGATTCCGTAATATTTTGCAATTAGAGAATATCCACAGCACAGGATATACTTTGCAATTAGAGAATATCCACAGCACATATTATTTAGCCGTACGGAAAAAAACGAAAATAACATTAATATAAATATTACCTTGAGTGGGAATCGAACTCAAAACAATCTCACTATGCAACCAAATGTTACAACAAGAACATGTGAAATTTCCCGCTGTTATCTAAATTGCAAGATTGTTTCACAAGATTACGTGAAGTGGCATCCATCATACCATATTAAAATCTTAGAAGCCGCGAACATACAAATTAGCGCTTCTACGTATACGGATATATTATTAAATTGCAAATACAAGTGGAGTTTAACAATGTCTATTATATATGTTATGTATTTTATAAAAATAACCTTATATAGTAAGAATGAAGAAGAACGAAAGATATATGAAGCAAAGTGAGCGGCAAGAGAGGTAGGGGGAAACCTCGGTTGACTTTCGAGAACACAGTATCAATGATACTGGAGGAAGGTCACGCAAAACTCTCTCTAATGTTTTTCGTCTTTCAACACACAATGTCTCGATTTTAAACAGACAAAACTGTCCACCTACATGGATATATTGATATAAGATTAACTTTTTTTAATTACTATACTTTTTGAAATAAAAAGTATGAAAGCAACAACATATTTCAAGTTTAAAGTATAAAAACTCCTTCCTCTATTTTCATAAAAAATTGAAACAAAAAATGGTAAGTTACGGAGCTTAACCCTGCATTTTGTCCTATACTAAAGATGAATCTTATATAATTTATATTTTTTATAACTTACCATAAACAAAACAAACCAGCATCACTTACCTGAGGCTTCAAGCAGATTTATTATATACATACATTATATAATATAATGAATCACAAACAAAAGAATATGCCATTTTTTCCTTAACCTAATGGAAACTCTTGAGGAGACCTCTTAAGGCACATCTCTAACAGGATATAAAAACAATGATCTCAAATTTATTTCATTCGACGTTAAGCTAAGAAACCCATTTAGAACCAAAGCGTGTTTTTTTATGCTTTTAAATATTTTTTGTATTTAAAAAATATAATAAGCCCTTCTTGTTATTTCTTTAGTTTAGTTTCTTATAACATACATACATAGCTTCACGCTGTATTCCGTATATAGCAGGGTAGGCAGAGGCTCCTGTCCCCACTTCCCGCCGAATTGAGGTATTGCGTGCTGAGTGACGGAACTCAAAGCCGCGCTTTGCCTTGTTACCAAACCCAAGAAATGAAAATACTAAATTTAACATTTCCTAGAGTGGGAATCGAACCCACAACCTGTCGCGTTTACAGTCGCACGCTTGTGCCTCTATCCACGAAAGGCGCTTTTCTAATATTAATAGGACTTTATCAATGTAAAGAAACTCTCTTTGAACTTCAATAAAGTATAATATTACTTTATAATTATTATTCAAATATGACACTATGAAGTATATTTCAATTCACTTAGTATTCATAACGGCAAACTTATTTTGTCGTTAACTCAAATCAACAAGTCCACATTAATATTGTGAAACAATTTATTTGCTTTACGTGTTCAAATTGTGAATAATATATATTCGATAATTTTATAACTAAGCATTTGACTGACACTATCTGATTTGCATTGAAATTATGTACTAAATTTTAAATTAAATTATTTTATAATTATAATATATATTGACATTTGTATTGTTATGGGAAATTTGTTTAAGTAACCAGGCGTGAATATATTAATAAATCGCAAATTACATTCATTTATAAATTTAAGTTATGCGTAAATTCTGTGTTTTGTAACGAAGTTCCTTATCGCGCGTGACGAAAGACGGAAAAAATTAAGACCAAAAGGTCGACACTTTTTGCTATAGTTGTAAGCCGTGCGGCGTGCGCGTGTTTCTCTGTCTGTCTCTCTCTCTCATAAAAAGCAAGCCAGTTATTTTCGTTTCGTCTTGCTATTTCGCATTAAACAGTGTGGTAAAATTTTATTACCATTCCTCCTGTTATTAATCGTAAGGAATTTCGTTCCATCCGGGTGTCCCTTGACACCTCTCCTCTTTTTATCATATAAATAATTCTTACCAGAAATTGTTCGATTGCCTTCATGTTATTTTTATTAAACTATTTATTTACGCTATAAATAAAAAAAATCCTATTATTTATCAATATTTTATGATAATTATTAAAAGAATTATACAAGTTGACGCCCGATAAGGTGCAGGATAAATATATAGTATTTATTAACGGATGTTAGTGTAGCTCATTATTCTAAAATGATAAAATATATAAAGGCTGTCCCAAAATTAACGCAAGATTTGACTTTGCCGCCATTTGCTATTATATTCATTATTCATTCGCTATTAAAAGACTAAAAATGGCATTTTCTATTTAATTCAAATCTTGCGTTAATTTTGGGACACCTATATAAGAAATCATATTGGTGTAACA
Organism: Philaethria dido; assembly: GCA_033558755.1. NCBI lineage: Eukaryota > Metazoa > Arthropoda > Insecta > Lepidoptera > Nymphalidae > Philaethria > Philaethria dido. The sequence continues at coordinate 250,153 of JAKGSA010000792.1, forward strand.
CTTTCTTTTATCGTTCGGGTTTTTATAACAGCGTATACTCCTATAAATAGTTTACTTTTTTTGGCAGCTTCACGCTTTTTCCCGCATAGCAGGGTAGTGAGAGAGAACCATTTGTTCAACACAACAATTTGTACAACCAACACTCCGTTCTCTTTCCGCCAGAATTTAGACATTGCGTGTTGAGTGGCGGAATCTATGCGGCGTTTTATCTTACCAAAACAGAGTCTTCTCTTGTAAAGAAAATTAAGTATAATTCCATCGAATGGGAATGGAACCCAGAACAACCAGACCGCAACACTGCGCCATGATGGCGTTGATGGCTCTTTAAAGCTTTTCCCGTTTCCTAAGCAAACTTTTATTCTAAAGTAAATAAATATATATCCACATAATAAGCCAGTTTTGAAACTCGATACGGGAAACAAGTTGTATATAAAAAGTCATCTGATAGCGACGTGACGTCACGGAAAGCTATTGTATCGATGCGACAAGGAAAATGTTGGAACATAACCCTGATCTCTATTTTGTATTGGATTTGTATATGCGGGTTTTTAGGGTAATTTGTTACTTATATAATAAATCTTGAAGTAGAACTGTTATTATCAGTATGGTAAGTATGGTTTTGAAGTGAACATTTTGTTAGGCGTGTTAAGCGTTTTTAACTGAATTCCAAAAAAGGAAGAGGTTCTCAATTTGACAGTTTTGTTTTATTTATTTTATCGCATGATTTATTACTGGGTGAATAATTTTGATGATTCTTTTCTTTATATGTCAACTATTGCTTATGATATGATCTCATTGAATAATAATATATTTATTTCACCACTAATAACAATATTTGCACTATTTACATTAAATTTAGTTAAGATCTGTCGAGTAGTTTTTGAGTTATTCGTAATAAATACACCTTTTAGGGAATTTTATTTTTATAGTCAGTGTTCAATGGTAATGCTATGTTATAGTGTTTTTAATTAGAGGTTTAAGTATAAATTTATGACGCGACAATTGTGTCATAAATTTTATTATTATAATGTCTATTTTATTATTTATTATTATTATTTTTTTTTAACTTCACGATGTAGCTCGCATATAACAGGGTAGGCAGAGGGAACCAGAGAACCTAGTGTTAAAACACTCCATTCCATTTCAACAATTCCGTTCTCCACTTTCCACCGAATTGAGGCATTGCGTGTTGAGTGGCGAAACTCACCGCCGCGCTTTGCCTTGTTACCAAACCCAAGAAATTAAAATACTAAATTTTTACATTTCCTGGAGTGGGAATCGAACCCACAAACTGTCGCGTTTACAATCGCATGCATGTCCTCTGCGCCACGACAGGCGTTTTTATTATTTAAATGTAATAAGTTAACTAAATAAAAAAACACATTAAAAATATAATTTCCTCGTTTATTTCCATCCAATAAAACTAAAGCTGGTATTCCATTCACAGCTCGCACTAGGTTAGTTCACATAATATGAATATACAGGGGACCTAAGCTGCAGCTGCGCCGGAAAGCCTCTATACGTGTGCTCATGTTTTATGCACGTCTTAAGGATATAGCTTGTTGTCGAGTTTCATGGCGAAATGGAGATGCTATGAAATAAGTCAGTAAATTGCGTGATTATTTTCATTTAAAACTTGTTAGTTACGCACTTTGATGGATAGTTAAAATAATATTACCGCCTGTCGGGGTATAAGCGTAATTTCCTTCCAGCCACTGAACTGTGGAATGGCCTTCCTGCGGCAGTTTTTCCAGGTCGATACGAAATGGGTACCTTCGAAAAACGCGCCTACTCCTACCTCAAAGGCCGGCAACGCACCTGTAGCTCCTCTGGTGTTACACGGGGCCGTGGGCGGCGGGGATCACTTACCATCAGGTGACCCGAACGCTCGTTTGCCTTGTCCTTTCCATAAAAAAAAAAAAGCGTGCGACTGTAAACGCGACAAGTTGTAGGTATGATTCCCACTACAGGAAATGTATAAGTTTAGTATTTTGATTTCCTGGATTTGGGTACACTGCAAAGCGCGGTGATGAGTTCCGCCACTCAGCACGCAATGCCTCAATTCGGCGGAAAGTGGGGAATGTTTTAACACCAGGTTCTCAGGTTCCCTTTGCCTACCCTGCTATATGCGGAATACAGCGTGAAGCTATAAAAGCATATTATAAACATTTTTTGTAACATTTTAGATATTGAATGTTGAATGGGGGAACTTAACACCGCGCGCCTTGTCTCGCAACAACGACGAATTAAAAAAAATATTCTTTAATCATAAACACGAGTGGGTATAGAACTCATTACCAGAAATATCATAACTACACGATGCCTATGAATATAAAATTTTTTGAGTATAAATTTTTCTTTTCGCAGCTCATTATATATTTTTTTCCTTTTTCACTAATTCTTGATCACACGCTTTGATAGAAAATGTAAATATTACTTTATTTTAATAAAATTGAACTTTAGATATGAAAAAATGTAAGGAAATTAAAGTAAATATATAAAATCAACAATTAAATAGATATAGTAGTTAACTAAAAATATATCAAATTATTACTGATCCTATAAAAAATATAATTCGTTATTACTAAAGACCTGCTCTCTATGTAATATATATAAAAAAATAAATTTAAATTAAATAAATACTGCACGAAAAAACTTTTTTATTAGAGTATACGTAATGTGGCTTTAGCCAACGCGATATAAGATAAGAGCATGCCAAGCCTTATCAGAATTGGCTCAGGCATTAATTCGATTAAGATAATAAAAATAAAATAATTTTCATAGTTATAATGGCATAGTAGAGCAGTATTTAACCGAAGACGCGGTAATTATGTACGAGATCTTTTCCTCTAGGGACCATGATTAATTTTAAGCCCTTGACATACTCGTCTCCCTTTCCCCCTTCCTTTAAGACAAAATTCAGCGTTAGGTTCCGCCACCTAACACACGATATAGCAAATTTGGGCAGAGAGTGGAGAGTTTGGGCGGAGTGACTTAAAACTGGATTGTATCTATCAATTTTTGATATATGCAGAAGGTGCCTGAAAAAAAAAATCCTAAATCTATCTAGAAAGCTAGTAAGAAAAATGTGAGACATAATATTACCCGTTCATTTTTTGCTATTGTGTGATAAGATACAATGATTCACCGCCAGCTGATAAATCCAAACCTGCTTCGGAATAAATCGTGATCGGCATACGAAGTGAGAAAATATCTTGTTTTGTTTGAAAGATTTTACTAAATATTGCTATGGTGAAGAGTACTTTAAAAGTGTATGTTTAAATTTTGTCCTTTGCATATTATAAAACTATTTTTGGTCGTCTCTTCCTATTGTTTTATATTAAATATTTAATGATTAGGTAATATAAAAAAAATACTTTAAAAAATTATGTGTATCCATGCCATAATGGTTTAAAGTTATATCAGATCCGATTAATGCTTTTGTATAAATAGCCTTTGAAAAGCTATAGCTAGCTCAATAAGCTACATACATACATAGCTTCACTCTGTATCCCGCATATAGCAGGGTAGGCAGAGAAAACCTAGTATTAAGACACTCCGTTCCCCACTTTCCGCCGAATTGAGGCGTTGCGTGCTGATTAGCGGAACTCAACTTTTTTTGCCTTGTTACCAAACACAGAAAATGTAAAATCCATTTCCTGGAGTGGGATTCAAGCCCGCAACCTGACGCGTTTACAGTCGCATGATTGTGCCTCTGCGCCACGACAGGCGTTAGGCTCAACAAGCTATATTGTTAAAGAACTTGAAATATTGAATAAATATAAACTTCGATTTAGGACGAAACAAATGTTATTTTTGTTTTGTCAATGACTTTAAATCGTATAATTTTTCCATATGAAAAGACAATCTAGTATGAAGACTTTCTATTTTCGAATCCGAGATATTGTGTATTGAGCGGCTGTAATGCGGCGCTTAACTTAACCAAGAGAAAGGAAAGAAAATAAATTAGTTTCACGCTATATTCGGCACATAACAGGGTAGGCAGAAAGATACGGTCGGCCTCTTTACAGCCGGGTCGGAGTTGCATATGACCCGTTCGGAGTCCCCGATCGGGTGGTTATCCGGGTATTCGGGTATCCGGGTATTCCTCGCAAACAAAGGGTAGGCAGAGAGAACTTGAAAACCTAGTGCGAAGACACACCGGTCTCTTAAGATTTTCTGTTCCCCAATTTCGCCTAATTGAGGAATTGCGTGCTGAGTGATGGAACTCAACGCCGCGCTTTGCCTTGTTACCAGAGCTAGAAAATGCAAATATTAAATATTAATTATTATAAATATTTAAGATTTTACATCATCTGGAGTAAGAATCGAATCAACAACAAGTCTCATTTACAGTCGAACACTTGTGCCTCTGCGCCACGACACTGACCTTTATTTCTAAATATACATAACTATATTTCCGCCCGCGGCTTCGCCCGCGTGGAATTCGGTTATATCGCGCGACATGGTAAGGAGTAGTGAAAGTTGTAAACAGTTGAACAATCTTACATGATTTTATGTTTGAAAAATATCCTATGTCCTTTCCCAAGTTCAGTTCTATCTTCATACCGAATTTCATCAAAATCGGTTCAGTGGTTTAGGCGTGAAAGGGTAACAGACAGACAGACAGAGTTACTTTCGCATTTATAATATTAGTAAGGATAATAACAATTTTATATCACAAAGTTATCATAAGGAAGAAGAGCAGCGAATTTATTCATAGTCTCGTTTTGTTCGTTATCCATAAGGTGGAAATTGAGTGTCAGTCGCTGCAGAGTCATTATGAAACCGGATATCGACACATCAATAGGTAGACTTAAATGGTCATTTATCACACTGTGAAATTGCATTATTGACTATTTTATAAAATTTCTGCTGATGGTACATAATTTTATGACTATAATCTACAGGAGTCATCGCTTGTTTGTTTTTGTATATACTTTAAAATTTAAGAAGAAAATTAAGTCTAATAATTTGAGTCTCACGATGTAATTAAAATGCTTTGCTCTATAACAGTTAATATTAAATTGAAGAAAACATCAGGATTAACACGTAACGTCTTGCTTTCATCCTCTACCAATATGTTGGAAGCAAATGAAATAGGTGGTAGCATTTATTCAAATACATAAAAGAAATAAAAATATTTTTAATAATTACATCTATATTTCAATGTCAGTTTCATCGGGTTCATGGTTCACAAAGATCAACAAGATATAAAATGAGATCTCCAGTGATTTTTTTGCTTGGGTAACCAAAGTTTTGAGAGTTAGGTAAGAAGAAACTCCTTAGCATTACATAGAAGTAAGTGGGGAACGGATTTGTTGAAAGAGAATGGAGTGTCTTAACACTAGGTTCTCAGGATCCCTCTGCCTACCCTGCTATATGCGGGATACAGTGAAGTTAAAAAAAAAAAAGATTCACAGTGCGGGAGTTGGGCTTATTGCATCACAGAAAGCTGAGCTTAGAGCAATGAACGCGAATTCTGACCCCAGTGAAGCCTTGAGGCCTTCCTTAAAAATTCGCGTTCATTGGCGCCTCCACTGTCCAAGCTCCTCTTTTTACATAAACATACTTGAAAAGACCTCACTAATGCCACCATAATAATACCAGTTCTAAATTCGTGCTAGAAACGTACTTATGATAGTTTTAGATAAGCTGAGACCTTTTAATAGATTATGAAGAGATTTTGTTGTTATACTTAGATGTAGTAGACATCTAAAAATACTAAAATATATTTTGTGTAATCTAATTTTCTTATTTCGACCCAATTTCTAACATTATTACAAAAATAAATTCGTTAAAATATTCACAAAGATATGAACACAAAAAATGTTATAATTAAAATTTCATAACTTCTTAAACCCATCAGTGAGCGTACCTATTTAATTAAAAGGAAGAATTACAAAATATATCTTTTAAGTAATAATTAATGCCTAATATTTCATCAGATCAGATCGCGGATGTACGACAGATGTCGGGATTTAATTTAAAATTACATTTGTTCCGGTTACTTTTACAGTTCAGGGATATTCTTTTGGGATATTTTGTGAAAAAGTATGTTCTAATAAATTTTTATATTAATTAAGAACGCTCGAGATTGAACGACTTTTCAGTTTTGTGGATCACTTTTAATATAGAGATAATGAACATTGAATTATGAAAATAATTGGTTAAATCCGTTAGCCGCTTTCCGATCTGAAATCTGAGACGTTTTTAGTGGCGAAACTCAACGCCGCATTTTGCATTGGCAGAGCGGAAAAGTGAAGTCGTGTTAAAAACTTTAGTTAAACAACAAAGTCAACCACGATGACATTTTCATAGTCATCTCCCACTGTTTATATCTACTTTGCATCTTACATTATGAAAGGCTTAAATATAGTGATCAGCCACTCCGTTTTCCATTGAGCGTGAACGTTTGAAAACGAGAAATATTTAGAAGTTAACTTAAATGAATAAGTGACGTAATTGCTTTTTTTTAACTTCCCGCTGTATCCCGCATATAGCAGGGTAGGCAGAGGGTACCTGAGAACCGACGTGTTTAGACACTCCGTTGCCCACTTAATTGGTTGTGGAACCTAACTCCGTAGATATTTCTGTAATTAAAATTTGAACCTGTAAGCACCGTATTTAGTTAACCATGTAACAACTGAGCCGTGACGCATTAAATATACATATATAGAATAGATTAACTAATACAAAGTAACTGTTACTCGTATACAGCGGATTATTCATGATATGATTAGATGGATTACAAATTAACCTTTGGTGTTCACGTAACGTAAATTTAATTAATTATTTGACAAAATAATTATAAATGTTATTAGAATATTAATAATTTTAGATTCAATCAGAACATTTAAAGATTTGTTTTTTGAATATCGTATATTGAATGTATGTATATAAAATTATATTTTTACTCGTCGATTAAAGTAAAAAGCATAAGGCTAGATACTAATTGCGCAGAGACACAAGCATGCGACTGTAAACGCGACGGGTTGTGGGTTCGATTCCCTCTCCAGGAAATGGTATTTTCATTTCCTGGGTTTGGTAATGAGGCAAAGCGCGGCGTTGAGTACCACCACTCCGCACGCAACGCCTCAATTCGGCGGAAAGTGGGAAACGGAGTGTCTTAACACAAAATTCCCTCTGCCTACCCTGCTATATGCGGGATACAGCGTGAAGCTATGATGATGATGAAAAATGTTAAAATTACACAGAACGCTTATATTAAATTATAACTTATGTGTTATTCTAATATGTTACTGTAAAGTTTCATGTAAATCCGTTCAGAAGATTTTGCGTGGAAAGAAAATATCTATCCGTCCATCTAACATTCTCACAAGCATTCAAATTTATAATATTACTAGCTTTGTCTTGTTACCAAACCCAGGGAATGAAAAAATCCATTTCCTGGAGTGGGAATGGAACCCACAACCTGTCGCGTTTACAGTCGCACGCTTGTGCCTCTGCGCCACGACAGGCGTTAAAAATGTATAAATAGAGAATTTAAATATATGTTCTATGTCTAAGAAAAATAACTGAAACAATATAACATATTTCGTATGATATGACGATAAACTGAGATTGTTAAGAAATAAATCATTCCATCGAAACCTTACGAACAGGAAAATGAAAATATAAAAACAAAATACACATACATCATGTGTACTTGATTGCACCAATATAAATATTTTTAAACGTTTTCGTGGTTCTTCTCGCTTCAGAAAGAACCTAGTGTCAAAACACTCCGTTCTCAATTTTCTATCAAAATTCATATATTATGTTTCGGGTGGTGGAAGTTATTTTACCAAAACGAGAAAGATAGCAATTAAATACAATCATTGGAATGATTGAAATCTTTATATATAAAAATTAATATTTGCCTGTATGTCATCGATGAACTCAAAAACTACTATGTACCAATTTTCATGTATTTTTCCATGGAGAAGGTTTGTATAATATGCTCATTGATGCCGCTCGCCACCAGGTAGAGCTGCAGAGTAGCAACTTCTGTCCCGTTCAACCGATTGTCATGAAAATCACTATGACCATGTATTTTTACACACAGGAATATATAAAATATGAATGTTTGTCTGTAGGTAATCGATGAACTAAAAATAAATCTTAAATTTATTTTAGTTGTAGGCGTAGCAACGCGCGCCGGGTACAGCTAGTTAGTAATATTTTAAAATATTTCCCGGAAATCGAACTCACAACCATAGTGTTTGTACTCAGCTGTCTCACTGCACAATAATGTTGTTTTTATTTATTTTTTTAACTTAACGCTGTATCCCGCATATAGCAGGGTAGGCAGAGGCAACCTGAGAACCTAGTGTTAAGACACTCCATTCTCTTTCAACAATTCCGTTCCCCACTTTCCGCCGAATCGAGGCATTTATTTTTATTGTGTTACAATTTCTCGTAATCACATCGCGGAGCACTGAGACAGCAAGCAAAGCCTCAATTCAGCGGAAAGTGGGGAACAGAATTGTTGAAAGAGAATGGAGTGTCTTAACACTAGGTTTTTTGGTTCCCTTTGCCTACCCCGCTACATGCGGGATTCACCGTGAAGTTGAAAAAAAAAAACTTAATAAAACGAATATTTTACTTAAGCCCATATTACAAAAATAGCAATTTCCTTACAATAACTTTGATACATTAAAAGATAAATGACTCCATGAATAGTTGGTCCGATTAAAGTCGTCCACCGCAGGCTATTAGCGTTACACAAAGAGCTGGCCGGATTTCAGAAGTGCCGGGGACCGCGTCACGGCTCGTTGCCCACTCTACCTACCTTTACCTGCGGCAATTTTCTTAAAAAACTTAATGCAACCATTTTATAGTTTTTTTTTACTTTTAAGCTGTATCCCGCATATAGCAGGGTAGGCAGAGGGAACCTAAGAATCTAGTGTTAAGACACTCCGTTCCCCACTTTCCACAGAATAGAGGCATTGCGTGCTCAGCGGAGTCATTTTCATTTTCAAAACTTTTTATTAATATAAATATAAGTTACAATACAAATGTTTACACGATAGGTATTGTTAATATCTAATTTGACATAAATTTTACTTATTCAGGCTAATTTCGCCTATATAAGCTAATAGGATACAGTTTAACAAATATCCTCTCACAACTTATCATTAAAACATATTACATGGCTTAAACAGAGAATAAAATATATAATACAATACTTTTTGTAAGTAAATATTGTTAGTTGCTCAGCGGAGTAACTCAACGCCGCGCTTTGCTTTGTTATCAAACCCAGAAATTGAAAATACTACTTCTTTTACATTTCCTGGAGTGGGAATTGAACCCACAACTTGTCGCGTTTACTGTCGCACGCTTATGCCTCTGCGCCACGATTTTATAGTATAATATATAAATATAGTACGTGAATATACTTTGAATAGCTTAGATATTATATTATAAGCTTTTGTGTACTTAGATATATTTGATTTTTACCCAAGTTTAAAGGAGAAGGTTCTTTATTTGGCGGTGTTGAGTTCCGCCACTCAGCACGCAATGCCTCAATTCAGCGGAAAGTAGGGAACGGAGTGTCTTAACACTAGGTTCCCTCTGCCTACCCTGCTATGTGCGGGATACAGCGTGAAGTTATGTATGTATGTATGTAGGTTCTTTATTTGAGTGTATTATGTGTGTTATGCATAACTATTTACTGGGTGAATCAATGTTGATGATTATTTGTTTATATTATAGCTAGTGCTTTTAATGTTTTCCTATTTAAGTTTTTTTAAGATCGTACGAGTAGTTTTTGAGTTATTCGTAATCATTTTTCATTTTAGTGTATTTCATTAAAAGTCTCCTTTTTTATTATACACGTCTCTCATCATTTGTTTATATTTCGCTATATACTGAAATCTATGATTTTAGAATTTATTTTAATACATTTACGTAATTCTGCTCTGCTCTGGTACGACAAAGTGTTAAGTAAAGATCCACCACTCAATTTTTTTTTCTTTTAACTTCACGCCGTATCCCGCATATAGCAGGGTAGGCAGAGGGAACCTAAGAACCTAGTGTTAAGACACTTTCTTTTAATCACTCAATGCAATGTCTAGAATTCCGTCGGAAACAGGAAAACAACAAGAACATAGAGAACCTAGCGTCAAAATGGAGTATTTTAGTTCTTTGTTGTGTTCTTCGTTTTTTCGTCTACCCAGTCTTACAAGTACCTTAATATAGCGAAGAAATTTTATAAAATAATTTAAATTATGTTAATGAGTCCCATTCATTTTTTTTAATTTTCAATACTTGCATGTGGTGGAGAAGTTACAAAACGTAGCTTTCATAGTAACAACAAGTTAGAGATTCGATCTATAATAATATATATTTGATCGTTCACCTTACGTAAATCAATCTTTATTCGAAGAGCTTCACTTATATAACTTGATCTTTCTTCTATTACTCCAGTGCATATAGATTTGAGATTCGATATCGTTTTCAAACATCTGTTACTTGAACCCTAAGAGGGTTACCCTTAATTAATATCAAAGTAGCCTTGCTATTAAAATGAGAGAGTAATATTACATGGTCTTAAATCTTATATAAATTTATGAATAAAGTTAAGTGCTTTTTGTAATTGTTAATTATCTTTATTGGTCAAAAATATGTAATATATGTATGTATTTTTTAATACAACAATAAAGAAATATAATATTTCAGCAATTCTAAATGCTATTTTTCTTACTTTTGTAGAGTAAGCATTAAAAAAATATACAACTGTACAGCAAATATATATTTTTTTACAACGGTAGAAAAATTTGAAGGTAGCGGAACTCGTATCTTTTTTTTTTTTAATGGATAACGGATGGCAAACGAGCAGAAGGACCACCTGATGGTAAATGGCTACCTTCGCCCATGAACATCTACAACAACAGAGATGTTGTAAATGCGTTGCCAACCTAGAGGATATAGATAGAAGGGGAGGATAATGTAGTAGTCCCCTATCGGAACAACCACATTTTGGGAAAAGCATGGGTGGGAAAGGGGAAAACCTGGCTTACCTGCCATCGAACCGGAACACATCATACGATATTTGGCGGTTCGTCTTTGATATGATAGTGGTCGCGAGCCAGACGGAGGACGAATCTCCTACCACCTAACAAACCATTCTATCTCTTCCGGAAACCGTCCAAGTCACATGGGTTCGAGTACCACTATGTTCAAAATTTTACATTTTTTAAAAATATAATACGCCAAATAGAAAAATTATAGCAAATTTCACTAAAAAATCGAGTAGGAAGTATTAAATAAGCTTCGAAATTCATAGGCATTAAAGTAACAAAACAAATATTATTCATCATAACAACAGGAACGTACCTAGCTCTACGAAAAGTTTAAATTAGTCGACTTTTCATTGAACTTCTGAAATTCATTGTTCATTAAATATATAGAGATGTTTGGACAAAAACACGACGTCTTACAACTAAAGTTGCTTCGCTTCCATTTTAATGAGACTCTTTGAACCGAACACAAGGTAAGGAGTTGTATTTCCTTTGTCACGGCTCGCTAATTAACACTACCGGCCGATACTCCGTGCAGTATTTATTTTATAAAGCTTTTAAAGCTTGAAAATTGAAATTTCATATTTGTTGTATCGAAATATTGTAAAACTAGTTGTTGTCCGCTACGTTTGCCTAAATTACTAAACGTAACATTATTTTTTGCAAGGCAAAGCGCGGCGTTGAGTTCCGCCACTCAACACGCAATGCCTCAATTCGACGGAAAGTGGGGAACGGAATTTTTGAAATAGAATGGAGTGTCTTAACACTAGGTTCTCTGATTCCCTCTGTCTACCCTGCTATATGCAGGTTACAGCGTGAAGTTAAAAAAAAAGACATTTTTTTTACGTATTTATAAGAATTTTTGGAATTCTTCTCTTAGTGCTTACCTAATGCTTCTCTAACAAACCTAAATGCTAAATTTCAGCTGTCTACTTCCACTAGTTTAATCTGTGAGTTATGTCAGTCATACAATAACTCAAGAGATAGAAATTAAAGTTTAAAGTACATATATTAAGACATATTGTTTACTTAATTAGCTACATACTTTATCCCTAGCTTAGTCGGAGAGAACGGAGTGGCAATCGCTACGACCCCTGCATACTTCTTTCATCTCGTCCACTGTTGTTTAAGATATTATACTCGTATATATCTTAAGCGACGTTACATATATATATATATATATATATATATATATATATATATATATATATACATACGCTCTTTCAAAACTGAAAGCAAAAGCTCATATGAATATTTTGCCATAGAACGACTGTATTTGAAGCATGAGATAGAATCCACGAAAATAATACTTTTTCCTTATAACATAGTTAAGTTGAGGACCTTCTTGAAGCACACTCGATAGTATTTTTCCTATTGCCTCATTGTTTTATTTTATGTGGTGAGTCATAAGAAATTGTGATTTTATCTTTCAGATTTTATACTGTTTATAGTTTTAGCTTTACGCTTTTTTGCATAGTAGAGTCAGAGAAAACTGAAGACACTCCATTCTCCATTTTCCTGAATTTGAAAAATTGTGTATTGTTTGGCGGTACTTAACACTGTGCTTAGTCTACGCTATATCCTGCATATAGCAGGGCAGGTAGACGGAACCTGAGAACCTAGTGTTAAGACACTCCGTTCCCCACTTTCCGCTGAGTTCCGTCGAAGGCATTGCGTGACGAGTGGTGGACCTCAACGCCGCGCTTTGCCTTGTTACCAAACCCAGGAAATAAACATACTAAACTATTACAATTCCTGGAGTGGGAATCAATCCCGGCTGTCGCGAGTTTACAGTCGTACGCTTGTGCCTCTACGCCACGACAGTCATTTTAGTCTTATCAGAGTTGGAATATATAAATAATTTTAATTTTAATCTTTTAATCCACTAGGAATCGAATCGAGAACCATCTCGCTTATTACCAAACAAGCCACTGCACTATGAGCTTATATTTTTAATAATTAGTCGAAAAAATCTCATTAGCACTAACGTACACGTGACGTCGTTTACTCTACACTAATTACAAATCTGTCCTCGTTCTCTCATCGCCCTCGTAGTCCTTGCTGCAAATTGGATCCCAAAAATCTAATACGATTCTCTTAACAAATATAATACATTTCTCAATGAAAAAACGTTAATGTCAAAAGTTATTTCCCACGTGATTTTCAAGCGGGATTGTAATAATTGAATGGTATCTAAAAAGTAAGAAAAGTATTTTTTTTAAGAACATTTTTGTCATTTTGTGTAAAATTTGTTAAAAGCTTTCGGTTTTTATTTATATTGAATATATTGAAATTATAATGTATTGCTTTATGTATGTATGTATATATAGTTTAATTTTATAATGTTACTGAAGGGTCAATGTATGTTTGTGATTCTTTCACGCAAACAACTATTAAATATATCTGGATGAAACAGTAACATAGCTAACTTTAGATTTTCACATAGGACAATAGACAATTTATAAAGAAATTTGTAATTTTGCCGATAAGTATATTTTTTAATAATTATTAATATGACCAAACTTTTACATTTCCTGGAGTGGGAATAGAACCCACAACCTGCCATGTTTACAGTTGCGCGCTTGTGCCTCTGCGCCACGACAGGCGGTAAATATTTTCATTTCCTAGGTTTGGTAACAAGGCAAAGCGCGGCATTGAGTTCCGCCAATAAGCACGCAATGCTTCAATTCGGCTGAAAGTGTGGAACGGAGTGTCTTTACCCTAGGTTCTCAGGTTCCCTCTGCCTACCCTGCTATAAGCGGGATACAGCGAGAAGCTAAACAAAAAATGTGACATATTTCTAAATGCACCTATAAGTATATAAATCAACGATCATAAATAATATAAGAATACATAGTCATAATAAGTTATATAATATATTATATATTTTAGATGAAAAAGTACCATAGAATGAAATAAAAGAAAAATTCTACCCAAATACTAACGCATTATTTAAAAAATGCCTAATTTTTAAGCCAAACTACCTCTCTGACTTGACAAACACATATGAATATACAAAGGAGCATTAGGTAGGCGTCAGCTGCTGGCGTGGATTTTGAGGATTCCCACTCATGTTTTATGTACGTCTAAGGCAGTTCAGCTACTTGTATGGAAATCAGCTGCAACTATCAACACAAGACCTTACTTTATAGATGCTTATTATATAAATAGGTATAAAGTTCTTGTAAGTTATAATAAGTAGATAATAATATTAGTCATAGTAAGTATTAAATAATACTATTATCTCCGTTGACGTGTTATTAACGCGTCCTAGCAACGTATATATATAGTGTGTGTAACATTTATTTTATTTTCATTATATTTACATTTCTTTCCTTACATAATATGAATAAATTTAACTTAAAAATATCAGTCTCTAACTGACTATCGCAACAATCTTATACCTCCGCTGAAAATCTCTTAGAAATCTCTAGGTAATACTCGTATACCTCTATAATATATCTCTAATATTCATATGCAGTTCGTAAACAAACACACCCACACGTGCACACTCGCACACTCAAAACATGCACATACTTACCTACCTCTGTTTGTGTTATATTTCTATACGTTAATTCGCTTTTTATTATACATTTATTGTTACTTAAATTTAGTGAACCTTGGCCATGTCTATTACAATTCTATTATTGAAGTGGAGACCTGGTGACCTGTATCACGGGTTTCGTACCTATATCAGGCACCAGCAAACCACAACCTTTTATTATAGCTTGGCTTTATATTATATAACTTCTTTAATTTCTTATTTGTTACTTTGGTTGTGGTTGAAAATAAATATATTATTATTATATTATTAATATTATTACCACCTGATAATAAGTCCTTCGCACATAGACATCTACAATGCCACAGGAGTAGTAAATGCGTTGCCGACCTAGTGTTGAGATGGAGGAAATAATGTATTGGTCGCGGCAGTTCGCCATCGGAACCACCACATTCTGGGGAAAGGATGGGTGGGAATAGGGAGATCCTGGCTTATATGTCATCGAACTGGAACGCATCATTAGATATTTGGCGGTTCGTCTTTGACATGATAGTGGTCGCAAACCAGTCGGAGGATGAACCTCCTACCACCTACCTACTGGAATACCCGCCTTTTACGGGACGCTACCTAGCGGTGGAGTGGTATAGTATACTAACTTCGTCCCCTCACAGGGATACAATACTTCTAAATGAAGTAGAAAAAAAATAGGAATCGAACCCAATATCACTCTTGTTAACCGTCAAACCTTCCCACTGCGCAACAATGACCTAAACTTAAACTAAATTAGTAGACAATTTACTAAAACAATAACTACATTTCCATGATATTAGTCACGTCAAATTAGAAATTCAAACGACCTCAAAGAAGCCACCTACACAGTCCCATTAGGGCAGTAGTCCCGTAGGGTAGTTGAAAGTAACTTCAAAAGGAAAGAAACGTTTCAACAATTTTACAATTTCAAGTATTTCTTTGTGTTGAAATTGTTATTAATTAACCCTGCTCTCTTCATTTCTAGTCACTTAAAATAAGATCAGGCTAAATTGGGGATAAAGATTATTTCTTAAATTGTTAGTTAAATTTAAAGAGTTTTAAAACCTAATAAAGAGTGTAATATAGTATTTTATAAAATATGTTACTTATCGTTTACATTATAGCAAACATATACAAACTTTGGAGCCTATGAGTTACAACGCAGCCGAATATAGAACGCATGGCTTAGTGGACAGAGTGCTTGGACGGCTTCCAAGAGGCGCGGGTTCGAGTGCCCCTGCTATCAAAATATTTTTATACGTTTCCATATATGTTTTTCGTTTACTAAGTGAAAAGATTTATCATTATACTATATTTATAGTTTATATATATATTTATATATGTGTGTATTTATATATATGTGTGTGTGTATGTGAATCTATATTTATATATGTATATGTATGTTTATATTTGTGTGTATATAGATTCTTGCATTTTTACACCTGCAAATGTTTTACTCTTGCTCTCATACCCATAGGTTGACTGGAAGAAATTTCTAATAGAGATAAGTCCACCTTTGCCAACAATATTGTTTATGCTATATTGATTGTTTTTACAAAGTGCAATAAAGAATATATAATAAAGTTCAAAAAAATAGCCTATGAGTTTTTTTTAAGTTTCACGCTAATTATGCGATATAAACCGCATAATTAGGAAGATAGAGAGAACCTAGTGTGAAGACACTTGTCCGAATTCGAGATATTGTATTTGGAGTGGTGGAATTTAACACTGCGCTCTGTGTTATTAAAGCAGGGAAATGAAAAGAATTTAAATAATCAATCTTTCGAGTGGAAATTAAACCTACAATTAGTCTCGTTTGCAGTCAGACGATGGTTTGTGATATTTTAGTATATAAACTATGTTACTGTAAAGTTTCATATAGAGCCGTTCAGCAGTTATTGTGTGAAAGACTAACAAATATTTATATACTCTCACAAGCTATCGCATTTACAAAATTAATAGTAAATAGAATTATATTCCAATTTTTGTACGTCTATTTGTGTTTCACACATAAATATTTGAAGGTTAACAATATTAAGCTTTTAAATTGTAATATTAAGTAATATTGAGTAATATTGAGGACGTGTCCATAGTGCTTAGAATAAATATATAAAAAAATAATAATTAAGCTTTGAAATAATTTACAGATAGCATTATGAAATATCACTCAGCACGCAATGCCTTAATCCGGCGGAAAGTAACGGAGTTTCTTAACACTAGGTTCCCAGGTTCCCTTTGCCTAACCTACTATGTGCGAGATAAAGCGTGAAGCTAAAAAATATATATAAAATATGAAAAACGTTGCTTATTTTCATTATAGTTTTCAAATTCTTTTCTTCGAAAGTATATTATTATAACAAAATTTTCAAATTTACGCTATTAAAAACCCTAAACCTAAATTTTATTGTTGATTTTCCTTAAATAAATTTTTATTTCATATAATTTTGTGGTCTCGTTTCGCTCGTATTTCTGCTCTAATATTAATTAAAGGCGAGTAGGATCAAGTAACAGATGTTCAAAAGTGTTTATCGATTATTATTATATTCCACGCGCGTCTGCAAAAAAAACTAGAATTACTATAAAATTAAGGTTTTTCTTTATAATATTGTGTATAAATTTTAAAATATTATGAACCTATCGTGGCACAGTGGGACAGCGTCTGATTGTTGGCAGGATTGGTTGTGTATTTAACCTCACTCCGTGCAAAAAATATTATTATAATTATTTTAATTTCGCCGCTCTGATAATAAAAAGCACGGCGTTGAGCTCCGCCATTGCCACACTGTTTTTGCCACACATTGTTTGGCAGTTTTGGTTTGGTTTTGGGCCAAAGGCGAAGAACGGAATGTTTTGACTAACCAAATATGAAGGAAAAGAAAAAGTGCATGGCTGCAAAAAAATAACACAAAATCTTTCCTTTCAAGTACAAATTCCTAGGAATAATTTTCAAATAAACCTTTTAACATTTTTATATAAAAGTTAAATAATCAAAATTTTACTGTAGGATGTATCCGTACAGCGAAATTAGAGCAAAGCATCTAGATGCATCCGTGCCTTATTTGTAATAGTGCGAGCTCATATACGTATATTTATAATATATTTAAATTTTGTATATTTTTTATGTAAATTTTTATAATAAAAATAACAAATTATAAAAACTAAGAAAAACTTGTAAAAATATTTACACATTTTTTGATACATCAACTTGAAGTGATTCTATATAGACAAATTGTAATGTATACCTAGAAATATCGTCTAAAATTTGGACGTAACGGGATTCGAACCTGTGTTTCCTTGGAAACCTTTCTAGCATAAATGCACTTTTCTCCATATAAACTTCAAATATGTCAAATTTCTTACAATACTCTTAAAAAAGGGCAAAATTTTGGCTTCTACGTGATACGCAAATTAATTTTAATGAATACGCAAAATAATTACCTACCTAACTTCACGCTTTATCCCTAGAGGGGTTGTCAGAGAGAACGGAGCGCCAAACATTACGGTATGGAGGCAAAATAATTAATATATAAAAAAAGAATAAATAAGTAATATTACTGGTAAAAATTGAAAAAATAATACATAAAAGAGATCAAATATGTATCATTCCATATGGAATATTCTTTTTAATATTTTTTGTATCGTAGAAATGAATACAAAAAATCAGGTTAAAGCTATAATAAAAAATATATAAAAACTGTACGCATTTGCAGACCTTGGCCTGGTTATGACTGTAGTAATGTGTAAGGTAAGTATGCCCTGAAGCGGTGACGATATATAATTGCCCATAATGAATATTGTTGATATCACCTGCCTTCACATGAGGAAAAGATTTGTAAATATTGTATATGATTTATGCATCATCCACTTGAGTGCCTTACGAAATTGGTGAAATAAGGAAATATTTTTTCACTGAAAATTTAAAAATGAAAAAATAAAATAAAAATTTAATTCTAAATATAAATTACTTTTAACCTAGTTAATTAGCTTCACGTTTTATCTCGCATAGCAAGATATATTAGAAGTGATAGCATGATAGAGAACCTAGAACAGCTTGATAGAGAACCTAGTGTCAAGACACTCCGTCGTTTTCCGGCCTAGAAACATTGCGAGCTAAGTTGCGGAACTCAACACCGTGCAGCTAGAGCAGATAGTTTAAAAAATAGTTTAAATATAGTCATTATGCCGAGTAGGAATTGAAGACACAACACATAGTGATTACAGTCAACTGCTATCCCACTGCGCCATGATGGCCTAGTTGAGAAAAATAATTACAATAATGTTATTACATTTGCGTATACGTGTCATTACATAGATTATATTAAACCAGGAACGCCTGTCGTGGCGCAGAGGTGTTGTGGGTTCGATTCCCAGTACAAGAAATATATTTTTTTATAAAATTCAGTATTTTCATTTCCTGGGTTTGGTAACAAGGCAAAGCGTGGCGTTGAGTTCCGCCACTAAGCACGCAATGCCTCAATCCGGCGGATAGTGGGGAACGGAATTATTGAAAAAGTATGGAGTGTAACACTAGGTTAACACTAGGTTCTCAAGTTCCCTCTGCCTACCCTGGTATATGCGGGATACAGCGTGAAGCTATAAAAAAAGAAACATTTTAGAAATGTACAATTTTTTTAACGTAGCAGGATTTGAACTAGTGCCTACCATCTTGCCTCTTAGATGGTTTATTCATTATTATAATTTTCTTGTCCTAAATGAGTAAATAATACTTTAAAAATAAATATATTTGTTATATAAGCATGTTTGTCAATCTTGTTAGTACAGTTCGCTAAATTAAAGAAAGTCAAGAGCGGAATAATATACCTCGAAAGATATATGAGACATATAAATAAAAATCTATACTTTAATATTTTATTATTAGAAATGCCAGATTTTTCCATGTATTTGTGCCATTAATAGATAGCTAGTTCGTGACTAGACTAGTTCGGTTTTACTATCCAGCCTCTGTTAAGATTTACAACATCAGTCAAATATTTTCATATGAAAATCTCTACTAATATTATAAATGCGAATGTATGTTTGTTTGTCATGCTTTCACGTTAAGACTACTTAACCGATTATTATGAAACTTTGTACATATATTCTTAGAGGTATTAAGAAGGACGTAGGATACTTTTTATTCAAAAAATAGTAAATATTTTGGCAAATATGATTGTTTGTCAAAAAATTTTAAAATATAACTATTTCAAATGAACGTATATACGCATTATGCACTATAGTATGCAGTTTGGACTGTCATTAACAATACGAGCGAAGCCGCGGGTAACAGCTAGCTATTGTAAAAAAACTATGAGACTTAAATGTATTAGACAAAGGCACAAGTGTGCAACTGTAAGCGCACCAGGTTGTGGGTTCGATTCCCACACCAGGAAATGTAAGTTTAGTATTTTCGTTTCCTGGGTTTGGTAACTAGGCAAAGCGCGGCGTTGAGTTCCGCCACTCAGCACGCAATGCCTCAATTCGGCGGAAAGTGGGGAACGGAGTGTCTTAATACTAGGTTCCCTCTGCCTACCCTGCTATATGCGGGATACAGCGTGAAGTTATGTATGTATGTATATTAAATATGATTTACGTTTATAGATATTTCATCCTGAAAAAGCTTGTTCCATTTTTAACAAGCACAAGAAAGGAGTCAAAAAAGTCAATTTCGGATATTCCTTTTATGTCTTTAATAATACAATGAGCGAGTTAAGCCTGAAAATATAAAATTGAATAAGGAATTGTTCTCTCAACGTAATAATAAAAGTAACAGAATTGCCTCTTATATCAAATGAAATATTCGAACATCTGTTTCACATCTGCGTGATGAGATCCCTTTAGAGTTAGGTATTAATTAAAATTTGTTAATATTGGTATAATATGTTCCTATAAAATTAATATTTTTCTTATTTATATTTAAAAGATATACATACATACTAGCTTCACGCTATATCCCGCATATAGCAGGGTAGGCAGAGGGAACCTAGTGTTAAGACACTCCGTTCCCCACTTTCATTATTTTAAGGATTTTTTTTGTTTTAACTTCACGCTGTAACCCGCATATAGCAGGGTAGGCAGAGGGAACCAGAGAACCTAGTGTTAAGACACTCTATTCTGTTTCAACAATTCCGTTTCCTAAAGATATATAAAATATATATAGATTTATTAAGCAAATTCACACTTTACCCGTATAACTAAATGCTATACATATGTTAAACAGAAAAAAAAATGTAAACTATCCATCGTGCCATAAGACAGTACTTGTAACGTGAT
The DNA here is from genome assembly GCA_033558755.1 of Philaethria dido. Classification (NCBI taxonomy): domain Eukaryota; kingdom Metazoa; phylum Arthropoda; class Insecta; order Lepidoptera; family Nymphalidae; genus Philaethria; species Philaethria dido. The sequence continues at coordinate 270,979 of JAKGSA010000792.1, forward strand.
ATTGTGGTTTGGATCGAGGTGATAATTATATTTAATTTATTTCCATTTCTCCGCTTCTTGGCAACAGAAATGCTGCGTTGAGTTCCGTCACTTCACACAAAGTGGCAAAACGGAGTGCCTTGACACTAGTTTCTCTCTGACTACACTATTTTGCGCGATATAGAGTGTAGCTTCTTTTCGAAAGTCTATTTAAAATACTTGATACTGCCATCCACCCATGCCATAATTTACAAGTCAGCGTGTTTACACTCGCAGAGCAATCTGTGCTTAATTTGAAACGCTTAGCAGATTATATGCGAGTATTTAGTTAAATGTAGGAAATATAGAAGGATAAAAACTTCACCCTTAAATTTATAACATCATATTGGCGCAGTCGAGAGACAGACGTCTCTTAAAGCAATGATTTTAGATATGATTTCAACTCTAGAGAATATTATTTCTTCTGATTAAATTAAGAATAATGTGGCGTTGGGTTCCGCCAATTATCATAAATCATCACAATCGTCAAAATATTTTTCGAAGTGAAACTTCTTTGAAATCATTGTGAATGTAACGAAAATGCGTCACGATAAAAAACTAACATAAATGTATTAAGTTGTCGAGAGAATGAAATAAAAAGTACACAACCCAGGAATTGAATTAGAATTTTCCAATTGAATTGCAAGGCAATATGCTTTTTAATTCATTTGTTCAAAGTAATAACATGGAGACTGAATAATATATGTAATATATTTTATTAAACATTAGATCATATCCTATGTTTGTATCATATTTTGTTGGCTATTTTTCTGAAATTTCATATTCTTAACTTCACGCCGTATCCTGCATATAGCAGGCTAGGCAGAAGGAACCAGAGAACCTAGTATTAAGGCACTCCGTTCTCTTTTAACATTTCCATTTCCCACTTTCTGCCGAATTGAGGCATTTTGCGTACTAAGTGGTGGAACTCAACGCCTCGCTTTGCCTTGTTACCAGAGGGAGGAAATGAGAATACTATACTTAGTAGTAATTTAATATTTTCAATGCCTGGCATGGGATTCGAACCTACTACCTGTAGCGTTTACAGTCAAACACTTGTGCCTCTGCGCCACGACAGGCCTTAAAAATTTCACTGTACAGAGATATTTCTAATGTTTATATTTAACATATTATTTTAGTACAAAAAGCTATCAAGATTATACGCTAACTAAAACACATCGACACATGTTACCACCAACAATAGCTCGGATAACAATGTAGGGGCAAGTGTCTGCAGCAAAATATGGACGTCTCGTGTTTTCCGTCCGGTCACGGCACGGTCTGCTGCTTGGAGAGAAGATTCAGTATTCATTGTTCATAGTGACGTGAGGTTTTGGTGCTGGCTATGGCGAAATTGATTACGACAGCTATATATATACCTATGTAGTTTAAATTTATTGTGTTATGTTTCATAAGGCCGTCTTGGATAAACGGGACAGAGTCCGATTTTAAATATAATTGGCTATGGTTTCTTATTTCATTTATTTTCAACGATCTGCTTGGATATGGAAAGGTGGGGTGTTGAGTTTTGCTACTTAACATGAAATGACTTGAAATTGGACGAAAACAGTAGAACGGAGTATTGTGACACCAGGTTTACAAGCTTTTTTAATATTTAATATAGTATGTTTTTAAAAGACATTAGGTGTTCGGTTAATATGATCGCACTTCGCCAATGACACTATGAATGGAGAGAATACACTAAGTAGAAGTACTATCCATCCATACCGATAAATTGAAATATTTAATAAAATTTGCAGCTTATATTAATATTTCTTTAAGCCCTTACTCATGGTCTTAAGTTAGGAAAAATATTTATAAACGTATGAAACTAATTTATGTTATAAATATCTTTGTGAGAATATTTTTACAAATTTTCGCTACCTAAAGACTATTTCTGAGACTGATCATTTGGCTAGAGAGAATGCTATTTCTCAATATTTTTTTTTAAAGTGTCACACCGTTAAAGTAAGAAAAAAAAATACAAACGTTTATTACATAACATTTAATTATACATAACCAAAATATAAGATTTTAGTACTACAAGAAATAGAAAATAAAAATCTAGAAAT